>VWZN01000381.1:461440-501154 GCA_013396955.1 Regulus satrapa | reverse complement strand
GGCCCCGCTCCTGCTGCTGCTGCTGCTGCTGCCGCCTGCCCCATGGCCCCGCCCGCATTCTGCAACTCCTGCCTGTGCGAGCCCCGCAACCCCGCGCTGCGGTTCCGCCTCACCAGCTGCGGCCACGTCTTCTGTGAGGGCTGCCTGCAGAAAGGTAATGGCTGCTGGGGCGGCCGCACCTCCAGCCCGAGTGTCAAACCCCACCGTTTCTGACCCGCCGTGTTAAAAAATACGAGAGCCCTGAGCACCATTGCGAATGTTACTGATAAACTTTTCCGATCCTTGCTGTTGATATGTTTTGAACAGTCAAAGCCCGTCGGGGTCCAGCTCTAGGTGGATGTGGTATGAGAGCAAGCCTTGGGCACAGGCAGTGGAGGCTTTAATAAAACTGGATTCTGGATGCTTATGATCCATACTTTTATTAAAATAATCCCTACAAAGAAATGGCCTTCTGGCGAATTTGGGAAAAATAAAGGTTTATCCCTAGTGAAGGAGCATTTTCAAAAACTTTAAATTTAGGATTTGTTTAGGGTAGGTTTTGGAAGTAGCCTTTATAAGATTTAAGGCTCAATACTGTTCCTGAAAACTTTCAGCAGCATGAGAGAAGATTGGAGGTGATGTTTTGGAGCAGACAAATGCCAGTGTTGTTCCCTTTCACATCATGCTAAATGCCCTGGCTTTTGTAAGGGCAGACAGAATAAATATCGTTCTGCATTTCAGAACTAAGAACTTTTAACTAGATGTTTTTGCAGGGTTGCTGTTGAGGATAGAGGAACATAAAATTCAGCCTTCTACAGCTTTCAGGCTCCTAGAACATGAACATTTTTCTTTTCTGCTTTTAATATTGTTCGGCAGAAAAACCTGTGAGAGGTTATGTATCTTTTTGCTGTGAATTCAATAATAATGACAATACAAGGTTTAAAACATATCTAAAGATGTGTGTAAACATTGATCCTTGGAATCTTTCGAAAGGCAGTAGGGAGTAAAATTATCACTTATAAATACTGAAATAATGTGCATTTGCTATAGATATTTTCTAGTATGTTTGCAGATAATCAAAGAATTTAAAAGCCATTAAGCTTTAAAGAGTGATTTTATTGTTTTCTCACTTGGGGGATTCAAAAGGTAAAATTATTAATTCCTTGACATTTGGGTTTCATCTCTTTTCTTGGGAGAGCCCAACTGGTTCCCAGTCTAAAATGCCATACATCAGATTGACTGTAAGTCATTAGTGCACTTAAGCATACATTTAATTAAACCAGGCAAGTGGTCCTATTTAAATCAAGGGAACTAAAAGTCACCTGCATTTTGTGACACTAATGATATTCATAAAGTCATTTACATGAATGCTTATTTACAGGAGGAAGACCTGATGACATTCACACACATTTTTCCTGCACAACTCTGTAATGGTTAAGGAATAAAATTCTTGATTCATGTTTATTCATACTTCTTGTATAACCTGCAGATTTCTTCTACAAGCTCCAAAAGTTTAGGCATCACATTCTATGTACAATGCATCCAGTATATATATTCAGTTTGATCTATATTTTAAATGTGTCTTTATCTTACAGGCAAAAAAGATGAATGTTTGGTCTGTAGAAGTGCTTGTCGTACTTTAGTCCTTTCAAAAGAGGTAAATCAAGCTTTAGTTTTGTTGCATTACGTGGTTTGCTTCACAGCTAAACTCTTTGCATTAAAAATGCTTTCTTTTTTTTGTTTTTGCCAACTGTGACTTGAATATTTACTGATAATAGGTTGCTAAACTTAGATACTTAGGCACAAGGCAGCTCAGCTTTTTGTTGTATATTTTCCTTCAAATGAAAGCCTATGGAAACTTTTCAGGGTTTCAGGTACTATGAGACTGTAAATCATTCTAAACTTTTCACAGCTGGTTATTGTGCAACATCAGTGATTACTTTCAAAAGGTGGAAAAATGTTTATTGATTTGGGCATTTGTACATCACAGAGAATCAACTATAATGAATTATTTCATGTAATGGACTGGAATGAAAACCTGAATGATGGCTCAGCAATGTTTTCAAGTGGATTAGGTTTTTTTCCCACTGTTTTCTCTTAAGCTTAACTGTTTTCCTTGTGGCTGTGTGATTAAGAAAGGGTTTGTTGGAAATTCTTGTTATTCACCGGAGAATTAAGAGCTTTTAATTGCCT
This sequence comes from Regulus satrapa, assembly GCA_013396955.1. Taxonomy (NCBI): domain Eukaryota; kingdom Metazoa; phylum Chordata; class Aves; order Passeriformes; family Regulidae; genus Regulus; species Regulus satrapa. The sequence continues at coordinate 498,982 of VWZN01000381.1, read as the reverse complement.
TTCTTGATTAATCATTAGGAATATTTAATTTTTCCATTTCTCCCAGGAGCAATCTTCTCTTTAGCAGATTTCATAAATAGGTTGTGAAAACATTCATACTTTTGTCGATTGAGACCTGAGAGACAGTGCCTTATAAGGATAAAAGAGAAACACTGCAAACATTTAATAAAATTCAGTACAGCTAAACATGAAGGCATCCTAGGAATCTTGCACATTGAAGAACACAACGCTGCTTTAAAAATTGCAGCAAAAATAATGAAATGCAATTATAATGCAAAGGAACAATGCACGCTGTAATCAAATATGGAAAAAAAAAATCGAGAAGCCCTTCATAAAAATTCTAAAGGTCATATTATAATATGCTTTCAATATCAACCTATCGTTGCTGCAAACTTTGTTATTAATTTCAGTCAAAGAATAACTTGTCAGGGACCTCTGGAGGTCATCTTGTCCAACACCTTGCTCAAAACAATGTTAATTTTAGGTTACATCTTGAACTGTACCATTTCAGCAGAACTTGATAATTTACTTCAAAAACACAGAAGGAATTGACAAATGCAATGGTTGGGATACTAACAGAAATATTAGATGTTTCATTAGAACCTGCCACTGCTCTGGAGGGCTGGAAAGGAAGCAAATTACCATATTCTTTAAAAAAGACATTAATGATGATTGCTTATCCTTGATTAAGAACAGATAAAATGATTGGAATGATAATTAAAGACGCATATAAAAAAGTCATGGCTCTATAATTCAGGAACCTGAGTGGAAATATACCTGGTAAGCTTTATGAGCTTGATGCTGTGGAAGAATTCCCAATGAGGAGGAGGTCCTATAAATGTGTTAGAGCTCCTAATTAAATTGTATGTTGGGGTAATCAACATGTACACATTAAATATTCTCATCTTTGCGGTAATGCATTCTTGTCACCTTTATGTCTTCCTTCTGTGTCTCATGCTCCCCCCTTGCTTTTCCCCAGAGGATGGTTAAGTGCTATGATAAATCAGAATCTGGCTGCTCAGTGTTTCAGGATATCATAAGAACATCTGCTACTCCTCCATGCAGCAGATAAAATACAAACAGTGTTATACAAACCTGTATTTGGAAGAGTTTTTCCATCAGCATATATGGAGTCGGGTTTTATTTTCAAATCTGATCGGTGCTTAAACCGAGATCATTGCTTTGATAGGGCCCTAAATAGATGCAAGAGCTTGGGTCCTATGAATACATTTTAGTAAAAGAAGCTGAATGTATTTTTGTTTTTATCTGAAGTTTTCAAGATGGAATATTATTGTCTTGTTTGTATTTTCTTTAGTGAAATACCATGGGTAGGTTAACTGTGGTGTCTGTCTGCATTTCTCCATCCGTCAGCTGGAAATTTTTGAATGCTTTGGCTAATGTCAACCAAATTCAAAATTGCAGAGGAATTCTCAAATATAATTAATTACCTCCTGAAAGATGAGTAGCTGGGGGAAAGCAAGGAAAAGCAGTTTTCCTGAAGCCTGCACAGCTCTGCAGCGAGCAAACAGTGCAGGCCAGCATCAGTTGACGGGACAGCCCAGCAGCTGCTGTCACAGAATGGGAAACAGGAGATACAAATCTATTGCAAATCCAAGTTGTTCATTTAGCTCCTTGCACAATCAGTTTTCATACGTAAGAGACTCAATTTTCCTTATTGTTGAAAAGATATCATTTAAGCCCGCAGTGAAAATTGGTTTGGCTCTTGTTTAACCTTGGATATTTTGACCTTATGCTAGTGTTAAAATAATTTTAATGTAGGTAAAAATACTAGTTTTCTAGATTTTTGTGTATTTCAAAGTGGAGCAAAGCCTAATCCTTTTTTATTTCAGTGCACTAATTTTAATTTGACTGCACTTATCCTTCTGCTTTCTTAGTATCTTGGAAAATCTGTGCTTCATTCACAGGTGGCCTAGTTTTTATTTCTTTCAATAATTCAGCTTTTAAAATCTTCCTATTTTTTAGAGCTTTTTGAGATTTTTAATACTCCTGGGAGTAATTTAGTTTTTTCCTACAGGAGTTTCAGTTCATTTTTACTGGATTTTGAAAGGTGGTTCCTCACATGAAGGTTGCCTTCTTTCTGGGGCAGCCTTCTCCTATTGTCTAAGGAGAAACATTAATTTCTGCATTATCCTTCTCTGATCTGTCAAATTTTTTACAATTTATATACAGCAGTCAATTTAAGAAACACTTTAGAAAAGACTTTATTTAACATGACTTGCTAATAAAAATTGCTAACCATGGTATATTCTCATTTCTTCATAGGTAAGTCCTGATATTCAATCACTGTTCATGGGAGTAGATGTGTTATACGAGAAATTTTCAAAAGAAATATCACAGGTGAATCTGCCTTACAACTTTTTAACTCTCTAAAATAATCAGCAACTCCTACTGACTTTTATGTGAATGGGAAAAGTGTATGAGTGAATGCTTGAAAATGAATATATGCTCATTACCATCTTTACTTCCTTAGTTCCACTGTTTCTAAGTTCTTAAGGAGACATAATTTATTCATTATGGTCACTGCTTACATTTTCAAACTTTCTCTAAGGACCACTAGTCTGGTTATTTTAATGGTGTAAAATCACTTTCAGTGCCATGCAATGAAAAATTAGATCTGCCAGAAGCTTAAACATGCCCAGATAGTGTGCCTTAATTACAGCAATAAAAAGTTACCCAGCGAAAACCTGAGCTGGCTTCAGTCCTGAGCTGACTGTGCTCTCTCTCCCTTTTTATTTTTTTAATTTTTTTTTAAACCAAAACACACCTCTTTTTTTTTTTTTCCCCAGTTAAATGCAGTAAATGATTCCAAGGTCATTTTCCTTCTGCTTTCTGTAAATTTCAGATAGGATTCCTTTCTTCAGGCATAGTTTCCAGTCAAGAACTTCAGTAGCTGTCTGAGTAAAGGAGTGCCTACACGCTCCCATTTCCTCATTTTCTGCATCTCCTCAGCTTGGCTTCGGCGCTTTGTGTCCTTGTTCCATTTCCTGTGCCTTTCAGCAGCACTTTCCACCCCTCCAGTTGTTCGTTGTCCCTGGGCCCAGCTGCAGCCTTCCTTGTCTGTTCTCATCTCCTAGGGCTGACGTGTGCTGATCTTTGTGTGAGCTTCCCGATCCAGCAGAACAATAACCCCGGGAATATCACCTGTTTTCTCCAGCAATAGTCATGGATTCCCATTTGCTCTACCCCAGGCTTCACAGACTTTTCCAAAGCTGAGCTTGGCCCCTTTCCTGGGCACTGCTCCTCCTCAGATGCAGAAGGGACACAAGGTAAAAGTGAATCCTTCCTCTGTCCTTCCATTCCCATTTCTGAGCAGCAGGATCAGCTCCACAAGCTGAACAAATGCAGGGAGCCACCCCTCCAATCTCGTGGGAATACAAACTTCCATAATGTGCCCAAGGAAAGAAAAAGAGGGCTCCATCTCAAGGCTCAGGTAGGTGTTCTGTAGCCCGAGATCACCTGTTTGGAACATCCTGAAGTGTAGTGAAGGCATTGAGGTATGTTCAGAACTTGTCCCAGCATCAAAAAACATAAGAGCATCTTATCTAATCTTTTTCTAACCTAATCTATTGTCACATCGTGGCTGCTTAGGAAAGCATGAGAGCAGGGCTGGATGTAGCAATACATCTTCAGAAGAGCCTCCCAGCTTTCAGCATCTCTTGGCACAGGGATTTTTCAAGGTGGGATTGGTCCTCTGCATTCTGAAGCTTGTGGTGGATATTTTTCCCCACATAACTGGCAGGTTGTTTCCTGAATTTTAGCATCTGTCTCATATTATGGAAGGGAGGTCCACAGGGTGTTCACTGTATGATGATTATTTCATTTTTCAGGTTTTAAACTCTTAGTTTTCTTTCTTACTCTTGAATCTGATTCTGGAGGAAAAACCATCCGTTCTCATGTACCACGTCTGTGCTAATCATGAGTTTTAGACTGCTGATGCATCCCTTCTTCAACTGGCTTTCTGTCAGCTGTGAAGATTCATTTTCTATGTGGTCATTCTTTTACTGAAGTTCCTGCATACCTCTGATTAATCTGAGCTATTCTCAGACCTACTCTATCCTTTCTGAGATGTTAAGCAGACTCAGGATATAGCAACATGCATTTTTTTAAAGGGGAATGATGATGTCCCATATTCCATTTTAAACCACTGGTAGGATCTGATTTACTTCTTCACTGGTACTGTGACAAATTCAGGTTTCTCCTAGCCCCAAGAACTCATTTCTGAGTGAGTGGAGGCAGCTTAGAGCCATTGCTTTCTAAATGGGCATTTCTTCCATCAGGTCTTCCAGACATCTGATCCTTTGATGAGTATTCCATGGGAACCTCCTGGATTCTTCCCCAGGGAATAAAATACCCGTTTCAGTTGGATACTCCTCTATGGGTTTATATGCTCAGAGTGTTTCTTGGTTGTCTATTCTGACAGATTTTCTGGTAGTTTTCTTACATGTGAGAAGAAAGATTTATTAGAAGTTATTGCCTGTGGTAATTTGTTCCTCAGGCTCTTGTCTTGCCTACCTTGTCATTTTTACTTTTTACTTGTCATGGTTTATGATCCTCATTTGGACACAAGAAGTGCTTACACATCACCAGACAGTGTGTCTAACAATTATTTTTTAATTAACAGGGTATTTTTACAAGGCATATTATAATTGCCAGTAAGACAGATTACTTTTTATGTTGCCATTAATTTTATGTGTTTGCTTAGCACTGATGAATAAGAAACACTGCAGCTAAACTGGCTTTCTAATGTCTTTACCTTTTTGTTGAAAACGGTGTTTAAAAATAACTTCAGTGAAATAAAATCTACCAGCTCTCCTCTAGGTTATATTGGATTAAATTAACTTTATAAGACTTTGTCTATCAGTTATAATAACTTAGAGTAATTTGGGATTTTTTTAAAAAGAGGATTTAAAGAAGATATGTAAACTGTCTATTCAAAGACAGAAAACTTTGCATACTTTGAAGTAGTTCTTTTCCATCACTTCTTTGCTGAGGTGCATAAATGTAATTATGTGAAGCTTGATATACCTGTATTTATTTTTAGGTTTCAGAATTTCAAGAAAAACATCGTAAGCATTTATTAACACACTGCAAACAAAAGGTAACTCTAATTTTGATTTTTCTAGGGTTTTTTATGTTTCCCTTGTTACATTGGTTTATTTTCAGAAACTATATTAATCTTTTATTGGAATACTTAAAATAATGTCTCAGGACTGACTCATTACTGTCATTATAAATACCAATTTTTAATTGTTTAAAGTCTGTGAGGACTCTATTAATTCTAGAGACTGTTTTTGATGAAATACTCTAGTTGTGAGGTGGTTAAGATTTAAATGGAGAATCAAAGGGCAGGGAAGGAAGAAACCAGTTCACTGTATGGAGGGGAAAATGGAAGATGTGTGGAGAGATGGGTGCTAGAAGATAAGCCCAAAGGAAAAGAAGACTGGGGCTGACAAATGAGAAACTTGAGCAGTGGGGAGAACAGGACTAAGGGCTAATACCCTGAACTGGGGATAGCTCCATGTGAAGGACAGAATTAATCATTCTGTGGACAACAGGTACTGCATTTTTGACTGTATTTCTTCCTTCCTAGGTTGGAAGGCAGATTTTTGTCTTCATTTTTCAGCTACTTCTAAATATCTGATGAAGTAGTTGGAGGCTTGTTTTATTTCTAAGTACATGGGATGTTGCTTAAAGCTGCTTGGCAGTATTGGTGACGTGATGCATGAGTGGGTGCCCCATGACAGAGAGTGACAGAGAAAAGCTCCTGTAGCTGCCCAGTTGGCCACTTGATGTGTGAGGAGAGTTTCTGGTATGATGGTCATGGATAGAAAGCTTGGAAAATTAGGTGCTCTGTGGCCCATTCTTCCCTCTTCTCCATGAATGCGTTTTGGGATCACCCATAGGGTGGGGTGCTGTGTATAGTTCTTTTAGGGTCCTGTCCTGCTTTCAAAGCCAGGCCAGGGAGGAATCCTGATTTTATCCCCCTTCTAATTTATTGTACCAACTCCAGCTGGTAAAGCTGAGGGCTGTAGACAAAGAAAAACAAATTGTAATAGAATTCAGCATGAATAGAAATGTTATCTCCAAAGAATGTGCGGAGAGTTTTGATACTTTGTAATGGTAATTCTTAAAGTTGTTTACTGATGAGACATTCACTCAGCAGTGTTGGTCAACAATTCAGGGATGGTGCTTGACCTAAGGAAGGTGTTCAGGTGACAGTACCAAAATGTAGAAAATGTAATTGGTTGCTGCTTTAATGGCACACTGTTTGTTTTGGGTGGGTTTGTTGTTGTCCATTCTGTGTATTGTTAGCATGTTAAAACTTCTTGCACTGGATCAGGGTCAGGAGAGGCTGGTTGGATTAAACTCCATTCCGGTTTCTTGGTTGTCTTGTTTCAGGTCCCCTTCCTTATTTCTAGTTTGTCATCCTTGTTGCTGTCAGCCAACGAGGTCTCCCTGTGTTCATTAAACTGCTTTGGTGCTGGTTTTGTGAGATGGGGTGCAGGTGATCGGGGGCACTCGCTGTCCATACTCCTGCGAGGTCTTGATGCCCTGTCATACTAGGATCCCAAAATACTGAAAATCCAATAGTTGCTCACCTTCTTTAAGGTACTTTGGTCTTAAAGTTACCCAGTCCTACAGAGTGACAGGGTAAAGTACATTCTTCCTGACTAATCCCTTTCATAATCAAGCCTAGATCTCATTAGGAAGAAGAAAACAAAACACCAAAAACCAGATCTTACATAAATTACGTTTTTTTCTTCGATCTGTTTTGCAGAGTTTACATCTGCAAAAAGAGCGTAGTATCTCCCACTTACAGTATGATTGTATAAATAAGGTAATTTTATTAAAGGACTCAAATAATAGTTTGAGAACATGAAAAGTTAACAAGCAAATTAATAATTTGCCTTCAAATCAAAATATGAACAGTATGAAGGATTATGGTCACATAATGGAAATTAAAGATAGAATATAGATGTAGTATTGAGGGTATTAAGTAAATTTTTTACCTCCTTCATAAAATATAATATATGGTCACATAATGAAAGACTGTAAAAAGTACACATACTAGGGAACTGACCTAGTGTTCCTGACCTTAATATTCTTCAATTTTGCCAGCTCATAACATTCTTTAATGGAAATATTTCTAGCAGAGTAGAAAAAACCTTTCACTTAGGTTTACTACAAATAGATACCGAAGTGAACTGCATGCATTTTGAAGCTGGAATGAGAAATATGGGGACATGGTATTTTGTACATTTATTGGTAGCTTTTTCAGATAACTTCATACTAATCAAAACAAAAGTTTTTATATCAGATATGAAAAATAGGAAGCAAAAGAAAGGAAAACTATTTTTCAGCGCTTTTTCTACTATTCATTTATTCAATATTACCAGCACACTTAAGAAAAGGTAATCAAACTAAGTCTTTAACTGCCAAAAAGAAGCATATCTCTTCCAGACTGAGTGTTTAATGGGTCCATAACACAGCCATAACAGCACCAATAAATCTGGAATAGCAATGATGTCTTAAGATTAAATCCAATAGAAAGCAGCCTTTCAACACTTCACAATACTAGCTGGCTGAAAATGAAGCTGTACATCACACAAATAGACTTTTGTTTAAATCTATGATTATCTCACAGATAGCAAAGCTGGAAGACTCTCTCAAGAAAATAACAGAACAAATGCAACAGATACAGTGGTAAGAGGTTTAATGCAGCAAAAGTAAATGTAGTCGGACAGCAGTAAGTTTAATTGATCAAACAATGAAATTTTCATGTTTTGTTTGCCTTCCTCGTATGTTTTTACAGAGATAAATGTGTCGTGATTTCTGACATCAGATCCATTTTATTCGCAATAATCTTGTCAGGAAGAAATCCTTTCATTCTAAAATTAAACTCAGTAGTTAACTCTAAAGTTAGTTAGTTTTAGAACTCTTAAGTTCTAAAAATGAACTTTTAATAAAGTCTATTGCATAGACAGTTTTAAATTTTTATTTGCAGTTACATAACCATGTTTGTGTATTTTGCAATGGATTTTATAGGATCAGCCTGGAAAGTCCTATGATGCCTTTCCTGTTATCTTAGCCCATTTACAAAGTTACCAGAGTTTTGTAAAATCTTTTCTATTTTTAGTCAAAAATAGAATTCTTGTCTCATGTTGAATTAGTCTTTTTTCTCAAATGTTTCCAAGTGGTAGCCAAAAGGTTGATTATCTTTACTCCTCTGATCAATGACTGATACACTTTCATCTTTTCGTCTTTATTCCAACATAAAGCCAAAACTGTTATTGAAATCTCATTAATAGGCCAGTTTGTGAAACCAGTTGCACAGAATTGTTGCTCTTTATTCCTTTTCTGTGTTGTGTTTTTTTGTGTTTTATTTTGTAGTACAGACTTTCTTTTGACTCTTAAATGCACGTAATACTGTATTTTACTCTTCCAGGCTGCTTGGTATAATGTAAGAGAAGGAAAAAAACATACAGGAAACTTTTTATGTTATGGATTATTGTCATTTATATATTTTTATTCATTGCCTCCGTTTTCTTGTCTGCATCTCAAGTAAATAGCATCTTAGTTGTATGAATTACAGAGTTGGTACTGGATTTTAGATTTTTTTTTTTTTTGAGAGAAGAGAGAAGGATCCTAGGGCTTCTTGCTTACCTAATAAACATATTCCTCCTATTTATGATTCTTCTCAAAAGTACAAGTTTTACAAAGCTATTGTATATGGAATATTGTATATTGAATAGTATGAAAATGCCAACATTTCATTTGATAACTAGATTTCTTAAAGTTTGGTAAATGTATAATTTAATGAAATGAAATTAATTTGGCTATAGTTAATAGTTGTGTTTTAGCATCTTTTGTTCTCTAAAGTACTTTGCCATAATCCTCTGCTAAATTTAATATTGTTTGGGTATATAATGAGCACTGCAAATATTATGATGTAAACAGCAAGGTTTGGCTTTACCAAATAAATTCTTACTTTGCTTCCTGGCAAATAGTGTTGTGTTAAAACCAGCTACTGATGGAAAAATGCTTTGATTTTATACTTTACTGGCCAGTGGGACATGTGAACTAATCAAACCAGCTTTCAGTTTGTATCTGTCGTTTCTTCTTTCCTCTTTAGTATGAAACCTCCTGAAACAACTACACCGCTGCCATTTTCCAGTGCGAGCAGAAATCCATTTTCCAGTAAGAAGTGTTGGTTTAAAACATTAACTGTGGAATACCTCTCACTGGACAAAGCTGTGTTCTAATATTAAATTTCTTAATGACTTCAGTTCCTTCAAGAAAACAGAATGTTTATTCTTCATATTCTCTTCATTTGAGTCGTCCTTCCACTTCTGAAACGTGGGTAGAAATTTGTTTGTTTTCAATGAGATTCTTAAGTAATATTTTATTCAGAAAGTAACCTTTTTGTAGTGAGTTTGAAATATTTTCTGATTTTGTCTTTTTGTTCAAATATGAAAGAACTGAGGAAAGTCTTATCTAGCCAAGTCCCCATTACAGTTGTATGGATGGTGGTTGCTGGAAAGAAATCTAAGGCATAATGCACCTTAATCCAAAGAACTTGGGGGTGAATAGATAGATTAGTGAGACACTCTCCATTTACCATAGAGAAAAACTGAATTTATTGTACCTATGTGCACTCTGTAGTTGTCTCAGGTTAGATGGGATAAGCCAGTCCAGTAAGGCTTATTTAAGTAAAATGAATGTGCAGCCTGCTCAAGCTAAAATATTTCTATACATTTGACTGTGACTTTCTTTTCTACAGAAAAACAGATTGAGAATGCCCTTGTTGCAGATACAAATGACAAATACATAAATATGCATATTTATTCAGAAAAACAGAAGAATAATAATGCTAATCATAAAATAAATTTCTCTGTAAAAGACTAAACAAAAGCTCAGAATCAGTTAATAGATTTTTCTTACTGCTAGTGAGTTTTGGAATACGTCCTAAATACTTATATGTCTTATGCATTATGTATTATGCTTTTCCATTACTAGTCAGATTTAACATTAGAATCTAAGATAATTTGAGTATTTATTATTAAATGCTATTTTTATTACAATTTCATACTTACTTTGTCCTTTCTTCAAGGATGGAGACAGTGGAGATGGTACCTTCACCAATGAGGAAAGTAAGTGGTTTTTTAAAAATATTTTTTCATGTATAGTTACACATATATATCTTTTTGTTTTTTCCTACTCTCTTAATGCTGCAAAACATAGAATTCTTCCTCCATCCCATTCAACACCATTCTGATGTGCATGTTGATTTCTGATATGCTTGATGGTGGTAGAAGTCAGATGCTCCCCAAAAGAAACCAAAAGCAAATAGATCACAACAATAATTTCTGGAATTATATTCTCCACATATCATATACAGGGTTTTTAAACTTGTGATGCCAAAGTAAATGGCAAATTCTTAAAATCCCAATGTTATAAAAATGTCACTGATCTGAAAGCACCATTTAGACCCTGATACTCAAGTAGGAATTGCAAGTTTTGATGATATTGCTAATATGAGCATGAAGGCAGGAGCTTTCATGGTGTTGGTATCCTGGTTAGAAGAGGTAACATCCAGGAGCAGCTGCTAGCTTGCAAATGGAATCTCAGCACAAAAACCAGTGAGAGTGTCTCATAACGCTTCTCATCTGAATGTAGGTTATAACAAAGCTAAAATACCTGTATTTCCCACCTGCTCATTGATACTTAAAAATAGTCACTTCATTCTTGGTTTTGCGTTTTAGTGAACCAAAATGACAGCAGAGAGTTCTGGAAATCTGCAGGCTCTGTAGACCTCCAAAATATAACACCCATCACGTAAAATGTCTTAATAATTAATATACTTATTACACTGTGGTTAATGATTTGCCATTCGTTTAGCTGGAGACACCAACTGGTTCAACAAGAGTATCACTAATAACTCCACCATATGATGGACGGTGGTATGAGTAAAAGTAAACTCTGTAACTGAATAACATTTCTGTTACATTAGGAGGATGAATAAATTAAAATCCATACATCAGCAATTTGCTAAAAAAGTTTGAATTGTGTTGAGGTGTGAGGAATTTACCACGTGAACTTCAATCCAGCAGCTGGGGAATGGTTAAAATGATACATGAAATGTTTTCCCAGTACTTACCTCTTCTGTTCAGTAAATTATTTATTGTAACCAAACTGATTTTTTCTGAATCCACAGTTGCAGAGAAAATACTGTAACTATATGTGTGATTGAACTGAACAGGAATATTTGCAATATGCATTATTGACCCTCTGTTAAGCTTCATAATTTTATCTCTTTGTGGTTAACAGAGAGTAACATTGTCCACAATGCCATATTAAATATCACATAAAGAAAAGAGGGGGAAACTAAATGGAAGTTAAAAAGAATATTTAATAACAGAAGTGAAGTCATTGAGATCAATAATTTCTTCAAAAAGGTGATTTTTTTTCACCTTATCACTGTTATAGGGTATAAGACATTTTGTCTGCCACTACTTTCTTTCCTTCCTTCATACCCTGAGCTTGGGTAGCACTCAGATGTATGGCAGAGTATGTAAGGCATGTAAGGCAGAGATGTATGTAAGGCATGAGTAACAGCCTATTGGAATTGGTGCTGTCTCTTGAGAACTGTTTATTTGTGAGGAGTTTCCCACAATTCCTAATGCTTTGCAGTCCTACTGTTTGTGTCTCTCCCATTCTTGGTTTTATATTCAGCATTTTTCTGCAGCAGCCCATGCTCAGGCAGGCTTTCATCTGCCTTCAGCAGTTCATAGAATCCATCTGCAGCCACATAAAGAACTGTTGGCACTCTTGTGTTTTACATGGTGTAAGTGTCCTGAAACAAAGACAAATGCAATTGCAATTCAGTGAAGGAGGAAAAATTGCTTTTTCTGTGTTTTGTCTGATTTACATGCTCAGATCCTTCCTAAATGCATGGTTGCCTATAAATCTAGGCGTAACAAGATAAAGAGAGCTGAGGTTAACTGGTTTTTTTATTGTGTCTAAATATAAATAGATATTTATTAGACAGTAAAATTTTATGTAGAGCAGTTATGTGTTCAGCAGATTTCAGAACCTTTACATAAAGTTTTGCAGTGGACAATGCTGAGGGAATCAAAGTTTATGTGCAAAAGTAAGGCTAAGTGGAAATAATGATTTAATGGTGCACTAAGGAAAGTTTCCTTCTCAGGCGTGGATGGGGCAAAAAAAGATCAGCTGAAGAGGTGGAGCATTTCAGCACAGCTGCCTTGATAATCTAATCATAGTGAAATAAATGAAAGAAGGTGAAAGAAACCCACAGGTGTTTGTCTGGATCCAAATTTTCAGGGATGGTGCAATATGTTTTTGTGACAGCTGAGCTCTCCCATTGACTGTTGTAATTGCGCACCATTTGTAGTCCTTGGATGAATCAATCATGAATTTGTCCCAAATCATGCAATAAAACTACAAATCTTTCTTCCCAAAGTTATCCCTTAAGCAAAATGGGTAATTTGTGTTGGTCCTGTTTCCAAACATCTGATTCCGACAGGCAGCGTATCCTACAGACATTCTCAGACAGCTGTCATAAGGCCAAGTCAGAGTATCGGAGCAGGATCTGTAAGGTAATTCAATACTTCCTCAAGAGGTTACCAGCTCCTAGAAGAGACTGAAATTTGCCCTCTGGCCCTTCCTCTATAACCTCAGAGGTTTTATTTTAGGTCTGAAGAAGTGTTATTGTGCAGCCTGGCTATTATCTACAGGAATGTTTGGGTTTGGGGGGAAAGTTTTATTTTGAAATCACGTTTTTCAAAAATGTGCTGATGTAATCTGTGCTTCTGTAGCTGTTGACATCTACGGTCATGGTATTCCTATTAAAAGGGGTAGTAATTTTATAATGAGGAAGCTTAACGATGTCTCTGCTGTACCATTCTTGTAAAAATCAGAGATGAAAGCACAGTATCTGCACAGGGGCTGTTCTCTGAATAACCCAAACTTTTCATGCAGCCTGCAACAGGTGTTTCTGGGTCTTTTTTCTCATTTAAACATTGAAAATGTCCTAAATGGTGAGAATTATTAACATGAATAAATAACTTTAAATTGTTCCAGAAAAATTAAACTCTTGTTCTTTATAACCATTAAGCCAAATAGAACTTCCTACCAGAAATTGAAAATACACGTAACAAAGTACTTCTTTGTTTCCTCCACTGATTCCATAATTGTCAGTCTGCTTCTTTAAACATGTAAACATCTTAAATAAGTAAAAAGTACATAATTTGTAACATTTTCCTTTAAAATATTAGACAACAAATTGAAGTAACTTTGAAGTCTTTTACAGAAGTAGCCTCGAATCACATGCACGAATTGATTTCATTTACAGATCCACCCCTGTGAGATTACCAGATAGTGCAGCTCCATCATCATCTGCATCCCAAAGCAGTCGAAGGGCACCATGGGCTAGTCCTGCTTTCAGAACCCCTCAGCTGTATCCATTTACATCACCTTCCTCACAGCTGCCTCTGTCAAGGCAGCCAATCACCCTCTCCGGGCTTCTGCAAAGACAACAAGGCAAGTATATTTATAAAAGAACCACTTCCTGCAAGCTTTTCAGCATAGCAGCTTAAGTAAATTAACCAAAATAAAAATGGTATTTCAGAATTGGAAGGAGGCTCTCAGCGCAGTATGAAAGATGTTGGTGTTTATGATTGTATTTTGCCTTGGTTTTATGTGTGGGATGGTATCTGCTGTGAAAATGTGTTCTTGCTTCACTTCAGAATTGGATTTTAGCAGAGATTTAAATTTGATTATGTCTAAATTTTCTGTCTCAGCTACACATTTCTTAAAGATCTGCCTATACAGACATCCATGTAAATGAAAGGGAGCTAGTCCAGGGTGTTATTTGTTGAGTGCAACATAAAGCTACCAAAAGAGCTGCATAAACATCAGCCCAAGGTGGGTGGGTGTGGGTAGGAATTACCCTGAGGCAGGTGAATTAATAAAATCACAGCATCAGTCACGGAGTCATGGAACAGCCCTGGTCAGAAGGCACCTTGAATGGTCCAGCCCTTTTTGGGGAAAGAGAACCTAGATGAGACCATGCAGCACCCTGACCAATCACATCTTGCAAACCTGATTCTTATTGCTGAGTTTGCATCACAAATGAAATTTTTAAAAAAACTTACATTAAAAAGATAATTCACCTCTAAAGCACTTCTAGTCCATACTAATAAATGAGACCTTCCTGCACATCCCAAATAGTTTTGAGTTCATGAAACCAAAATAAAAACATTTTAAGAAACAAAGGCTTACAGCTTGTAAAAGCTTACATAGCAATTGTTTTAATTGTGAAATTTCTGGACACTGATACAGTATGTGAAATAATGCATTAACCTTATAGAATCCCTAAATAATGTAGGAGAAATTAATGTTATATTAAAAAAAGTAGCTGTATTGAACTTTAGTAATAGATCTCATTTGGCCATGTGATTGCAATTAATTTCAATTCATATACAGAACAGTGCTTTGGAGATTCATTTTTGTAGCTAAAATTGGAATATGGCAAAAATGCTTTTATGGAAATACAGGGGAGCACATTTACAGTCATGAAAATGACAATAGAAAAGTTTTCATCAATTGTATAGGTTCTGGTTTGAATTTTTGATTGTATTGCTTTTCCTTATATAAATTCCCCAAATAATTTACATGAATAAAACTATAGTTTTATCAAGTTTTTTTTTATTATTATTTGTATTTTTATTCTAGGATCAACTAATTTGGGAGGATATTCAGGAGAGAGATGAGCAAACATCTGTGAATTGTTTTGGTTAAGAAGCATCTGGAGAAGCACTGCATAGTCTCTGAATATCAAAGTATTTGTGCCTTCCATAATATGTCAAATTGGCATAAACCAGCAAATTTTTCAGCATGAATACTGTATTTAAAACATCACTGTTCTTTCTGATTAACATCTACTGAAGTTTTAGATGGGAGTACAAAATTATCTTGTTTTTTGAAATTCTGGCTTCAAATATATTGCATGAATAGAAATCCTTTATTACCTAAGTGTTAAGGCAAAACATGATTCTGTGTTGAATGAGCATTTTTTCTGTGAGTGCTTTGAGCTGCAGGATAAATAATTGTGCCTTTACAGTACTATAGATAGATTGCAACCCTAAAAATAAAAAAAATACATTTATTTACAGATTTTTTGATTTCATAATTCCAAAGTTTGGTTCTTACTCTACGTGTCTCCTTTTGTTTGCACTCTTGAAACACATTTTGAGAGATACTACATTCTAGCAGGCTCTTCCAAGCTCAGAACATGATATCTGTTCCACACTTGTGAAAGTTCACCATTTGATTTAGGTAGCAACAATTTCTTCCCAAAACAGAATGAAATGAAGGAACTGAGATGACGAGACAAAACACAGCAAAGATTACTTTTACTTTTGCACAGGAATAGCAGCTGGAGATTCTGATTGGAGGGTGCAGCCTTTTTCTTCTGAGAACAACCCTGAAATTCATCTTCCCACCATCACTGTGTATGGGGCAAAATTTTGGTATGACTGAGTCATCAAATGCCTTTGGTTTTTCTTGACCCTGACTTTACCTGGACTATTTGAAGTATAATAAAACTAAAAGCTGGTGTGTTTTTTTTGGTTTTTTTAGATAAAGTTCCCTGAATATATGATCAATTTCTTTTGAGTTGAAATGTTTTACTTTTTACATCACAAATGGATGGGAGAGAAAACTTGCTGAAAGTTTCAGGAGTTGAGGTGGGAACTGGAGAGGTCATTCACCAACTACCATCATGGGCAAATCAGACTGAATTTGAGGATATTAATTGGTTTAATTACTAGGAAAATCACAGCAGGATAATGAGAAGTAAAATCTCAAAAACCCTTCCCCCTATCCCTCCCACCTTCCCAGCTCTACCTCCTCTCCCAGAAGTGCATGGAGGCAGGGAAAGGGAGTTACAATCAGTTCATCCCATGTTTCTTCCACTGCTCAGGGAAAAAACTCCTTGCCCTGCTCCAGCATGGGAATTTTCAACTTCACATTTGCCTTGTTTCAATGTGTAGCTGCCTTTACTTTTTTTTTACCATGGGAAAGTCGGTGGGTTTTCTCCTCTTCAGTATTCCTACGGTTCAGAGTTTAGCCAGGATCTCAGAGTCAGCTTCCTTCCAAGCAAACTTCCAGTCAACAGATTGATCTTTACAGTGCCACAGACACGTTCAAATAACGGTGTGTAGTGTAACTCTTAAAAAATTAAACTCTCCTTTAGTTCCAGATGCAATTCAATAGCTTGGAAAGCAAGGCTGGTAAAATGTGATTCCCAGTTTGGACAGTAGTTGTGCCCCAGTGGTTTTCTGTTTGCTTGGATCCCAAGAAGGGATTCTCTTTAATCTCTGTTTCATCACACTGCCGAGTCATCCTCCAAGACTGTGAAGTTGTACTATAGCTTTTATAATTGCTGGACGTTGCATTCTGAAGTCAGGTGGAATGCTTTGGTTTTTATTGGTTTTGTTTCTCTTTCATCCCACTCAGCAAGCCCTCATCAATTGTAGAATTGAGCTTCACACACCTGAAAATTTGTGCCTGGAAATGGGCCCTGTCTGAAGGAATTTGTGTAGGAAAGAGTCACTCATACATGCTAGATCTACAACAGTCACAATAAGAAAGAATCACCCTGTCATTTAGAGATGTGAATAAATATTCAGAGTACAGGACGGTTTCTCTTTCCTGCTCACCGCAGTGGTTTCCACTCAAATTCAGCAACAATCTTCATGGTTCAGGTGATCATCAGTTTACCTTTTCTGTGGCGAAAGCTGGACAAAAGCAGACTGTGTTTTGTAGATGTACGTTGAGGAGAGAACTTGGGAAATCACATCATTAAAGAAAATTAGTATAAAAATGGATAATTGTTTTAATGCTGCTTTGAACTACTTGACAGTGTCTGGTAGTATCTTCTACTTAACATGTATTATTATCTTACTTAGCCCACAGTCTAATCCTGAAGAAAAATAAAAAATCCAGCAACCTCATCTTCACAAATACTACAGCTTTGAAATGCAGTTTGAAGAGAAACAATGTAATTTGAGAAATAAAATAAAGGCACTGGATCTTTCCATGTTGAGGACAAACACTTCTGAATGACATCCTCTTGCTTCCCAGTTCAGAAAAAAAAAACAACCAAAAAAACCAAACCAAACTGAATATAATGTGATTTTTTTTTTTCCAAAACTTGCATCTAAGGGGCTCTTATATAAAATAAAGTAATAGGTAGGAGAAAAAAAAAAAATTTAAAAGGTAAAAGTAGTTTGAGGAATGTAATTTGCCAAGTTCAATGCTTCTATCATTTGTCCCAAAAAGTTGAAAATAATATATTAGATATTTCATTCTTCAAGAAGAGGAAAAGGGAGGAAAAAACCAAGGTTTTTCTATCTTCCAATGGGCACGGAGGTTCCTGTATCACTCTCTCGGGCATCTGTCTTTGCAGAGTTTTTGTTGCTTTTGCCTTTCACGTGCGCGGAAATTCGCAGTTCGCGGAGGATACAGCAGAGGGTGCTGAGCTATAAAAGGTAAAAGTGACTCTCACTGCTCTTTGGCTCCGGGGACTGAAATCGGGCCTGTGGACATGGAAAAGCTACAGGAGTGAGTGGAAGAGCAAGGGTGAGACGTAGAGTCTGAATGTGAAGCGTCAGGAAAGCACCCCGAAGGTGAACAGCAAAGTGTGAGGGACTACACAAGGGCACTGGGAGTTAACTGGCTCAGATACGGAATCCTGGGGGATGGGAAAGGTAAAAATGGAAACGGGTCAGTCATGCTGGGGGTCTGAAGGAATAAATTAATTTTGAAAACTTCTGAAGAGAGGACTTTGGCAGTACAGAGTGGCTATTCAAGACTTCAGCGTTAAGAAGCAGCAGCTGGGGCTGTGTGTGTAACTTTGAGGAACAGACACTGAACTGACCTCCAACTCTTTTC
The DNA here is from genome assembly GCA_013396955.1 of Regulus satrapa. NCBI lineage: Eukaryota > Metazoa > Chordata > Aves > Passeriformes > Regulidae > Regulus > Regulus satrapa. Next base: position 480,982 of record VWZN01000381.1, on the reverse strand, counting down.
AGCTTCAGTCTGCAGCTTTCTGGCCTTAAGGCATAAGAGGGCACTCGTTTATCTTTTTCAGTTTGCCGGGAGAGAACCCGAGTATATATTTCGCTACAAGGGTGTTTTATGCACACACAAACAATAGCAGAGGATTTTGTTACCAGTCAGAATCGTGCTATTCATGCAATGGGGTCAGCAGTCATGCTGAAGGTATCCTCTTGTTTGCATTATCGTTGCCAACTTCAGCTTCATTTTGCAGTCATCACATCTCCCTCACAAGGTGATGCTTATGCCGTATAAGGCAGCATCGTGTCTATTTATTCCTGCGTGACACAAAGGAAGTCTGTTGCAGACAAATGCTTGGTTTGTTAGACATAATACCTGATACTTGCCAAGGAGCATTTTTTACAATTGTGCCAATTAAAATGTGAAATTGCTACCACTTATTTTTGAACTCTCTTGTTCTGGCGGTCAGGAAAGAATGCCATAACTCATCAAGATGCAGCACTGTCAGTTTATCTATGATAGTCCTGTTTCCCTTCTAGAATTTAACCTACTCCTGACCTGAGGAAATGCAATTTGATAATTCTCTCCTTCTGTAGTGTCTGTGTCAAAAATGCTGACATACTTCAGTTTGTAGGTCAGCTTTGGGTGCATTTGGAGCATGTGCTGTTTCTGATGGTCCAAGACTCTTCCTGCAAATCTCTTCTGTGCAGATAAAAACTGCTGTGCAAATAGGAGGACACTGCTCAGGTCCACACGGTAGTGTTTGGGGTTCTTCCACATTGTGCCTTTAGGACTGCTGGGTATCCCAGCAGCTCCAGAAAGATTTAGCACTGCAGTTGCTAGATCGTCTGCATAATTGGAACTGCTACAACACTTTGCAGGGAAGTCTGCCTTTCATAACTACAGAATTGACTTGCTGAGTGTCTCCATGGAGATGGTTAGTGGTGTTCTGCCCCGAGGATCCTTTGTCTCGTGTGTCACATGAGCTTTGGGCAACTCTTCCCTTGATTATGTCTAAAGCCCTGATAATTTACCCTTGAAATGGTATTAAATATTTGTCCTGAACTCTAATATTAAAGTGGTACCAGGGACTAGGGTGAGGGTGCCAGCTGGGCATCCGGTGTCTGGAGGGATAAGGAAAAGATAAGGAAAGGACTTTCCTAAGAACAAATTGGTAAATTTGTGTGGTAGCAAGGTGGGGAAGGACATGACATGACTTGAGTGTGAGCTGTGAAAAGCTTTTCAGTGTTAGGAGTCAATGGGCAAGCTCTGTTAGCAAGTTAATCAGAATTTGCCACCAGCAAAAGAGGAAAAATCTGTTCTACAAGTGGAGGAAGTTGCTTTCATTTTGGAAACACAGGACATGTGGAAGGTCCCTCACAGCCCTGACCCCAGCAAGCAGCAGCCCCCTGACCTTGCTGCCATAGAACTATTCAGAAGCCACTGAATCTAGAAAAGATTGTTCTGTTCTACATCGTGGTCCACCTTGCAAAACTCTAAAACCAGGCACTGATGCTGCCAAGGCCCACATATAAAAAGGCTCTGCAGAAAATGAGCAATGCTGAGAGATTCCAGGTTACTCCTTGCACTCAGGAGAATCACCCCACACCAGCAATATTTTATCCTGACCAACCCCGGGCCTCCCAGATAAAGGCACACAACACATTTCCTATCAGGACAGTCTCCACAACAAATTCAAGGGCTGTCTATCCCCATGTTAAGGCATCTGGAGGAAAAAACACAAAAGAAAGGAGGAAATCCATCCCACTAGACATTCCTAAAAGCTTTTTCTGGCCCGTGCCTTAACCAAGTACACATTTTAGCCATGTTTCACATCCTTGCCTAGCTCAGTGTTGAGCCAAACAGAAGCTGACTTTGGAGATGGTCAAAGTACATCTGTGTCTTTATGCATTTGGCTGTGCAGAATACGGTAAAAAAAATAATATTTCAGCCATCTCCAACTCCTCTAAGGTCAACCAATTTGAAAGAGGCTGGACAGAGCTCCAAGAGTCATTGTGGGTGATGACAGGCAAGGCTTGGTGTGATGGGAGTGAGGAGCAGATGGGCCATTGGGGATTACCCAGGCCAGTTTCAGCTCTGTTTCTGACCTAAGTCTGCACACATGACCCAGCCTGAGAGGAGTCAGTTCTCAGGGGGTCACCTGTTAGGCTACCTGTCGCCTGAGAACATTATAAATCAGGATGGTGCAGGGGAGAGGAAGAAAAACCTGGCTGGGAGTTAGAGGATGGGATACTGGAAGGAAGAACAAAAGCAGCCAGGGATATCAAGGAAATGTTTTCAGAGTAAACTACATCCTCCTAGTCTTGCTCCTTGTGCGTACTCAGATATTCATGCATGTTTTCCTTTCTGCTGTTGCCCATACAAAGTTAGCACTAGGTGTTTAAAGCAAAGAGAGAATGCAATACCTAAATGGGAGTTCTTTAAATGCCCCTAGTCAAAAGTTTTACCATTCTGTGTTCTGATATCATTCTTGGTATAGATATGCAGAGCTGGTTTGCCTGGTTATTTCTTTCATTGTAAGCTCTAAAATGGTCATGCCCAGCTTTTAATATATTTCTTTATCTTTCTATTAGAATCTCTGCAGTTCTTAGTAATGGCAGGTAATTTAGAAATGATGCAGTTTTTCTAACTAAGAAATAGATAGATAAATGGATAAGAAAGAGGCAAATAACTTTTATAATGTAGAGGACTTGCATTTTCCACAAGTGTAGTGCAGTTACTGTTTCTTCTGACAGCATTTCACAGCTTACCAGTTGAGTCTATGGAGTGTGTGGGTAAAAATAACACAGCCTAGCAATGTTACAGCCCCATACATTAAATCTTTGCATAAAAAATAAAAATAGAGTTCTACTATGCCTACGTGAAATTACCAAGTTTGCAGATTATTAGCATGAATGTAAAAAGCTTCTAGCACAGCATACGGTAAATACATTAGTGCTATATTCCAGAAATCATCATTTTCCCAAACTATAGTTCTTGCTGACATATGTGGTAGAAAGGCTAGTTCTGCCAACTGTCTGCTTCCTTCATATCCTCCGATTTTGGTGCAAGTTTAAAGCAATATGCTTAATAGCCTGAGTCTAGTACTTTGAAAAATTGCAATACTATCTATCTGTGGAAAGTCACATATCAGTGACATTTGGTTGGCACAGTGAGTTTGGAGAAAAAAGGCAAAGAAAACAGTTGGCACTGAGTTTGGAGGAAAAGAAAGCAGAAAGTGTGAGTCTGTATGCTGTAAAATCAAGATTTATTTGCTCATATATCACTTAGTCAGGGTTTTCTATAGTTCTTGTGGAAAATGTGTAACTGAAATATAAAGAAGCTTTTACATATAGTAAGGATTTTCCCTTTAACCTAACTGGTGTTCTCCCAACCTATGCCATACCCAATATGCTGGGTAGTACGACATCAACCTCCTGAAAGAACTATATGATCCCTCAAAGTAATTTCCCTGTTAAAGAGCCCATCCATGCACATTTTGCAGGACTGAGTGAGGCAGGAGAGGGGTTGTATGCACAGGCTACCCTGCCATGGGTGCACAGGGAACTGCATCTTCACATGCTCCTGTCAATGTTGGTGCCATGGTTGTAGATTTAGAGGAGAGCTGCTGTGTATTTCCAGTTCAACTCCAGCTGGAAACTGGCAAACCACAGCCCCTGCCCTTCACACCCACAAATCAGAGACAGCTAATAATAATTAATGCTACGGCATCAGTCTGCTGAAGCCTTTTTGAACACCGGACGACACAGCAGCCTCTTGGGGTTCAGAAATAAGGAGTTTGGAGTCTCTGCTGGGCTGAAATTGGCAGCTTCTGGCAGCTTTGGGGGGAGTGTGTGGATGGGACAGAAAGTCGCCTCTGTGGCGGCCCAGAGAAGCCTCTTTGGAGTCCTTGCGTGGTGGTGGCCCTGCAGTTCCCCTCGCACAACACTCAGAACGACTTTCCTATGGGCTGTGATTAATCACTGTAACACTTCAGCAGTGAAATCTGTTCCCTGCATCCTGCCTCTGTAGCTTAGACCAAGGAATGACTTCATAAATATTTTTCACGAGTGCAAACATTTTATTGCCTCATTCAGGCCCACTTTCTTGGAGGCAATCTTTGTTTCAAACTACTGTTCCCTTCATATTCTTACCTCAGTTGTTGATGATGGGGCTGCAAATATTACCACTAAAGAGAAAAGCTGTAAAATAAATGTCACTAGTAGAAATAGACTGTGTGTAAAGCATACACACATTGAAAGCCTTCCTGTTGTTTGCAATGGCTGATTCCTGCAGTGTTCCTTGAGAATCAGTTAAGAAAGAAATAAATCAGAAAGTAGCTCCTGACAATATGCTGTTGGGGTGAGTGCAAATTTTCGACACGGATTGTTAATATGGCAACAGTGTTGGAAGGGATAAAAAAAAAAAAAGCTGGAGGGAAGGGAATAGCTCTTGTAAGACTCAGCTGTGCCTGTCAGAACTGTTAAAATAGTCACAGTTTTTGCTAGGCAGTAAACTGGAATCCCCGCTGTGCTTCTCTTAGTTTCCAAAATTCATAAATGCAGCCTGTTTCCAAAAAATTAATTAGCTTATGCATAAGGGAAAAAAGCACGGAAGTTTGTGTGGAGTGCTTCAGAGCTTCCTTGTGATATGCTAATATATGTTTTATTTTACTTAATTGCCGTTCAACAGTATTGAACTTCTTGAATACACCATATGTAATGTCACATACTGCATAGTCACATTTAATGAAATGTTGCTGTACTAGCTATATATTTTCCCCAACTTTACGAAGTGTTTAATCCACATTCTTTATACCCCAAGACAGCGAAAACTGTGACTCTCCAGAGAATACAAATATCTTACATCTTTTAAGCAGTGCTAAGCAGATCCTGAAGGAATGCATCACAGATAAAGCCAGATTAGTGGGCACAGGGCAGATTTTGCCATCACAGAGCCTTGGCATCTAGCAATGAATTTACTCCAGCAGAGACTGTCAGCATACAGCTTGTGAGCCACCCCAGAGCCAGAGCCAAGCAGGGCAGAAGCGATTAGTGAGCCCCACCATCTGAGCAAGAGGGAATTTTGTTCTTTGGGAAGCCTTTTTGGGCAGGGGAGCCTTGGATACAACTGTTTGCTGCCAACAGTCACTTTTAAAATGGAGAAACAAGTCTCTTTCATACTGAAGGGGTGAGAAAACATTTCTGTGGAAGTCAGGCAGGGGTGAAACACTGCCAGCCACACTCAGAGGTCCTGCCCACATCCAGGGTTTTAGTGATGTGAAAAAGGGAGACACGCATGTGTTTTGCAACACATTTCCTAAGTAGCCAAATTTTTCACAATCAGATCATTGTAAAGGGGAAGGTAACAAATACAAATGTTCGCTCGACAATTAGTTGGGATTATGTGTGAATTCTTTTCTGTTAAAACCTGATATTACTTCTTTGGCAATACCAAATGTATCTTTAACTTCTGATTATTTAGCCTAAAAATAAATATTTTTTTAAAGAAAAAAAAAGATACAACTCACTCTAACTTTACAATTTATTTGGAGAAGTCAGACAGAAAAATCTATACTAAGTATGTACTATTTGCTAAAGTATGTAAATACATAGTAGCTACATATATCCATTCTTGGGGTCCCAGTTATGCCTTGTTATGCCATTCTGACATAAATATTTATGTGACGTGTAATTCTGATATTTTTAACAGAGCTCTCTGTGATTTTCCAGTAAACATTATGTGCAAACTGGGAGGGGAAGAGCAGCACTTATTGATTCAGCAGTGAAGGGAAAGACACCAGCTGGATGCAGTAGTGTTCAGGCATGTAAAAATCCACACCAGTGCAGCTCAGTCGTATCAGACACACAAGAATCCGCTTCACCACCAAGGTTGCTTTGCTGTGAGCAGCCTGAGATCTCTAATTAGCTGTGAACTCTCTCTGAACTTTTCCTTGAGCTTAGTGCTATGTTGTGTAGCCTTCCTAGTGTCTAATAAGGGTGAAATCATACTGCAGCACTAATCTAATTCAGGTGAAAACAAACAAAGCATGGGATGGTTGCCTGCTGGAGGCCAGCCTTTTATTTATAGTTCCTGTGCTCAAAGTGGTGCTTGTTCCTTTCATCCAAAGTAGCCCTTTTTCTCTAGTTCTTGGTTTACAAACAAGCAGCAAATGATTTGTGATGGTGATCTGGGACATTAGGTGTGTGCAGGTCCCATGCTTAGAACCAGAGCTGGTCTTCAGAGGGTTTTCAGCAGGAAAACTGGTTTTCTGTGAAAATAAGTGAGTTTTCTAAGATTGGTGATTTTCTTAAAATCCATATCTATTGAATAATATATGTAGGTTTTTCCTTTGTCAAACAAAAAAAAAAAAAAAAAAAGAGAAACCTGTCATAAACCCAAAATGTTTTACCTGAAATAATTCATTCTTACTTAGAGGACAGGTAAATAAATAATAATGCTGGCTGCCTCCTCTCCTATCCCTTTCTTTGTGGGAAAGCAAGTGGAGCTAAAAAAGCCAGGATGTCACATGGCAAAACTTGGGCAAAGAACTATTCAGCCTGCTGCAGGATCCTAAGGAGGATCAATGCAGACTCCCCTGCTCGCCCACTTTCCAGGGAGCTGAGGTGGCATCTTTTTATCTGGTAGAGTTCTCTTTTCCTCCCAAGGATGTTCATATAACATAAATAGGGAAATGGATCCAACTATTTGTTTTCAGAGGCAAAGAAAAACTTGTTGCTTCTATGCCCACTAAACCATGGTTGAATCAAATTAAAGCAACATAAATCAAGAATAAAAATAGGGGTTTTATTAACATAAATCTGTTTTCTGGACTAATTTTCATATAAAATTAGGTGCTGAATTTACCCAATCCATGAGCCTATTTCTGTGTAGCACAATGTGATTTCTTAGGATCTGAAGTGGAATAACCAAGGAATTTACTTCATTTTCATTGCTGATGAATGAATGAACGAACGAATGAATGAATGATACTGTGTGAAATTTCCAATATCCAGTAGAGCAGAACAGAACTAGTGTGAAACCAGGTGAAAACTCCTCAAAATCCTTTACACAGCATAAAAGATGAATGTGCAGCCTGGTATAAATCTGAATACAGCTTGGAAAGCCTGCGAGGAATGGGAACAGCAAAGGCCACAGCATTTCCTTGTGGCAGTGGGAGAGATAACAGGATTGAGTGGATGTGGGAGCAAAAGGCACTCTGAATAATGAGCTGCTGAATGAGAGTGGAGTCCGGATTGCAGCCCATACCTTATGGCTATCAGCAAGCAATACAGTGAGTGGAAATGGGCTCTGAAAAACACATTCAATCAGGGAAATTGCCCCGCCTGCAGCTCATTAACAGGATTAAGTCCTGATACAAAGTGACAGTCAGTATTATTTGTGTAGGCAAAAAGCTTGCTCCCCTTTGTAGTTTTTGGCATATCCAGCTGGCTTTAACAATATGGATCTGAGACAGCTAGTGTAGCTTTAATGTTAAATTAGCTAGGGTTAAAAGCTTGCCAAGGCCAGGCAGGAACAAAGTGTTCTTTTTTGCAAAGCTGGCACATGGAGCCAGTTTCATTTCAGTAGCACCCATGCGGTAGCTACTCCATTTCCCACATCCACAGCAGCGATTTTTCCAGGTATTGGATGTCACTGTGCCACCAGAGCTCCACACTAGTGCAGCACGAGGGAGATCAGGCTCCCCGGGATGGGCAGACCCTGAACCCAGAAGATCAGCCCTTGGTTTAGAGCAGACTCATGCTGCTGAAACCTGAGGTCTGCTCTGAAGTCTGAACAAGAGATAAACGCTCAAGTCCTCAGCTGGTAAAAATTAGTGCAGCTACTGGGAACTTCTGGAGCTGCTGCAGTTGTGTTTCTCGTGAGGCAGCTGCAGCGTGGTTGTTCCAGCTCCTAAGAAACCAGCTCCAGAGAGGCAGCTCATGCCCCAGAGCTTTCTGGATTTAACTGCTGGTCTGGATTTAACTAAAAAAAAAAAAAATATTAGTGTGCATCCAGGCTACTACAGCAGTTATTAAATTGCTGTTTTAAAATCAGACAGATTGTGGTTTATCTCTCTTTTTATATTTGGAGGATAAGTCTGTGTTTATGGATGCTAGACAGCAGAGGTTTTGTCAATGTATTTAGGGGAATTACTTCAGTATTCCTGTACAGCAGCATAACATCCAAAGCAAGGGAATGTGCTGTTCCTAGAAATCAGTAGTTTCCTTTCTAATTGCAACTACTACATGATGTTTCCTTGCCCCTAGTGCTGACAGCCCACTACCACACTGCCCAAACCATCACAAACCTCTTCCTGCACTAAGAAAATATTAAGAAACAAAAAATTTTTAGAATTACATTTCTCATCCACCATAATTATTTGCTATGCTTCTTTTCCACAGCATAATCAAATGCCTAGGTCTAGGGGGTTAGGTATAAGGGTTCTCTGGAGCTTATTCTAAATCTGCTCATTTATACCAATTTTTCCCCAGCAGCTGGTGTAAGAGCCAGGAGTGCTTCTCTCACAGTGCTGTAGTGCTTATGTCCTTGGGATCATGCATCCCAGAGATGTTTTGGATGATCTGGGTTTGGGAACTGCACTTTATTGTGTTTAGGAGAAACCAGCACTAAACCCTATGATATTCTGCCATGTCAGAACATGACATGCTAATATCCTAACTAAAATGTGAAATACATTTGGTGATTTAAAATAATTGAAGCACTATGAGCTTTGGAATGAAGGGGGCAGAAGATGATGGAAATGTTTGTTCATGTCACAGTCTTAATGATTGTGAGCCAGGCATGCAAGATAAAAGGAGTAGTGATGAAAAAAGAAGACTTATATATTTTAAAAGTTTGATTGAAAAGTAGAATATGTGGCTCAAGCCGTTCCAAACCTTTACAAAAGAGGCTTGTTTGTGCCTATTGTTCTAGCACTGAAAATAAATGGCAAATATAACTATATAAGGCACTAGAATCTGTCATCACTTATGGCCAGAACAAGGCCAGGGATAATGGACTGTAATGCAATATAAGTAGCACTGCCATGAAACTAGAGTAATTTAATTTAGAACAGAGGATTGGGTTTGTGTGGTATAGACTTATGAATATAATAATTCTTAGCCATGACAGATTATCCTGCCAATGTACTACAGCACTCTGGGCTTTTACAGAAATGCCATCCTCAGCTGCACTGTTTCTTTTTTTCAATCTTTGCCCAGTGAAATGTATTAGATTTGTGGTATATATGAGCCACTAAAGACCAAATTGAAATCCCTAAATCCAGTATAGTCTCAGAGATCATAATATAAGCTGAAAACAACAGGAAAAATTGTACCATTAATTCAGAGGATGTAGGTAATCATAAGTGGTTTTTTGAACAAGTAAAGAATAAATTCATGAGAGGCCCAAGGAACTGGGAATTATCCCTATTGCAGGACTATGTCTGTATTCAGCCAAGGAAACTAACATCTTGCTTATAGTAAATCATGTTTAAAATTGTTGGAGAATAGTGATTCCACACACTTATTCTTATGTATGGGAACAAGCAGGAAACCAGGAAAATTTGTTTTGCCATCCACTAGAAATATCTTGTTCCAGATCTTACAGATATTAAACAGCCTACAGCCTTTCTTCTTTTGCTTTCCTTATCTCTATTTTTGTTAACATTTGGTAAGCAAAAACAGGTAGGCATTGCCTGTTCATCTCCTTTTGTGTAAGTATGATCTCATACCATCAAAAAGGAGATAAATTATTCCTCTTTTTAGGTTTAAATATCCCAAGAGGAAGGATGTGTGTTGCCAGCTGTGGAAGATGGTGCTTGTTGCTCCTCACAAGCTCATATCATCCCTTCCTGAAAACCTCCACCTTTGCCATGCATGATCTTCGAGAAGTTTTGAAGCACAAGATGTGAAGAGCTTTGATTAACTGTCTTTGATTAACAGCTGGACTCAGTGATCTAAAGGGTCTTTTTGCAACCTAAACAATTGATTCTACAATTTTAGATTACTTTAGACTGCAGGTCAACTGTACTTGAATGCACCTCCACAATCCTGGCTCTGACCAGGGTGGGGGTCTTGGTGGATCTTGCTCTGATTTCCTTTCAATCCATGTGACAGCATCCCAAGGTTAGAAAATGAGGGCCAGCTGAGGCAGGTGGAATAAGGAGGTGGGGAGGAGGAATTTATACCAGCAGAACTCCCTGTATGGGAGCTGAGAGCTCAGCCTCAAAATCAGAGCCCAAGAATTGCTCCAGGTTCCTGCAGCTCACTCTCAGCCCTGGTTACTCCAATTGTTAAGTGTGTAGACAGAGACATCACAAAATGCAAGCTGACATTTCTCTGCAGTGGCTTTCTCTGGAGTGTCAAATCAATTAATGATTTTAAGTTTTGCCATGAAGTAAAAGACACTAATACCCATATCCATTTTTTATCATTACAGTTATCCAAAGGTTTTATAAATGCATAAAATAAGTGGAAAAGGGGATCCTGAGGGACCTGAGGGTATGCATAGAAAATAAGCCAGTTGGATTTATTTAGCTGCTTCATGTTGGATCATTGAATAGAAACTTGATAGTAGCACAGGAACATAGTAACATCTTTTAACTTGTTTTTATTCCACCTATTTTAACTTTGCAGAGATTCAAAAAACAGACATTGTGACCCACAAGTTCTCAGCTTGTAATGCATTTGTGAAGAAAGCATTTGTCTGCTTAGCCAAGGTTCACTTGCATTCATGGCATATGGAGCTGAACCATTCCTGGTTTCTCTTCTAGCCAAAAAAGCATTGGATCAAATTTATATCTGGTGCAAGAATGCTGATTTCTGTTACTTCAGCAGTGAATAAGACCCAAAGCTTATTTTTAGGCCAGATAATGATCCCAGTAAAACAATACTGATGACTGTAAGTTTGGCTCCCATTAATAGATTAAATGTGGGTAGATGCAAACAGATGGCATCGGTTGCTTTGTTGCTTCCTGGCAGAATTGGCCTCATTAAAACAGAAATTTTGCTGAAGCTTTTGTGGCTGTGATTAAAGTTGCCAAAACTTTTAAATAGGCGGAGTTTCAAAGTGATAGCTGGGATGGTTTCCAAATGTATCTGGCATAGTACAGCACTCCACATTAGACTTGTAAAGCTGGATGTTTTTGAGAATAAAGGAGATCTTTAATTTACCCAATAGACTCTTTTATAATTTCATATGTCATCTGCTGTATTTGTAAGAATGTTTGTTTCCCTCCAAAGAAAACAGTCAATGGGGATGCAGTGAAGGATTATTTAGTAAACAGTTGCTGGATGGCTGCAATAGCACTGAAAATTCTATCCCCTGTTTTTTTCACCATCAAGGTGTTTATTTTTGTTATTGGGTTTTCTTTTGGGGGGGGGTGGTTTTTTTTAAATGGAGAAGGCAAAGGATATAAAATTGTCTGAAGATTAATTGCTGAAGAATGCTAAGAAACCTATCTGCTAGTTTCTGTCAAAGGGATAGATGTAAGGGCAGAGGAGCGTTCAAGTGGTCTGACATTTCTGAGTTGAAGCCGAAGCTAGAATATGTTACATTAGCATAAAATATTTTGTCTGCCTGTAGTTTTCATAGAATTATAGAGTTGTTAAAGTTGTAAAAGATCTTTAAGGTCATCAAATCCAATTGTCAGCCTAGAACCACCACCACGTTCACCATTAAGCCATGTACTCAAACACCATTCCCACATGTCTGTTTTTACACTTCCAGGGATGGTGACTCCACCAATTCCCTGAGGAGACTGTTCCAATGCTCAACATTTCTGAGTGAATTTTTTCCCTAATATCCAAGGCAAACCTCACCTACTGCAACTTGAGACCATTTCCTCTTGTTCTGTCACTTGTTACCTGTGATCCCCACCTGGCTATAAACTCTTGTCAGGAAGACCACAAAGTCTCCCCTGAACTGCCTTTTCTCCAGGCAAGTTAAAAATAAATTGTTTGTTTTTTGTTGGTAATTAGCAGGTTAAGACTTGGATCTAATGGTGGGAGATGGAAACTCAGATGAATCTGTTCAGTGGAAAACATATTTGACATTTGGAAAAATTAACCCTATATATATATATGTTTCAAATAGATCTATAGGTCTATAGGTCTATATATTATAGGTCTCAAATATATATCAATCATTTTCACTCCCCAGGTTCCAAGAATATTACAAACAGACCACATAGAAAACCCTGAAGTCTGATATCTGGCTTTAGGAAGGAGATTATGCTTGCACATATGCTGGTCTATCCAAGTTAATGATATGTGAGAAACATTGTTTTAATGGGTTCACATATTATTTATTATGGAAGCAGAACATCATAAATCTGATAACCAGATCCTACGAATTTGCCAAAATATGTAAGAAACACAGTGGCATAATTGTGTTTCTACTGTATTCACTTGTGCGGAGCAGTTTAGTTTATATTAATGGGAAATTTCCATTCAAAGGCAAATAATGCAACAGTATTTGCTTCTGTGCATACTTGTATGAGATCTTACACAAACATACAAAATTCTACTACAAAATACTGGTATCTCCAGTGAAGAAAAAGGATTATTTTACAATTACAAATGAGAAACTGCTTGTAACCTATTACTTTGGAAAGTCTGTGAAAGAAGAGTTTTGAACATTTTGAACATCTGCAAATTAACAGGAAAATACTGTCTCAGTAATAAAAGGAGAAATTAACTAAACATCCAATGAGAATCTTTCCCACTGATTTATTATCTCAAGTCCTGGAGACATGAAGATCTGTCTGTGAGATATAATTCTGTACACTGTTTGACCCATCTTCTAAGCCAGAAGTCAAGAGCAGCTCAGCATGGGGAAGCTTCTAAGCGCTCTGTCCTTTCCCATCTTTTAAAATCAGACTGATTCTAACTATAATATGAAAGGGACCAGTAGTTTGCTACTGAAATGACACATTCCCACCACACTGTGTTTTTATAACAAATACAAAATCCTTTGTGAGTGGCAAAACCAACTCAAATTTTAAAGTGAAAGCAAGAATCCCATCCAAAGTAGTGTAATGAACTGTCAATAACAGATATTCTCAAGAGATTATTATTTTAGCTCTTTTCAGGAGGATCTGGAAGGAGAAGGGAATGGAGGAAGGAACTCAACCAAGCTGTGCAAATCTTGTTATTTCCATGCAGCGAGTGATTCTTCTATCTGACTCCTTCTTGCTTTTGCAAAGGAAGTTGAAAATTATTTGACTTGGACATGCAGTTTAAGACAAAACTCTGGTGTCTACAGGAAAGCCCTCGTGCTCCCCTCAGGAGGGATATTATTTCCTTTTGCTCCCTCAAAGCAATTTAACTGGTTTACTGGATGTAAGCTGCACGATGCAGTGCCATGCTGGGTGTTTTCCCCAAGAGAGGAGCACATTTTAGTGGGACAGTGTATAATCCCTCTCACTACTCAAGAATTCCCAGCTCTTTTTCCATTACTGATTTTCACCAGCAGCCACCATGGCTTCCCCTTTTCTTCACATGGGTTATTTTCAGTATTTTCTCTCAGAGGAGGAAAAGGAGGAGCTCAGCTGGATTCTGATGGATCAGTGAACTCTGGTGTAGGTGCAATTAGCTACTTCCAGGTTCCAAGGAGGCAGAAGAGTTGATTTTGTTCCTCAAAAGCCAAAAGCGATGTGACTCCAGGTAAGTGGCACAGCCAGGGCTGTGTGAAGCCCTAGCCCTGAGTGCTGGGCTTGGTCTTGCAATGGGAAGGTGACAGGCTGCAGGGTGGAGAGGATCTGCTCATCTTTTCATTGAGCTTTCTTGAAGCTTATGCACTGGATAAAAGCTACAAAGAACAATCTGAAGGGTGTAGGAGATAATAGATGAGATATGATTTCCTTACTTTTTGACTCCAAAATCTATGAAAGATTTGGGGAGCTGACCTGCAATCTCTAAGGGGTGCATGGAGAGAAGGAGCAGGAACATGGTAACATTTCTCAAGTGTCACTGGAAATAGTAAGCCCTGCCATAAAATTTGAATACCTGAAGGACTCCTTTGAATATTAATGTTGAAATCCTTGCTACCCTCTTTGTACTTACATGTGCACAAAAATATAGATGTCTGTTTCCAGGCTTCTGAATGCCAGTTTGTCATGGGTCTTGAACACTGTTAAGCCTATTCCATGTGAAAGTATGAATTGAGAGTTTGTAGAAAAAGGGATTTAGTTCTGCCAATAACTGCAAATAAAAAATGAACTAGAAATGAGACAAAGAGAAGGTGAAAGACGATTTTCAGTTCTCTTTCAGGCCTCAAGAGTCTTTAAGTTAAGGAAGCCTGTGAGTCCTTTAGGCTTTAACAGCAAATGTCCCTTGATCTTAGTGGTGTTTTGTTAAGCTGCTATTTTAGATGTATAGTATTCCAGGAAAGAGAGTGGTCCCATAACCAGGCTTTCTTACATCCTCACTCCTAGAAAATACAATGGTTCATTTGACACATGGTTGTACTTACCATCTGCTCTTTTACACTGCATTTTTTTTACACTTTTATTGACTGCATTTTGAAATGATTGACTTCAGAATAAGCCTCTCTGCTCTTCCTCCTTGCGAACAGAGGAGTTAAAGACTCTGCAAGTAGATTCAATGTTTAAACTCATTCTTATCTGATTTTGTCCCTCAGAAGCCATATGTCAGCTAATGCTCAATAGGTGATATTGGTTTATCTCAGGAATGGGCTGCCTGGAGTCAGAGTGGGAGCAGCAGGGACTGCTGCCTGTCAGTGGCCTTTCAGAGCTGTTAAAAGACAGTGACATAAGGGATGAGCTGTGCCTCCTCCTTCCTTTGACCAGGCTAGCCCATGGCTTGCCAAACAAACACAAACAAGGCATTGTAGTCTGCCCAAAGTAAAAACATTTGCTAATGGGGAAATAGAGCCCTCAGTGGAAAAATGAGATTCAGAAACAGCAGTCAACTGTATAAAAGCTTTAATCCATCACTCTTGTGGTGTGACAGGGTGCCAGGTCAAAGAGACAGGTGGGATATTTGCTGTTTGGAAATGCCATCCCTCCAGTGACCTGCTATTTTCTGCTGAACAAAAACCAACTTTACTCCACCCACAATTCCCCCCTCCCCCTGTTTTGTAGGGATATCAGTCAGAAACCTGCATAATTTCTTTTTTACTGTTTTGCCTTTGAAGAAGAGTGGGGAGTAAGCAAAATCCCATCTTGGAGAGCTACAGCAGCGCCATTTCTCCTCACTCCATCTTAAAATGGAGAGGCAAGCAGGGACCAACTCAAGGAAGCCACAGCTGGTTTAAATTAGCTCCCACCACTGGTAAAGCAAGGGACAGATACAGTGGACTAGTCCAGCTGCTCTGCACTGCTGTTCTGGTGATCCTAAACCTTGTAATTTTAAGCTAGCAGGGGTGTTTTGCCTCACGGCCGCATTATAAAGCCTCTAGTGTGCACCACTGAATAGGAAATCCACCTCCTGAACACCTAGACACTTTGTTTATTCAGAGAAATCCCTGCCTTGAGCAGTATTTCTCTTTATGGGGATTCCTGACTAGGTGGATTGACTTTCACAGGAAGTGAAGCATTTTTTTCCAGATCCACTTCCATTTACGTCGATGTAGGGGAGAGGGCATCCAAAGCAGCCTCACAGCCATGTGCATACTGAGCCCTTGTTCTTACAAAAGGCCTTATACATGCTGGGAGGACTCTAAAGAGCTAGAAATGGATGTAATTCCTCTCTAAATTGCCAGAACGGTGCAAAGGGCCTCTCCAGTGGAAATAAAATTTGGGGCATAGCTGACAAAGATGATTCAAGTTTCAAGATGATCCTTCCCAGAAGGCACCGTTCCTCTGAAAGCACCAGAGCAGGGGAGCCTGGGAGAGAATCAAGAGGGCAAAGAAAGGAGAAGAAAAGAAACATTTTATAGATCAATATCCCTGTCAAAGGCGAATATTTTCTCCTGTTTTGTCTGGCACAGACAGTTTTGGAGGGGATATTTTTAGAATACGCTACATGAATTTTTGATTACCTTAAGAGATTTATTTTCTGCCAAAACAAAGGCATCATATTTCTCTAACCAGAATGTGGCACTTACTCTGAGGACAGCCAAATCTTGCACATAATCATTGAGGTCATATGCAAATAAAAGGCACCATACTTCGTGCAAATTCCCATTTTAGCTATTGTTACAATATTTCTCATTTTTAATAGCGTAACTATTTTATGAAAAGCTCTCTGGGACCAGTCTATTAAACCATAACCAGCCTGTTTTCCTTCAGCTCCTGCTGGGGAACTGCCTTCAAGGAATATTTTGAGATGTAAAAATTAAGAAAAAGAAATTAAAATGCTTTTTAGCAGCTTAGTTTGAACTCATAATTTAACTGCAGTAATATCTGTAATATCTTTTTCATCTGCTGCTGCCATGGTCCAGCAGTGATGGTGTTAATGGGGTGGGAAATATGTGAACAGGTCCCTGTGCTGATTTTTCTTGCCCTTCAAGTGACTGAACATTTCCTTGTGCTGCAAAAAGTGGGGTGCACAGCCCTGCTAATCCCTCAGCACAGCCACTGCATTTCTATACTCACTCTTTCATCACTCCCCATTCCCTCCTTCCTCTCCTCTCTCCTGCCCCAGCCTTCATCAGAATTTGTGCTCCTGCCCAAGGGGGCCAAGGCAGGGGCTGCTGCACTATCACAGTATTTCTCATATCTGAGTATTGTAATCATGTAACACTTAGAGAACATTCCAGATCCACTGCTTGTCTACAAGGAATTAATACCAGGTATTAATTTTAATTTATTAAGGATGTTCAGGTTATTGTCCCTGCTGACTTCTTTCTGCAACCCTACATTACAAAGCTGCCTACTGCTCTTCTGAGCTGTCTCCTTACTGACAGCATGCAAAAGAAGGTACTGCAATGGGGAAAATAAACCCATTATATATATATATATATTTTTTTTTTTTTTTTTCCTGTGCATAAAAGTGTTAGGTGAGAGTGGTGGGAAGATTTTGAACACTTGGCCTTGTAGTATGGATTTTCAGTCCCTTCATTTCTTTGCAAAATCTTGTAAATTGTTTTTTAGCCACCTGCCATCTCTGCTTCGTCTTTTAGATTCTATTTCCACATTGTCTTCCCACCGCTACCCCTCTGCTGCCTTGGGTCTTATGAAATTGCAGACTCTTGTTTAAGACACACTTTTCTCCCAGAGTTGAACCTGGTCCTTTTCCCTTATCTGAATGACAGAGCTCAGCAAATTATTTTTCATGTCAGCCTGCACTGGCTTCCAGCTCTTCCAGTCATCACTGGCCTCCTGTTTCAACAGAACTGACATGATCTGGCTATTCCACTGCAATTGATAAAAATCTTTATTTCGTGGGTAACAGTAAGAAAACTGCCAGGTGAAGTCAAACACTTCCAGGAGAGTGAAAAGAAACCCCCTCTGAATTCCTGGAATGACAGATCCGCTTTCTTCATGAGATAGATAAAGCAGACTGTGCCAGTGCCATCTGGAAAGTGCTCAAAATCGCCAGCCCTGGTGCAAGACCTTCCTCCCTTGTTCCCATCCCTCCTCACACACACAGTGGTCACGAAGTGTGGCAGGAATTGTTTTGTATAGACATTGGGGTAATCACTTCTGTCATGCCCTGTGAGCAATCTGTGGCTTGTTTTCCTGATGTGATCTGAAAGCAAGGACAGCTGACCCGTCTTCTTGGAACACACCCTCTATCCCTGATCATGGAATGGAATGGAATGGAATGGAATGGAATGGAATGGAATGGAATGGAATGGAATGGATTATTTCTCTTGGAGGAGACCTACAATGACCATCTAGTACAACTTCCTGACCTGTTCAGGGCTGACCAAAAGTTTAAGCATATTATTAAGAGCATTGTCCAAATGCCTCATGAGCACTGACAATTTCAAGGCAAGCACTGGTCATTTTCTGTCTCACCCTCTTTCTGTTTTTCTTGCTTCCCAGACAGAGACAGTGTGGTATCTGAGAGGATCTTTATTACCTTCCCCTAAGTGCAGCCGTTTTGCCCAAGGGACAATGAATGAAGGGACAAAGGTTTTCCTTGTGTGCAGCAGCAGACAGCCACATCCTTCCGATGTGAGATTACAGACCCCTTCCACAATGGGAATAAATTCTCAAAGTCAACCGGATGAAGAGAGCACCTGAACATGATAGTGGCACATGGTGCTAGCACAGAGCCCTGGAGCCTCGTGACACACATGTCCAGTGTGTTTCCAGTCATCAGATCCCATACTTATGTCATTCACTCAGTTTGCAAATGATAATGAAGGAAAAGAACCCTCTCCCTGCACAAGATTCCCTTTCACTCCCTCTCCACATTTGCATGCAGACACTGCCTGATTTCAGCTTGCAATAGATACCAAATTGTCTAAATCAATCTTCACTACAAAGCCACTCTCTAACCTCTGTTTCTCAAGCATCTCTTTCCTTTACTGACTGCCATCAGAACTCTTTGTCCAAAAGGAAAGAAATAAGCATTGATTTTACAGAGGTTAGACACAAGCACTGCTTTAGAAGCAGAACATTATTTACTAACCCAAGGAGTGCAAACTGTTTGTTTGAACCAGTGGTTAAATTCTTCAGGGAAGTTTAGTACAAAATTGCACTCCTAAAGAAGAATGTTTAGGTTTTCTACAGAAAGGCTTTGACTCTCTGTGACATTGTGTTTTCTCGCAGAATAATTTCTATGGAATATTTTCATTCTTTTGTCCTATTTAGTTCTAAAACTCTTTGACATAACTATTAGGACTCCTAAGTGATTCCAAGACTGCTGCTGAGCCTCTCTGGGGACATGTCAAAGCAAGTCTCTGTAGATGCAGGTTGTCACTGCTCTACCTCAAATAAGATGGGGGTGTCACAGTGTGGATTCATCTGTGGCTGCTCCTGAGCTGTTTCTAAACACCTGAATATTGTTTTTATTTTCTATAGGCCTGCACAATGTTACTGCCACAGAAAGGTAGCTCTAAACATCAGATATGTCCTCCAAGAAAGAAAATTATATTTTTCTATTACTCTTCTGTGATGTCTCAGTGTTGTTTCTTCCTTGAACAGAATGGCTCAAGAGGCTTTAGAAGAACACAAAAATACAGCTTTCTGTCCAGCTTCTCTTCTCATATCTCTTCATTTTTACATTTCCAGCTGCTGTAGACAGAGGTGGATTCCTTGGCTTCAAAATAAGCTGATCAAATTCCAGTTTTCAGAATTATAGGCCACTACAGTATTTCTCTGGAGTATCAAACACTCATGGTCTGAAATAATTAAGCCTCACATTTTCCAAGCTTTCCTTCTGGGAGGAAGAGCTTCACTGGAAAGTACTAACTCCTCTGCCACCTTTACAGGATCAGACTCCATCTCCATTTTCCTTTGTCCCTGATGACTTCTTCATACAACTGGCCCGAGCATTTCCAATACATGTGACTAATAACTAAATTAATTGTAACCTTTCTGGGTGCTTTGGGGTGGTTAAATGTGTGGATATATATATATATATATATGTATGTATGTATGTATGTATATATATATATGTATGTATGTATATA
>VWZN01000381.1:439717-461432 GCA_013396955.1 Regulus satrapa | reverse complement strand
GTGGATATATATATATATATATGTATGTATGTATGTATGTATATATATATATGTATGTATGTATATATATATATGTATGTATGTGTGTGTATATATATATATATATATATATGTATGTATCCGTTTTTTACTATGGCCCAAAATATAGCATCCAAAGTACAAATGCTTCATTTTTTTATAGACTGATTCTCTTCTCAATGAAGTGTCTCTCATTTTCTAAAGATGAAGAAGCTATTTGTCCCAGTCACATTTTATTTGTGTTTTTGTAATTGTTTTCTTTTAGAATTACTGTGGCTGACATGTGTGCTATTTGCAATTCATTTATCATCCTATGAAAGCTATTCTTCCAGTTTATTATTATTGTTTCCCTCCTTATTGCTCATAGACACCCCTTTGTAGAGTGTGTATAATAGGTTTTGGCAAAACTCTGACTTTTTTTCTTTTTTAAGTTAATTCTGTTATTTAGTCTTTTTCAAAGACACTCCCCAATTTACTGCCATTTCTGCTGGATGAGGTGATGTTGATCAGCAGTGTTTGGTGTAGTGTTCCTGCTCTTCCATTTCTGCATATTTGGTGTGTGACATGACCTCTCCATCTTTTGCTTTGCAGAAGGTCTCTTGTTACCCAAGCTTCTTCCTTGGGGTAGGAAAATGGAATATTCCTTCCCAGGAGCTCTTCAGCAGATGCCTTTTCATGGAAGTTCTCATTTGAGGTGGGACAATTGTCACATTTTTGTGGTGGTACATCCAGGTTTAGGTACCGATGGGGACCCAGAGATGGTGAGGAAATCTTGTTTTCTGCTTTCATAAAACCAAATTAGGAACTCTGAGGTGGGTTTGGTGCTGACCTGCTGGTACCTGCCTGTCTTGCTTTCTGCACAGTTACAGCTCTTTGGGAGTGTGAAATGGGTAAAACCTCCTCGTAAAGCAAAGGTTCAAGAATCCATTTACAAAGAAACTACTAGAAAGACTTAGAAAAATCACCTTTCAAATATTTTGTATTTCACAAAAGGTCTGGGTGAATCTGTTGTGCTGAATAATTTATTTATTTTTAAAATAGAATTTAGTTGGCCAAAAACAACTTTGATATTTCAGCTAAATTCATCAAAGAATTGCAATTGATTAATATTTAGGGAATTATTTTCAACATGTAAGCATTCTGATGAAGTGAATAATTTCATCTCAAATATAAAGCCTACATTTGCTTAGCTGAAACTTAACCCTAAACCCTCCTATTGTTCCCCTCTGACTCTCTAGGCAACTTAAATTAGTAGCTCAGGTGTAGATATTGACTGTAGAGATACCTGTGGTTACAGGGATAAATCCCAGCTGAGTCAGTCAATGGGAAAATAAGTCCCTTTCATTTAGCAGCACATAACAAGATCTCAGGAGCTTACATATTTCCTTGAAAAAAGTCGCAGCATGGGACATATTGGGACACATGAGGTTAAATAATTTATTCAAGGTAATTTAGCAGCTCAGTGGCAAGGCTGAGAGTGGAGCAAGGTCAGTGACTCATTCTCCAAGCCAAATTGCATCCCCTACTTATTTAGGAAGTTTCTTGGCATTGGGCACCACTGAGAGAGGGGAAAGGCAGCCTTGCAAGGGGCTGAACACAGAAGGGACAGGGTGCATGACAGCATCAAAGAGGTGAATGACTTCATGGTGTTCTTTTGACCCATTATTCTCTTTGTGGGCATTTTGGAAGGGATTATTTATTAGAGGAGACTTGAAGGAGGCAGAGATGTGAACAGAGGAACTGGCAGGATGTTTTAGACAAAGAAGAAACAGGGAAAAGAGACATAAGAAGGCAAAGAGAGCAGCAATCTGGACCATGAAGAAAGGAGTAGAAGGAGAAGATGATAATGAATTTAGAAGGGAATTATACCAGTTCAAATATCAAATTTCCAGCAAAGACAGGGAAAGAATTTAAAAGGCCATTTGGTAATTGAGTCATTTCTGTGTTAGAAGGAGTTAAGATCCTGGAGATTAGAGAAAACTACAACTGTAAACAGTTCTTGGGAGTGTCCTTTGAAGGTACAGCCCTTGCAATTCCTGCAGGCTCAGAGCCAGCCTTCTACCCGTGCAAAGACATGGAGCCAAGACTGTGCCTTGGACTGTGGTTTCAGCTTCAGACTGGCTAGTACCTCTGTATGGCCTATGTCTGGTCTTCCTAAATGTTTGCATTGAGTACTTCATATATTTAATTGTTATTCAAGAATATTTTCTGCAGGATGGTTGAAAAGAAAATGCATGTGCCAGTGAGGGTTTTGCACGTTCCCCCTATGAGGAACGCTGTCAGGAAAGAAGAGAGAGTGGGAGCCCATGACATGATTTTGAAACTGAAATGTAGAATCAAAAATCATCTACAATACATTTTTTTGAGCGAGTTCATGATTTACACCCAGAAGCCACAATTACACACATAGAAAATTGTTGTTTTCTTCTCCCTCTCCAGGAGGTTGGCACTTGGCTTTGTTTTGTGATTTCCTGGCACTTTCACGTCCAGAAAGAGGACTGGCCCAGGTTTAGCACTGGTAAAGCTTTCTATAGTGCAGAAAGTAACTTTAAAAAATATGAACTCAGAAGAAAAACTGGTTAAGAATATATTGTAAGGTATAAAACAGAAAGAGAAAGAAAGGCCCTTCATATCACTGAAATGTTTTATTTTTTCAGATTATTTTATAGGCATCAAAATACTTTCTCAATCCCTTTGTGGGTGCTGCTTGAGTAGTGGAAACTTACTCTCTGTGCCTGCCTTTCTCTTTTGTTAGTTATACTCACAATTACAGGAACTCCACCTGTAGGGGAAAAAAAAAGTCTTCCTATCTAATTCCCCAAAATATGCAGGCATGTAAATAATGACCCAGTTTTAAGAAAAAAACAGAGCATTTTCTTATGTGCAAGGGGATGCAGGACAGGTGAGAGGCAACCTGTCCTTTCTGCTCTGGGTTTGGGTATTTGGGTGAGCAGAAGGGCAGAGCATACACAGGGCAGCACCTGGGCAGCCTGTCTCTCCTTCCCCTCGAGTTTTGGCCTTGTTCTCCAGTTTTACAGCTTCTGTCTATGATCATTCCTGAGCCTGGCATCCAGAACAGGTTCACTTTTATACACTCAGTTCTTGTTCCTGAGGAGGCGCAACTTGAGCATGGAAGGGAAGGGGTCAAGATTCAGGTTAAACACTGTGGAGATTAGATGGTAGCAGGTGAAAAAGCTCTGCAAGGCTGTGATATTAACAGTGAGGGGTTGGCTGCCTGTGAGGGTTATGGTCTCACTGCTGGTGCCTTGCTTGGGTTTTGGTTTTCACCCCACTCTGCACAGGCTGGAAGGTTAGATAAGAAATGGAGAGAGCAGTGTAACCCAAAATCTTGGCTAAGGCACAAACAACCCAAAACTTTGAATCAATTCTAAGCCATGAGTCCTGTCTAATCCAAGGGTTTTGAAAAAATAAAATGAAGCATTTGGAGACAATGTTGGAAGATATTTCACAGAAGTGTTTTAACCGACAACACTTTAATTCCTCTAAGGCAGGATCAGTTGTTCTCATGGACACTTAAATCATTCTTGCCTCAGCTGTTTATGAGACCCTCCTGTGGTGGAGGTTTCACAGATTCTCGAGCAAGATTTTCTAGCACAAAATTAATCACATCAGAAGTCTCCCAGGGTAGCCAACCTGAAGTTCTCTTAGTGGTGTTGAAACCAATTACTCCTTGTCCTATCATCAGTGCACATGAAGAGCTGTTTGTCTTTCTCTCATCTGCAGCTGCTTTGTAAGTCTCTACTGCTCCATTTCAGTCCTCTTATGTGAAGATTAAATAAACCTTATTTAAGGTGAATCTGCACATCTTGTTTACCACAGCTCTGACTGTGCTTTGTGCCCTTTTCTGAACACTTAAAACTGGTCTAGTTGATAAAGCTGATTTAGGAAAGGGGAGAAAGAGAGAATAATACCTTCATCTCCTCTTGGGACCAAAATGGATTGAATGGAAAAATAGTAAATTAAGAATATACTGAAGATTTTTAAAAGTAAAAAAACCCAGTAAATTAAAGATGTCAATACCAGGCCCCCCTCACTGTCCACCTTTTCTCCTGCTCAGACATGCTGTGTACATCCGTGCAGCTCCTTCTCCTTTTACTCCAGCAGCTGTGGGGTTTGTCAGACCTTTTGTGGCAATTACTTTAATTCTCTGAAATCAAAGCACCTGCCAGAGAAGTGGCTTGTTTTACAAAACCAAGGCCTATTGAATGATTTTAAGGAAAACAGTTGTTTCATTCTCTAAAGATACAGATCTTCTTGTGAGTCAAGCAGAGAAGATAAAGGGGAAAATTTGACATTTAACTTCACTCTGGAATGCAGGTAAAGGCTTGAAATATAAACTCTGAGATGAACAGGTTTGATTAAGATATCGTTTTAAACTACTGTCCTTTTCCTTATTTATTTGTAACTTTGAAAGAAAGACAAATGGCCTTATCTTTGTCATTGGACAAAAAAAAAAAAAAAAAAAAGGCAAGCTGGCAGCTTTCACTGAGAAAATTTAGTGACTTTGATGGCTACCATGAAAGCACCATGGTCTGTTTGATCTTTTGTTGACTAACTGCAGTTTTGGGGATGTTACAATGCATGTTTACATAATGTAGGCTAGCTGCAAAGCCTCACCTCAGCTGAAAAGACACAGCTGGTTTTAAAAGAAAGCTAGGCCAGGATATAAAGAAAAAGAAGTTACACAACATGTTATGAAATTCCAAAGGTAATGTATGAGCTGTACAGCCAGCATTAAAAAAGACAAAAAGATCCTACACCACCAGAAGAAAGGAGTGCAAATAGACTGGGATTTTGTGGAATCCCTTGTAGTTCAAAGCCACCTTAGTGCTCAGAATGGAGACAAAACCTATTCCCTTTGAGAGTTATTTGTTAAAGCTAATTCAAACATAATCACCAAAGTCCTACACTAATCCTCCTCCTCGGGAAAATTTGCTTTTACAGTTCCTTTCCTATTGCACTGTCCCAGATGCGGGCTGCCCCACCAGCCAGATTTTCTAATGCTGGTGCTGAGAGTGAAGCCATTTGTGTCACGGGGTGTAACCAGTTCATGTCCAGTATCTGTCCCTGGGTCATTCAATTCCAGTGTCCAGCCCCCCTGTGCCACTCTGACCAACAGTGCAGTCACGCATGGATTTAGAGCAGATGACCATTAGGTGCTTTTGCTGCTTCAGGTAAGTCAGACACCTGGCCTAAATGAGGCACAGGGACCTGTAGGGAGCTAAGAGCTGGATCACAGGAGCCAGAAACAAAACTGAAGTAAAACTTCTGCCAGAAGAAAGTGGTAAGGACAGAGCTAGACCTTCAGCCCTGCCCACAGTAGTCTGTGATTAATGCAAAGGGAGAAAACTCTTAGTTAAGTTTCTACAAGATTGTTCCTGCAGTAGCTTGGCAGAAACGGGTTGGATTAGTATCTCCAAGGGGTTGCTGCTGAGGTCCTGACATTCACACCTGGCGTGGTCAGGGGGGTTATTTCCATTGATGTGTAGCGTGGTTTCCTGCACAGAAAGGTGCCCTCAGGAGCATGGGTTGAAGCAGTGTCCGGAGGGTGTAGTTTGGGAGCCTTATCCCTGTAGGAGAAGATTTGGGGGGGCCGTAACAGAGGGTTTGATTTTGTCTCCCACCAAAGGAATCCAAGACCGCTGTGTGAGCTGAGCAACCTCTGTAAACTCTGTGGTAAAGGGAGCAGTGGGGGGTTGCTTCCAAAGTGCACAACTGTTCCAAACCCAAACACTCATCTAACGTGGCCAAGACTTACAGAAAGGGAGGGGGCCAGCCCACTTTTCTTCAAAACACAGAATGTCCCTTGAAACTGCAGTGGCGAGGTTTCTTGCCAAAGACTATGAGGTTAGGCTTCCCCCACAAGCCTGCAGGGGGTTGGACTTAATTTCCTTGTGGGTCCCTTCCAATTCAGATATTCTGTGATTCTGTGATCTTGGTATCAAACTGCACTGGAGGTAAGTGTTGTTATCTCCATGCATTGGTCCGTGGCTGGAAGTTGTGGAAGTGAGTTCATGCCATTCTACTTCACATCAACTTCACTGCATTCTTATTTCTTGAACAGCTAGTGCCAGAGAAGAGCACCTAATGGGTCACTGGGTCCTCTTGGTGGTTTTGAAATGCTCGCATCCTTTTGCTTTTAAAGATAGAAACTTTTCCATTGACTCCAGAAGGCAGTGGGATTTGGGCTATACTTACTTAAATAAGCAAGAGAAGATACTTGCATTTTTGCAACATTGATTATAAGTTACAACTGTTTATTCCTTGAAATCTTATCATAGCTGGTAAAACCTTGGATGTCAGTGTCCTTGTGCTTCATGGAATATTTTGTGGATATAAACTGCCTGTTGGTCTGTTCTTGAAACAATTAAATTTAATTGTGTTATTTAGAGGAAAAGTTAAATTTCAGAGACATCATATAGTTTGTCCATGATTCATCTTGAAAACTTGCTATGCAAGTGATAACAAACTGTACTGGTAAACAGAGAGGGAACAATTTTCCAGTTTTGATGTGGATTATTTTCAAATTTACAGTATGAAGATGAACCCACTGCTCTTAGCTCAGTGGAGATGGCTCCCCTCCAGCTGAAACATTCATGATGCTCCATATGGACATTGTTTGGGTTTGGAGAAAGCCATCTAGGAGCTCATCAGAATGAAAGCTGCACAGTTCCTACTAAAATTTCAGCTCGATCCATGGACCAGTACAGGGTGTCCCTTTTTAGAGTGCTTTCTCTAAATTCAAGAGGTTTTATCTTTATGTTGAGCCTCAAAGGAAACAGCTTGATAGCAAAATCTCCTACAAGGTCTATCATGGAAGCTCTTGGGCTTCAGCCTTGGGGGCGGGTGGTGTGAGAAATGGGGATGTGCACACAGTTTGGTATTCCTGACGTTCCTGACAGCAAAGGCTGGCCATGGAGAGGTTTGGGGGACAGGTGAGAGCAAGAAATCGGGGAACACTTTCTAATGAGCATTGGTTCTTGTTTCCCTGGTGGACTGAAATGTTGCTCGGTCAATTTTTTGGCACGATAGTTTAATTTTGAGTAAGGACTTGGAGTACCAATTAAAACAAAAGGAACACATCTGAAATCCTTGTGAGAAGTCTCTTGTCGCAGTAGATAAATTGAAGAGCAAACACAAAATGAACACTCAGCAAAAACCTTGAGAATTATTTAGTTAAACTAATTGATATATCTATTTTAAATTTTAAAAATAGTAGAAATGCCCAGAAATCTTGAAGTAATGGTGGAACAGGCAAAGGGACTTGGTTTCATACAGAGAATTGCTTAACATTACCAGAATTTATTTAATATAAACTCCTCAACAGAGTTGTAACTGTCTGTGAGACATTTCAGAGTGCCTAGACTCTGCTTTCCCATTGCTACACCAGGCTGAATGTGGAAAATATACTGGGGGCAAGGATTTCTCTGAAAAAACACATTTGTGTGAATTTGCTCCTACCTATAACTAGCTTTCACAGTGAAAATTGAATTCCTTTTCATGAAACAAAGTCTTGTTGCCTCGGGGATAAAGACAGTTTTCAGACTGCATTTCATAATTCAGTCTGCAGTAGACTGGGTTTGACCATGAGGACCCTCCTGGGGACCATTTTCGTCTTCAAAACCTATGGGCTCTCTTCTCTGGGCAGCAACTATTTATTCAGTTTCTGAAATAAGTGAGGAAGGAAGGGATGGGTCCAGTGTCCCTGAGCTGAAAATGCCCAATTGATGGATTGTGAACAGGAGAACTAATTTCTGCACACTGCTCTCACTGGATTCCCAGCAGGCTGCCTTGCCTGAAATGTAATACAGTCGTAGCAATTGTAAAAAAAAAAAAAAAAAGTGTCAGAAAACACCCTTTAAATTAGGCTCAGTTATGGTTTAGAAAGTAAAACACATCTTGCAGTAGTTCCTAGGCAGTCTCCTGTTCTTTGCAAAGTGCAGGCTGTGCGAGGGCTGTGATATTCAGAGTCTGCTTTTACAGCAGACTTACCCCAAACCCTCCCTCAAATATCGACAGATTTACCGTGCCGAGCAGCTGCTTCGATGGGCTGAACCAAAGCCTGTTGGAATCAATGAGGAACCTCTGCTGCCTTCAGTTAGCTCTGGTAGAGAGCCTGAGAGAGACATCATGGGAGTTCCTGAGCGTTTTGGGTGTTATTTACCGTGGTCTGCTGCTGGGGGAGCGCTAAATCACGGATTATTCATCTGCAGGGGAATTTAAATGGCAGCCTGCTCTGCTGCTCACACAGCTACAATACCTTTCCTGTTGCAATGATTCATGACAGGTCAAGGGAGCATATGCACTGGAAATACAATTCATTGTGTTTTATCACTTGTCAGGCCTTATAGACACAGGGGTTGGTTCTTTTATTTTATTTTGAAGTATTCTCATTTTATTCTGGCTGACAGCTGTGTGATACACCACAGTGCATCTTCATGTTAAAAAATAGTGCTGGATGCTCTTTACATCTTAAAATTTGGTATATTTTTCATTTGAAGGCTGTTCCTGCTTACCTCTCTGAGCCCTGGTCTCTCTGGGAATTATGCTTGGGAAAGGAATGCAGCACAAGCATTTCCAGGTCCCAGTGGCCAAAGTGTTATGGAATGGGAAGGGGACAATCAGCCTTGCCGAAGAATTTGTTTAACTAAAAAAAGGGCCAGATATAGGTTCCAAGAGCAGAAATCTTCCATCCATGGGATATTTCCACACCACTCCTGTGGTGTTGCTGTCTCTTGACCAGTGTTCGGGGTTTCCAAAGTATTTTTTGACTCCTGACTCCTACCTTTAGACTGTTTCCTGATCCAGTTGCCTTTCCCCAGGGAGAAAGGTCACTACAAGCTACTCCTCAGGCAGGATTTTCTTGGTCCTTCATTGTTGCTTCTTTGTTTTGTTAAGGTTTGGGATTAATGAGAGAGATGGGATTTTTTGTTTGGGCTCAGAAGTTTATTATTTATTTATCTTACAGTTTTATAAAGCATGAGTTTAATAGTACACTAGCTTAACAAGCTAAAAATTTAGCTTAAGGTCTTTCTCTACAAAGTCTTTTAAGAATAAATTACTTAACTAATGCTACATATTTTATTTTTACTTTTAATAATTAACTATTTGTGGTCTGCATTGTGGACTGTTTTATTTAATCACAGACTATTACTTAAATTTCAGAAGAAAAAGGTGAAAAAGAAGGACAACCTTATGCTTTAAAACCTCTATCTTTATATATATATATATTTAAAACTATTTATTAAGCCTAAAAATTTTAAGTTTTCTACCATGTGATCTAACACACTTCTCTCTAAACTACACACTCACAATCCCAGTTCTATCACTCAATTTTGGGAGCTTTCTCTACGGCTTCAGGTGAAATTCAGTGTTCTCCTGGGGGTCAGTGCCTGTCAGCAGAGAAAGCCTGAAATTCTCTGTGCCCAGGGTTCCAACATTTCATCACCTGCTTAGCCTGGATGGGAGCGTGGTGCAGTGCTGCTCCCTGGGCTAGAAACTGGCGATGAACATCACTGTCTGGGAACCTGGTGGAAAAACCAGCAAGAAAACACATATTGTTTGCCAGGAACAGGGTGGCAGGGAGGACCTCCCCGTGCTCTGCAGGACACTGCTGGTTCACAGTGTCCCACACAGCACCGGGAGCTGCAGCTCAGTTCATCTCTCACCACAGATTGTGCTGCACCCTGGGGTCTGGTTCAAGCACCAAGTGCCTCATGATGATAAAACTGATGTCAGACACCCTCAGCACAGACTCTGAGTTGAACTTGATGCTAGACTTTATTCTGGAGTCACCTCGCAAAGCTGGAGCCCTTTAGGAACTCAAGCAATGCAGCAAAAAGCCACAACAATTTTCTTTTAAAGGTTGATTCATTTCTTTTTTTTCCAGAAGGCTTAATGTCAATCTCCAGTCCATATGGGAGAATTCAGTCATAAGGGTATTTTTTAACTAATTTTTTTTCACCTGCCTCACATAATCTGTTCTTCCCCAGTTTTGTGAANCCCAGTGGGTTGTGAGCAGCCCTGTGGCTGT
Organism: Regulus satrapa; assembly: GCA_013396955.1. Taxonomy (NCBI): domain Eukaryota; kingdom Metazoa; phylum Chordata; class Aves; order Passeriformes; family Regulidae; genus Regulus; species Regulus satrapa. The sequence continues at coordinate 451,360 of VWZN01000381.1, read as the reverse complement.
CAGACTCAGCCAGAGGATTGTCAGCTCCCTCTCGTGGGTAGTGGAGCACTGAGAGGAACTGGCTGAGGTGCCTGAGGCTGCTGCAGTCTCACATCAGGACTAATTTATAGTGCAGTGGTTCACGCTGTGTGTGACAGCACCCACGGAGCGGGGGGAGACAGCTGTGAGCGCACAGGAGTTTGTGCTGACCTGCACATGCATGTGCACAGGTATATCCACAACTATATCCTGGCGGGCAAGGCGAGCAAAGCTCAGCTGTCTGCTGGAAAATTCAGTCCCTTCCACCCTGCTGGCTTTGGGCAGATCATCAAAACTTCCTTTTAGAGCCCATCTCAGGGATGGGCAGTGGAGCAGCACTGCCCTGGCTGCCACAGCCTTCATCAGAGTCTCTATCCGTGTCATAAATTCCTACAGCACCTCAGAACCTAGGGGCACTTTTTGTGTTGAGAAGCATAGAGATAAGCAGTGAGTTCAAGGATGAGGAGGATGGAGCCTTAAATTCCCTACCACCGCATATTAGATAAAATGAAAGTTACTATGACTCAGAATGTTAACTGGTAAACTCCCAGAAGTTATAACACCTGAAATATTGATAGACCTAAAATAGAGCTTTGTTGAATGAACTTTTACCAGAGGTGCTCAGATTTTTCTTCCTCTTTTACTAAGGTAGTAAATCTGGGGATAATGATCAAAAAAAGAGCTGCAGAGACCCTCTTAAACAAATGCTCTTAACTTCGAATGACATGGGAGGAAATTAGGAGGCACAACAGGGTGTCTGAGGTGCAAAAGATTTTTCAGAAGGTTTGGGTGAAGTGAAAAATGCTCTTTTGGAAATCACAGTCAAACATAAAGGGGTTTCAAGGTACATAGCCCTTCACTGTAATAATATTAATTTATGCCCAAAGCCTGTGCTTGTGCATGTTGCCAACTCTTAAGCTGGGTAAGGAACGTGGTGCAGATGCTAATGACATATTTCTACTGAAGCAACGCTTAGATAAAATGTTTTCCTGACAGGTGATCAAAACATCTCAGTGACTATCAAACCCCATTTCCTACTGTCAGAAGAAACAGCCTTATCTAGACTGGGAGCTATTAACACAAGGTTATTGCACTGCCATTCACAGAGCTCAAGGGAGGACCTAGGCGTTTTTTTCCCCTTAAATTGCAATCCATCAGGTGTGAATGAAGATGTTTATCGGCTGAAAGATAACAGGTGATGTCTTCCCTCCCGCTCTCAGACAGGGAAAGTAATATTTTACATAATGGAACAAGGGAGCTGTAGTAGCTCTGGTGAGAATAAAGAGAGAAGGGAGTGGATTGTGTTTCAGGTGTAAGTGTTGAGCTATTATGTTTCACGGAATAATGATGTCCTACCCTGTAAGACAGAGTAGAAAGAGGTTTTTTATTCGGCCCTCGGGGGCACGGCGGGGCTGTAATGACAGTCCCATTGTGTGGGAGGACCAGGGGGATGCAGAAGCCACAATCTGTTTTCCTGCTTCAGCTTATCTATGAGAAGGGGAAAAGTTAACACTCTGATAGTCAAGAGCCTCTTTGAACGTGGTATTGTTTTGGCTGGGAGAAGTAGCCCCAGTTAACTAAAATGACAGAGTTTATTAGAGAGCCACAGGAATGAGGTGGGCAGGGCATGTCTTGCTTCAGTCAAGGCTGATCTTTGAATAACCAGCTCCTGTAGTGGTTATGGAGTTGTCTTGAGTTTCTTGACTGAGTGCAGACTGGGCATTCACGGGCAGAGCTGCTGTGAGGGGTACTGGCACCATCTGGCTCCCCATATCCCCAGCCCAGGACACACAGCCCTGCTACTGAACTCATTGTCCTCTTAGCAGTCACAGGGAAGCTGAAGGAACTATGAATTTGGAGCATAAACTCAGCACCAGGGACCCTGCTTTGAACATGGCACACAGAGATGCATGTGGGGAGGCTTTGGAGTAGCTCAGGTATCCTAGGAATGTCATCACAGCAGGCTGGAGGACTGGGAGCTTCCAGTATTGCTGTTCTGCTTCTCAGTTATGCCTTGGTGTCTTTCCTGAGGTGTCTTGTGCTGTTGCTCCATGGCCAAGGAAGACAAGTCAGCAGCCGTGCTGTGGATGCATGCAGCTGGTGTCAAAAAAGCCTCACAGGGTTCAGACTGTGAGGGGAAGAAGGGAAGTGTGAATAACTTGGGTTATCAGAACTGATTGTAGTATTTTGAGTATACTTTTCTGCCTTTCCTCTCTGAATCTTGTCAGATGCCAAAAATTCAACAAATCACTGCTGAAGCACTACTTGTGTGTTCACACCCCAAGATCAAGCTGTACCCGTGCAACTACTAATTTTTTTTTTTTTTTTTAGATATTTCCTGCTCTACCTCTGGTACTTCTAGCGAATTCTTTCATTGAATAGATATCAAAGAGGAGGTTGTGTTTTTCATCACAAAGGAAATTATACAAGAATGAGAATTTGTTCTGCTCTTCCCCACATGATGAAAGGCTGAAGTCTGTTTAGCGCATTACTTCAAAATAGAAAGCTTTCTGTTTTCTGAAACACTTGACAATTACCTTTTGCTGTAATTTACCTGTAAAAGTACCTTTACCTGTAACTTGAGACCCTTGTTCACCTACCTTGTTCACTTACTGAAATGAGGTGCAGTTAAGTACCTTTCTGAACTGGAGCACAAAAACGCATTTCTCTGAAACCCAGAGAGTGAAAAAGTTCAAGGTCATGAAGTGGGTGGGAACACCAATATCCTGCTTTGCAGGCTTTGGCCTTTCATCCATCTTTAGAAAAGACCTCACATAAACTGATCTGGGTGCTAAATGTGACCTGAAGTAGACGTGGGAGAAATGCACATCCAGGGAGCCATTTCCTTCATGGGGCCGCGGATGTCACATTCTCTGTGCAACTTTCTCTCTGAGCTACTTTCTGTCAGAGTAAGTTTAGATTTGATATTAGCAAGAAATTCTTTCCCATGAGGGTGGTGAGGCTTTGGCACAGATTGCCCAGAGAAGCTGTGGCTGCCCCATCCTGTGAAGTGCTCAAGGTTGGACAATGCTCTGAGCAAGTGGAAGATGTCCCTGTCCATGGCAGGGAGGTTGGATCAAGAAGAACTTTAAGGTTCCTTCCAAACCAAACCATTCTATGATTCTATCATACTTCAGCGTGTCCTTTTCCATCCTAGCATCCTGAGATTGTCCAGTGAAAATGGGTTGCATCCAGCATGGAAGATGGGTGCTTCAGACAATCACCTGGTGGTGCCTTCACCCTTTTTGCACAAAAGTAAACGAGCAAAGACAGGAATGTTGGTGACTGCAAGTGCCATGTGGTTCAGTGGTCTCTCTTTTTTGTGCCTGCTGTGTTGCTCTCAACATGTATTACAGCCTATAGTGTAAAAAAACCTCCAAAACTATTTATGTTTAAAAATCCATCACCTTGATGCTTTGGCAGATGGTTTTGGAGGCAGCCTTTTATACTACACTTCTTAAAACTTGTCAGATGCTGCTTCTGCAGTTTCAACCTTCCCACCTTGCTTTCTATCCCCCATCTACCATCATTAACTTTGTAGCTGGATTGCCAGACATATAAATCCTATTTTCCATTAAGGTTGCCACATTACCAAATAAGTGCAAGTTTTAAGAAGGGACATGAATTTAATTTCTGAATACCAGTGAGACATGTTTCTCTTATGAAGAATTAGCACTCAGGGCTTCCTTTCTCTTAAAACAAATAGCAGTGTTGCTGGCATTCTTCTGTAATTAGTATCTGCTTGCTCTGTGCATTCTGTCTGCTGAAAGTTTTACACAGTAGGTACTCTGTCATTTTTGTATTTTGGAGCACTGTTTAATAGAGAAGTCAGCGTGCCAATAACTGCTTGTAATTTCTTAAATAAATAAATTAAAATAATTTCTTAAGTAAATTCTGTGCTGCTCTAAATGGGGCAAAAAACTCTTCTGAATCCAAAGCACTGGATGATCTAAGGTCTGTGTGGCTGGAGGAGCCTGCAAAACTTTTCAGCTGGCAGATGTAGCCATCTGCTCCAGGGCAGCTGAGTCACTTGCCTGCTCCTTTGACTGTGCTGATGGATCCTCTGCCCGGCCTGCCAGGGCAGCCTGGACTCTGGATTCCCACACAGACACCTGCACTGCACACCTGCATTAGCTTCAGCAGCCCAATTCTCCCCTAGTGGAATTGTTTGGCTGTTTCACTGAAGGACTTTGGCAGTGCAGTGGGGTGCTGGGACCATGCAGGACTGGTGGGGGTGGCAGTGGATGTCCTGGAGACCAGCTGGGCACTGCAGGAGCGTCTCAAGTGACACAAATGCTGGTGTTTGTGGAATGGAGCGCCAGGTGTCTACTGTCAGGGGGAAAAATTATACTCTGGAGATGCCTCTCTCTTGTTGGCCGGAGTTTGGAAGGCCAGCTTAGATTAGACTTCCAGCTTTTAGTTGGTGAAATGAATCCCACTTTATGAAAAATTGGAGTACTAATGGATCAAGTGTGTAATTTATATTTGCATTGTAGAGACACTTAGCAGCCAAGCCAAGACGTCTTTGTTTTACAGGGACTCCCACAAATAAAAAATGAGTGTTTTCTTCATCTAAACAAAAGCTCTAATACATTTCTATAAGCATTTTCACACTCAAACAAAGTGAGGGACCATTTTAGTATTCATCCTAGAGATTCAGTGTTGGAAGAGAGGTGTGATTTGCTTAGGGTAACAGAAAAATTTGGACAGAACTAAAAACTTCATCTGGATTTCCTGTCCTTGATTCTATGACTTAGTCTCAAAAATGTGTTTTATTTTCTTCAAAAAACTGAGTTCTTAAAGCAAAATCTGTGTATAAATCTTCTGTGGGTAAATGCATGTTCCCTACAAATAATATTCATCCACCCATGTTAGGCTTCTAAGAATAGATGGGTAACAAGAGAGAGTTTTCCTTTAATGGCATTATGTAACATGGAAAATGCAAAATTGTGCAGAAGTTGCATGTATGTGAGCCTGGATTTCAAATGAATGGTTTAGATTTAATGAAGAAGAGTCTGATCACACATGTAGGTTCAGTGCCCTGAAAATCCATGATAGACAGATTGTCTGCAGTTACTAACCTCAAAGAACATGCCCTGGAAATCTTTTTGGATGGTTCTGGCAGGATGCTGTTCACAGGCTGACCTCAGGTTTTTGAACATTGTGTGCAAAGGTGACCTTGAAAATGTGCTTATTGCAGTAGAGAGTCAGACTGTGTTCCTTGAGGTGCTTATGAATTTTATGGTGCCTTTCATTTGAATTCATGTGAATTTCTTGTGATATCCTGATGCATCAGAAAACCTGTCTCTTTAATCCTACAAGCTCTACTCTGCTAGATCCTGAGTAAGAAAGTTTCAGGCTTGTGAGATCGTGGAGTGTTCTATCAAAAGGCACCGACTTCCTATGATATCTTAATGGATTTTTTAGTACTTTGCCACCAGGTTGTGTTTATGTACAGAAACATATTGGGAAGAGATCTGTAGTTACAGAAACTACCTGGCTAAGACTGGAAGTTTTTTCTCAGTCTGGGATTGGCTGTAACAGAGTTAACCCTAATTATTTGGGAACTCTGATGTTAAACCTAAGATTTAGAAAAGTCACTGTCAGAAGATCATTGATTTTGGTCAGGCTGGCTAATTTTATTTTTGTCCCAGGACTCTCAAGGGAATAATTTCTCCAGTACTATTTATGGTTCTGTCAATAATGTGATTGATATCTGTGTTGTATGTGCATGTGTGGGCAGCCCAAAGCTACCACGACCTGCATTCTTGTTCCGTTGCTTGTTATCACCTCCTTTGTCTCTCTTCCCTTGGTTGCTTTTCTGCTTTCTGTGTTTGACTGCTATAACTTTTATATCTGTGGAGAATTGCCTCATTTCACTAAAAAAACAAGCGTGGAATGAAAACTTTAAGAAGATGTAATGCTCTCTAGCCCATAAAAAACCCCTTATGTGCCCTATTTTTAAAATACTGGTGTGTATTACTAATGGGATCTTTCAACATATCCTGGCATGCAGTGGATGCTTAACACTCATTTCCTCTCATGATTTTAAGTATCAAACCCAGATGATGAAAGTTTAATCCTTTGGCCCAGGTACTGTACATTGCATCTTTCAACACAATGGAGCCCATTTTCTATGGAGAAGAGGCAGTGAAAAATGCCTTACACTGGGCTTCATTGCAGGATCTTGGGTTAGAAAAGGCGCAGTTTTGGCAAATAAAGTTCCATTTCCTAGGTACACATCCAGCAGGCCAAGGCATTGCTTAGCAGAAGAACTACAGTGCCTTAAAGCTGCACAATTTCTTAAAGCTTCACTTCCCTGATGGATAACAGATGGAGGAGGAAATTTTTAAGTAAAAGATTAGAGCAACTCTGTTTATAAACAGGAGTACTAATCACTCTGCCTTTGCCCTGGAGACCAGATTTAATCCTGAGGTTTAGCTTAATGCAACTGCCTTGTTTCTGCTGCCAACTGAGAACATTCAAACACTGCCATGATAAGGGATACTTCGGGATGATACAAAGCTAAACATTGCTTGGCAATTGATGAGCCAGCATTTAATCAGTGATTACTCTCAACAAAACATGGTGAAGCAATGGGCTGGGTAATTTCTGCCTTTAACATTTGTCATCTCCCAGTGTTTAAATCCATTTGCCCAGCAGTTCTCCACTGCATTTCGTAAGTCAGTGGAACCTACACTTGGTACCCTCACCTGATGGTTGTATCCAGCACCCACTGAAATGAAAAGTGAGATCATGCCTCCAAACCTTCAGAACCTGAAAGGGCTACAAGAGAGCCAGAGAGGGGCTTTTGACAAGGGCAAGGGGGAATGGCTTTAAACTGAAAAATTATAGATGTAGATTAGATATTAGGAGGATTTCTTTTACTATGAGGCCCTGGAACAGAAGCTGTGGATGCTCCAACCCTGGAAGTGTTCAAGGCCAGGTTGGATGAAGCTTTGAGCAATCTGGTCTAGTGGGTGGTATCCCTGCCCATGGCAGAAGTGTTGGAACTGGAGGATCTTTAAAGTCTCTTCCAAGCCAAACCATTCTGTGATTCTGTGAATAAGTCACAGGGCTGTAGATTTGCAGCATAAGTTATTGGGTAGCAGATTTTCCACTCTCTGTTTTCTATTTTTATACCCCAGTTTCTGTGCTGTGTTCTGGAGTGTTGGTTAAAAGAACACAGACAGTGCAATTAAACCTATGATGAGTATTGATTTTTCAATTTGCTGCCTGAAGTGGAAATTAAAAAGGAAAATTGTCCCAGTCTGACCTGAAATGAAAACATATTAATTTTTCTCATGGAAAAGAAACCAACCACTGTGTCTGCTGCACCCCTGCTAGAACAAAGTACCTCCAGCCTAAACAGATGAATTCCATTCAGAATGGAATTTTTTTAGTCGGCAATTGCCTGTTTGAGCAATTGGTGAGACATACATTAAAGGAACCTGAACCTTTCTATGCTCCCTAGAAATAGTATTCCTGCTTAATTGATCAAAAGAAAAGGAATTAGTGCAATCTCTGGTTATTCTGTGTATGAATAATAACATGCTGCCATTTTCCTTCTTTTTTAAAAAATTTTTGTTTGTTTGTTTGTTTGTTTTGTTTATTGAAGTAAAAAAAGCTTAGAGACATCCAGGACTGTGTGAGAATGTGGGCATTTAAGTATTTTCAAGATCATTTGTCTAGAACGAAAAAGAGTGGGAACAGAGTTCTCTGTGTTGTGAAAATAGCTGTCCCAGGACAGGAGGTGACAGAGTTATAGGCTGAAATGTGAGCATGTTCTTTTACATTTTACACTACAGGGTTTACACTTTTATAAGAAAGCCTCACCGCAAAGTGCCAGCAAGACTAAGAATCCTATCTGAAGATTGAAAATCCAACTCCAAAGCACAAAATAATGGGAAAGCAGATACCAGTAGTTGTATTGCTCATGGAATGGGTTACTTTAAATAAGATTTGGAACAAATTAGTGGGTTTTGCTTGATTCTAGGAGATTGGTAATACTGGACTGATGGAGAATGGCTCACTGGTTATGCTATCCCCTGGTGGTGACAAGCCTTTAAACCTTTACCTATTTGCTTATTTCTTTCTTAAAGGATGGCTTCAGAATAGTCTGGGATCTCTATGAAAGTAAAAGGCAAGGAAAATCAGATGAAATCTCCATGTTACAAAGCCACAGTCCAATCTGGGTTGGAGGTCTGCATGGATTAAAGGAGATGTGTTCCTCCTTGTAAGCAGGAAGTTAATGAACATACCATTGAGACCTTTCTCTCTAGAAAAATGATGCAATTGCAGCAGTTAGTGTATTAATAGTAAGCGAATATCTTGCTGCTAAGGAGTTCAAATTCTCTTTATCAGGTAAGCTTTCACATCCAGTGAAGGGAACCTTTGATGTTTTTCTTTTTTGGGAGAATGGAAATGTATATAAATATCTGACTAAAATATTTCCTTTCTAGACTTGGGGGAAAAAAAAAAGAGAAAAAAATTACCACAAAACCCAAGTATGTCTTTGATAATCATGTTTATACAGAGTCTGAACAGTAGTCGTTTTGTAAGAGAGATTTTCTTTTACTGGACTTTTTCTGTCTTGCACATTTTCTCCATTTATGAAGTGTGTTTCTTTTAGACATCCTGGTCTCATAAAAGCAGCTTATTTAGAACAGACCTGGCCATCTGGGACTGCTTTGCTACAGGCTAAGCTTAACTTATTAGATATTGTCATACAAAGAAAAACAAAGAGGCTACTAAAGCATTTTTCATCTTCTGTGCATTTCAGATTCTCTGAGCAATAAAAAAAGAGGAAGAGAGGGAGGGAGGGAGGAAGGAAGGAAGGAAGGCAGGAAGGAAGGAAGGAAGGCAGGAAGGAAGGAAGGAAGGCAGGAAGGAAGGAAGGAAGGCAGGAAGGAAGGAAGGAAGGCAGGAAGGAAGGAAGGAAGGAAATTGGAATGAGTTGTCTTCAGGATGAGCTAAATTCAGTCTGGGGAGCTGCTCAGCTTCATTTGCCTCCTGAGGGGGAAGAAGAAAAGTGGGACCAAATGCAAAGTATCTGCTGAAAGCTCACCCAAAAATGTGTTGTGTGTGAGTACCAAAGGTGAAATACCACATCTGCTGAGGCATGTTGGACTTACTTACTAAATACTTCCCAGTGTCTGGAGCAGTAATGGCTGTTTAAAGAAAGCTGTGATGTCAGTTTCAGACAGAAAGCAAATTCTCTTCAGTGCTGCAGCATTTGGATGACATGCAAAAGTGATTGCTACTGGAGCTTAAACAGTATTTTCCTGGGTATTAATGGAATTCTTGGGGAGCTGGCTGATTTTTGTGAGTAGTTGCTTCAGGTTGCTTTCCATCACCTCGTCCTTTCTGCAAGATCAATCGCAGAGATTTAAAACCCAAATACCCAAGAAAGCACCAATGTGATTTTTCCTGGAGATCCTGGGCAGTCACTACAGACATTGCTGGCAAAGCCACAGGCAGAGCTGGGGGCCAATTGCATCTGTTCATTTTTTCTTCTTTTCTTTGCAGGATAATAGTTGTATCCATCTTTCTCAATGTGCAAGCACTATTTTAGACATTATATAATCTAGAAACACAGTTTTGTCAAGTTGGAAGAAAGAAAGCAGGAAGTATCAGGTTATTCAAGTGGGACTTACCTGTCACTGACCTGTGCTGGCTGGGCCTGATGCCCTGGTTGTCCTGCTTGAGCTGTTCACACTCCACATGATCTTCCCCATGACCTTTTCTGGCACATCAAGGTCACACTGGCAGATCTGTAGTTCACCAGATCCTCCTTCAGGCCCTTCTGATAAATGGATGTCCCATTTGGTGCCCTCCAGTCACCTGGGATCTCCCCAGGGAGCCAGGACTGCTGCAAATGATGGAGAGTGGCTCAGTGAGCCCACCCATGACCTCCCTCAGTCCCCTTGGGTGGATCCCATCCAGCCCCACAGCCCTGTATGGGTCTGAGTGATGTTCCAGATCTCTGCCCTGTGTGGGCCTGAGTGATGTTCCAGATCTCTGCCCATTTCCCCTTGGATTATGGGGGCTTCATTCTGTTCCTCATCCCAGTCCTCCACCCCAGGAGGCTGATTACCCAGAGAACAGCTGGTCTTACTGTTAAAGACTGTGGCAAAGAAAGCATCAAATACCTCACACTTTTCTTCATCCTGTGTCACTCAGACTCCCCCCTCCCCATCTAAAAAAGAATGGAGATTCTTCTTAACTTTCCTTTCCTTGCTGATGTATTTACAGAATTAGGTTTTTCTGATGTCTTATTGCACACAGGTAATCTGCTTAGTGCAAGAGTTTTTCTCCTCTCCTGAAACAGCCAGTAGTTTCTTAGATTAAACCTGTGAGACTTTAGAGCTTTTTAATTTTGTATTTTTTTTGCTAACAAAATGGCCTAAGTATATATTGTTCAGCAAACCACCCAACTTCAACTCTTTACTTTATAACAGAGTTTTGGCCTTTGATGTACAAAATCAATTATGATTCACACTAGTGACATGAGAGACATTTTAGAAGTGTAAAATTTAATGTATTTATAAGGCTATCTGCATTCAGGCACTTTGTAGAAACATGGGAGTGAGAATCCAGTCTGAAATATATTTTCCCCTGAATCTTATCAGGATCTCAGAGATAAAATTCCTTCATTTCTGCTGGGACCTCTGTACTTCTCGCTGCTCTCCCACATTCCCTGGAATCATTTCCCAGCACTTCAGAAACAAGGTACCATTTCCTGCAAAACTGACCTTGGTAAAAATATATTTTGAGAAAAATTAATTGCTTTGCTGGATGAACCCCCTGGTCTGAACATACATTGCTTTTAGGAAGTGGGAGGATTGTGGAAGGAAAGTATCTGCTGTTGGTGTGTGGTTGCAGCTTAACATGCTATGCCTGAAATAAAACACCGGGGGAAGATTTCTTTCTGCTTTCTATTTGAGGAGGAAAAGTTTTCGAGAAAGCTAAAGACAATACTGAGATTAGGCTGCTGTTGTTTCAGCTCAGTGGCAGACGTTGAAGCTTTGGCTGAGAGCCCATCAACAGGACCAGATGTTTTAGTCTTGCACTTCCTTTGCAATGGGAAATAATGAAAACTGAGCCTTGTAAACTAAACGGGACTTTGCTGATTTAATTCATTTGTTGTGTCATTGTGATTCATATCATTAGAAAATCTCCCTGCCAGGGGTTTAGACCAGCAAAACAGGAGCTGGTAAGGGAGCTGCTAATGGGGTTTCACAGGTACCCTCTCATCTTGTTTTCATCTCTCTGATGTCATCTTCAGCAGCTCTCACCCTGAGAAATCTATCTATCTATCTATCTATCTATCTATCTATCTATCTATCTATCTATCTATCTATCTATCTATCCATCCATTTTCCAAAGGTAATTGCTTTCTGGGAGTTCATTTGATGTGGTGTGTGAGACACAACCCCTTCCCTTTTATAGACCAGTCTGTAAGAGCTCAAAGGGGACTGGAATTCAAAGCACAGTGCTCAGAGAGGCTGATGACCTTCCCAGAGCTCTGCTCTGGGTGACCTGGGTCACTCCTCATGTATTTTGGCTATCAGAGCGTCCTCTGTGCACAGTGCAGAGAGAGATGCCTCCAGATGTGACCCTAGC
>VWZN01000381.1:395544-439687 GCA_013396955.1 Regulus satrapa | reverse complement strand
TTTTTTTTTTTTTTTTAGGGACATGCTCTTTTGGAAGTGTCTGCCTCTATGTTGGCTGTGTAAAGAGTGTGGGCAGCTCAGGGCATAACCACAGAGTGGGATCAACTCAGGACCAACTCTTCTCAACAAAACAATCATTCTTTTCTCCCCTGTTCTGCCCTGCACCTCAATATAAGTAGCTTTCTTCCTCTGTCAGACTGTGCTTTCACACACTGTTTCTTTTCATTAAGTGACCTCAGAAAAGAGAAATTGTGCAGTGAGTTTGAGCACCTTTCTTTTCAAACATAACCAAACCAAGGAGGTACCTAAGATGGTTGGAAACAGAGTTGGCAGTGCAAAAAATCCCTGTATTTATCCCTCAGAGTAATGTTTGTAATTTATCATTACTTCTTGAGTTTTGTTGAAGCTGGAAGGAGCCATGCCAACCACCTGGTTAGATCTCTCTGCTCTCAGTTTTGCCCAGAGGCTTCTGCTCTGAAACATTTCCTTGCTGGGAGCACCAGAAATGCTGCTTCCATAACCTTGGTCTCACCAGCCTGAGGCTGTCTGTGACCACCAGTGTTTATGCTCTCCACAAACCCATAAATTCAGCACAAAAACCTGGAGCATCCTGGAGCAGTAGCAGCAAAAGCAACAGAGATAGGGCCATTGTGAATAAATGAAAGGTAATCTAAATTAAACAGATGATAGAAACATCATACTTTGCAGCAAGGAAGTAAATTTCCTTTTAAAAAATCAACATTGGAAACAAGATGAAATTATATATATTGCTTTGTCTCTGAGAAAGATGGCTTGTACCTTTATTTTGTTTGATGTTTTAATGATCCATATGTAGTTTTACCTCTATTTCATGTGTAGTAAAACCATTTTAGCAACAATGCATTCCTTAGAAAGTCAGACCTTTGCAGGTTGAACTGTCGTAACAGAATAATAATTACAGCATTTCACTGCTATTAAACGTAGTTAGAAATATGTATCTATTTAACGAAGTCCAGTAATATGCTAAAATTATGCCTCAGAATATTCAAGTAGCTAAAATCTTGAAATAGAGGGAATAACATGTAACAGATTTGAAAGAGGGAAAAGGCTGTAAATGAAAACCAGAGAAGGAGGCCTGCAGTAAGAGAATATGAGCACCCCCAAAGCCACGCTCTGGCAAATGTGAACCAGTTCAGTCTAACAGCTGTGTCTTGTGATCCTAAGCTCAGTAGCTTAGATGAGTTGTTGGAGGTTATGCTCTGATGAGGGTCTGTTTTGTGGCAGATATGAAGAATGGGATTTCTAGCAGTCCTTTAGCTCCCTTCCCTGAAAACATTCAGCTGGCTTCAGTAGCTGCAGCATTCAGTGGAGACTGAGGCTTTGCTGCCTGCACATATTTGGTCACAATGAGTATTTTTAAGGAGAGGATGTGAAGGACAATCTGTTATTGAGGCTTTGGAGTTCCCCTATTCTACATAAAACAGGGGGACAGGTTCACATTTAATATCACTCCTTTTATTTGCCTGCATTCCTGAACACTTATTTCTCCTTGGATTTTTTGCTCGTGGGACACTTGGATTCTCTGTGGCATCCCGTGAGGTCCAGTGAAAATAACACAGTTGAAGAGGGCTTTTCTCCTGGATGTGAACACAGGTGCCTGTAGAAAAAGACAATTTGGTTGTATAGAGGTTAGCATATTGTGTCCTGCACTTTAGGCACTATCATAATAAAAATGGATAATAAACAGCAGCATAGCATTTGGTAATCAGCCTTGGCAGTTTCACTGGCTATTTTGAGGAAGAGGATGTAGAACAGAAATTGACCAGCCTTGCAATTATGTATTTTAAGTGAAAAAGGGATCCATATTTGTTTCTCCTCTGTCCTTTGTCATAACAGAGCCATCATATTAGACTGAGTAACTTCCACACATGTCCAAGTGCCTGGATTCCATGAAGATTGCAGTCTGGGGGACTCCTCAGGAGTTAGAAACCCACCATTACCTTTTGCAATTCTTTTCCTCAGACTCACCCACTCTGTTAGATAACTGTGACATATTTCTCCTTGGGATGGTTTTGTCTTTAACTTTCAGTCATTCTGTGTTATGCTAAAATGTCTTTTGATATCTGATATATACTGTCTTTAAAGAAAAAGTGTAGTCTTTTAGACACTGAAATCACTTCCCCCCTTGATCTTTTTGAGGACTTCAGAAGAGTGAGTGCCTGACATTTCTCTGCAAAGCACATTTTCCCAGCTCTCCAACCATCAAGACTTGTGTGCGCATCTATGCTCTGAATTTTTGTGAGTGTGGTATTGAAAACACATGCCCAAGATTTGGTATTACGCTTTGCACAAAAATTGTGTTTATGTACATACATATGTAGAAAAATAGAAAGCTAAGATACAATGTGTAAGGAACATGAAGATGAAAGGACCACCTTTGTACGGATTGCACATTAACTCTTTAGTCTTAGAAGATATTTTTTCCCTATCTGAATCTTGTAGTGTTGGATAAAAAGGCACCAGGCAATGTTGATTTTTAAAGAAATAAGGAAAGCAATATTTTTGTCAGATTCTTTTCCCACAAAAGTTTTGATGTTTTATGACTTTCATCTTTCCACTCTTCTTTCCCCCAAGCAATTTGCTTAAATGATGTTTTGGCAGCTTGTGGTATAATCAAATGTTTTATTCGAATGGCTGAGAAACAGTTGGGAGAAAATGGGCCATTGTGAAGTATTTTACATGGTAATGTTTTCCTGAAGAGCTGGGCACCTGACTGTTGGAGTCCTCTGCAATTCCCAGGAGAAGGCCACAGAAACAGGAGTCAGACTGCTGATTAAGCAACATTTAAATAACGGAAATAAAATCCTCAACATTTTTGCATTGCATTTCAAAGAAATAAAGAAGGCCATAAAACTGTCCTCATCACAGTGAGCTAACCCCATGTGTGGGAACATTACGCTGTTTCTTACACACAATTCGAGTTAGAACATTATTGAAAATTGCAAAGCCATTTACATCCTGTCTGGAAAAAAAAAAAAAAAAAAAAAAAAAAAAAATTAAAAAAAAAAAAAGAAAAGGCAGCTGCATTTTTCTCCTTAATGTCATCCAAAACTTCCCAGACCATAGACAAATATAATGCAACACTGACAAGCGTTTACTCACAGTGTCACTAGGACATCATTGATGATTTAACTGCAGCTAAAAGTGATCAAATATGATTTTAAGAATTTCTCAGGGTATGGTGGCTCTATAATATTGAACACAGGGACAGTTCAGCACATGTTAAATCTTATCTCTATTAAGGGCACATCAAGGTGAAGCTGATTTCTTCTATACAGTGCTATAAGAGATGTGATTCTCCTTGACAAACAGGAGCAGCAAGACTGATGGGGGATGATGTGACTTTACCTGCATTAAATGCTTTAACTAGACAGACCCTGAAATGCTATGTCTGTACTATCCATGTTTTAGTAGAGATATTAGGAGATGGGAGAGAGGTCAAGGAAAAAAAAAAAAAAAGAAAAAAAGAAAAGGTTTTATTGCAGAAAAATGTTTTTCACAGCCAAAGAAAATAATTTGCAATGAGAGATTTATGGAGAAAGTTCTTAGACTATCAGTAGAGGACTGAAAACAAAGGTCAAGAGATGAAGTAATTTCAGTCTCTTTCTGTTCTTTCACACAGAAAAGTACTGAGACAAATAATACTTCCACTCTTATGGACAGAGACATGGCCCAGTTGAAGCCAGATATATTTTTACTGAAGGACAATTAACATTTGTGAGAATTTCCCCTGCAAAATGACTGGTGTCTCCACCTCTTGCTATTCCTGGGAACTGACATGAGCCAGTGCCTGCTGGAAGACCTGCAATTAGCAAAGACATCACTGGACCCACTTGTGGGACAAGAGAGCAAGTGTCGGTGTCATGTGGACACACTGGTGCAATGATGTTCTGCTCTCAAAGCCCACAAATGAAAAATGAACTGCAAACTTACTGCCTCTGCAGAGATCCAACACTTTCAAGTCACAAAAGTGACTCCAGTGTGGTGGTCAAATCCAGCTTAGGTCTGGGTTCATTGCCTTTTGGGAGGAACTGCGTGAGTCTCTCATCACTGCAATGGAATCCTGTGTTTTAATACGAAGACCAAATGAATCTCAAGAGGACTTTTCTGAATACAAAGCTTACACATGTATCCCACTCCTTCGTGCATTTATGGATTAACATGGGGCAGAGGTGCTAAATTTCATTTGTCACCTCTTTACTGATCAAGAGCAACCCCTACACCCAAGGAATATGACTTAATTCTTGACCTGAGGACTTCTGCAGTGGCTGAGGCAATGGAAGAGAGAAGTCCATAATGACCTGTTTATTCAGTAGAAGAACAGTAGTTTCTTTCTGTTAGCAACAGAAACAGAAAATCTTTGTAAGCATACATGTATACAAGGCAACTGCTTCCAACTAAACAGCTTGAGTGCCAGTATTTAGAGATGGGACACAGGGCTGCTTTTTATTAGTCTGTTAAAACACCAATGCAGCTCCTAAATAAGACTGCTATTTTGGCTGTGACATCTAACCAGAGAAATTGCCTGCGTAATGAATATGATACTCATCCAATTTCTACATACGAATAGGGAGTCAGAAGCTCAGAAGGAAAACATCCAAGTAAGTGTCTGAACTTTGCAAGTGCCTATTTTATTTAAATATTTATAGTACTTTGAAAAGTGTTGGACCAGTGTCACACAAGCAGTTTTCCATGTGTCTGCCTGGGATGTTTCTAGACTTAACAATGTCAAGCAAAGAAAGAACTCTGACAACTAGATCCTTATTCACTTTCTCTTCTTCTGGAAAAAAAAAAAATTAAATAATCTGAAGCAGACTTTTAAATTACAAATGAGATCTTCTCAAGGGGACTGTAATATCTCCTTTTCCATGTTCCATTCTGAGATCAACAGGAGATTCTCAGCTCTAGAAGAACATATGGCTTGTACCACAAGCACACCAGCAAGACACCAAAATATGCAGCTGCTAAGTTGGATTTTCAAATTTAAAGGGAAGACAAGCTGTTCAGTGAGGAGTGTGCTTACTTTGTGTTTTATGGGTGAGAACTGAGACAACAAGAATGGTTTGTCCCAGGTGATGGCAAAAGGCTGTGACCAATCTGGGATGCAAATACAAACCAGAGCTGGGTGCCTTGTCTCCCTGCAGGCTCCATCTGCAGTGTGAAAATGTCCAGGTTTGTTATGTAAGGTCTGTCATTCTCCTCCCCTTCTCTCATCCCACCCCAGCACTAGAGGTGGACAGCTCACCCAGAACCTCACGTGTGAGTGATGAAGATGCAGTGCCTTCTCTTAAGGTTATAATTGGCATTTGCTGGGTCCCAAATCACGGGGTGCTCATGCTGTACTGCACACTGTGGAGATCCAGGGCAGGGGAAGGTTTGCATGGATCCCCACAGAGTTAGCACTGACTGTGCCTCAAAGAGCTGTGCTGGTATGTCACTGAGCAATGGCTGGGACAAGTCATGTTGTCACTAGGACAGGAGAGATCTCCAGGACATATCCAGGAGAGATCTCCTGGATAGCAGGGATAGCCTGGAAGAGTTGCCCTGGGGTCTAGACTCAGCCTGCATTTGCTCTGACCTGATCTGGAGAAGGGAAAACACCCAGTTTAATTGCCTTAAAACCTCACGAGTCCTTAAAAGTCCTGCCATTTTAATTGGAAATATTTTATGGAATTAGGACCTGAGTCTTTGATGTTGGCATTCAAACGCTGTGTATATCAGTGTTATTCATGCATGGTGATCCCAAGTTTGGCATGGAAAGTTGCACAAATATATTCTTATTACAAATTTGATATGATACTGCAGCCCACAGCAAAAAAATACAGAGCTTGAGGGACTCTTTGAAAATATGGGCACGTGTGTATAACTTGGCTGAAAGATCATGAAGGTGTTGGTACAATAACTACTATAAATATTTGAAAGGTGTCAACATCAAGGTCTTGATTTTACACACAGATGTCAGCACAATGTTTCCATTGATTAGCTGTTCTGTAATACAAGCCTGTGTATGGAAAACGTATGCTAAAAAGAGTCTTATACAGATCATGCCAGGATTTCACTTCCCCTGCTTTTGTTGTATCAGTCTGAGCTGACTAAACCCACTGGAAGCTTACAGATATTTTTATTGCAAGTTAAAATCAGGAGCTTATTGTTAAAAAAGAGAAGACTGTCTGGACTGTCTGAGGCTCAGAACATGATCATTATTTGGAGTCATTATTTCCTGGATAATACTGACTTTTGATTAACAAGTCAGCAAGCAGCTTTAACTAACACAACACTATTCAGGGTGTTAATATGCCTCATATGTGGATATGAAGTGGAGTCTGCTCTGTCTAGAGAGCTACTTGCATTGTGTAGGTGTGCTCAAACCTCTTAGGAGCACTCAGGAATTTCAGATCTTGGTTATTGTCTGAGCTTATTTGTCTTGGTCCTGCGTTTGAGCTTCAATTGATGCTGTCTTTGTAACAGCCATAGGTACAAAAAGCCACCTGTCACATTTATGGCCGAGGCAGGAGCACAGATCAGATCTTCTGAGACTGTGTTCTTGTTTTCTAACTCAATAAAGCAGTTTACACGTGCTGCCTCCTTTGGTGGTGGAAAAGGCTCCTGTTAGTCCCATTAACTTTGTGAAGTTCTCTGTTTGAAGTGAGCCAAGTGCCATATCTAATGCTGCCCATAATGGAAACAGGTCTTCAACTGTGTTGTTAATTATTTTCAACCTGTGATGCTTGCACATAGCCTCACTATCAACAAAAAGTGTTTTAATTTTATCTTTTCACATGCCCATAATTAGTGTTCCCTTTATTATAAAAGGATTGGTCAGAGAAATTTGGAAGGAGCAAAAGGTGGTCAATTATTTGCCTATCATACAACAAAAAAAGTCATTAAAATTTTACAAAAGAATTAAAACTTTCCTTTTGTACATGTAGAAACTGTGCTCAGTCTCCTTCCATTTTGAACCATCTTTAGATTTTTTTTAAACTCTGTTTACTTTAAAACTTGAAATTAAATGAAGTTTTCTAAAGAATATTTTGGTCAAAAAGAAAGGTATTTTTTGAGAAACTTTTTCACTCAGGTAAAGTCTTGCAGTATTTGAGAGTTTGCTCTGATTTGGGAAGAAGCATGTCTGGAATTTCCAAACTGTTTCACAAAGTGGAAGTTTGGAGTTTCTCTTTCCATGCAGCTTTATTTAAAAATTTAGTAATAAATAGGTAAATAAATAAATGAAATAAATAATAAATAAAATAAAGCCCAGAGAGAGGAACCAATGCATTTTCCAGTTCAGTTTCACTTGAACTGAGCCATGACTTAAGTTGTTTCAAGACAAATCGAAGAGAACTTCATAATAATGGTTTTGGTTAAGAAAAAAAATATTAAAAGAATCAGAGATTCAAACTTTTTTACAAGTCCCATCCCTAAAAGAGAAAGGAAACCTTACTACTAATTTTAGTGCTGTCAACCAATAATGGTCTCTATCTAGTGTTATGAAACTGTAGATGAGGTTGACATATTCTCAGACACACAGTTTAATCTATTCAGCACTGAAATTATGTCCTTGAAATAAAAATATTAAAGAACTAGTTATTTTGGGCTGGGTGGGGTTTTTTTTGTTGTTTTTTTGTTTTTGTTTTTTGGGTTTTTTTTGTTTTGTTTGTTTGTTTGTTTGTTTTGTTTTTAGTTCATCTAGCAGTACTTAATACACCCACAGATTTGTACCCAACAGAAATAGCATCCAGGTTTTACACACAGAGGGGAAATACTCCATAAAAGCATTTAGTTAAGTTGCAAACAGTCCAAGGGTTGTTAATATTTACCCTGTAGAAGACGGGTTTCCTTTGTTTGCAGTCCTTGATGTGAAAATTACTTTGACCTCACTGGGAATAATGGGAGTGATATTTGGTTAATGGTGTTGGCACAGGCACATAACACAGGTGCCCTTTTACTGAGCTGGTGCCTGGATGGGTGACATGCTAAGGGTGACTCGTCCTGGGGATCATCAGGCTCTGTGTGAGGGATGAGGAATCCAGGGACAGCCACAGGCAGATGCTTTGCAGCTGCAGGCTGCAAACCTGCTTGGATCACAGTAGCAGGCTTTAATTAAAAGGACTCTTTTGAGGAATGGTGTTTTTCTGTTAGCAAGAATATTCTCAGCTGGCCTCCAGGTGAGACCATGTGTGACACAGCAGAGAAAACCCCAGGTAGGCCCCCAGTGGCCTCTGTATTTTGAGGTGCAGAAGACAAACTGAATTTGCCATTTTTATGTGTGCTGTGTGTTCTTTCAGGTTGTTTTATCACTCTTGGAAGTGCCTCACCTTCACATAAAAAGCAGAACTCCCTGGGCTTTGTGCACGGGTTGGATCACGTTCAAGGGTATCTCATTCAGGCACTTTCCTGTGCCCAGTAAGGTGTTCCTCCCAACACTGCAGGCTCTCAGAGCAGAGGGGACTGTGCTCCTGGTCCCACCACACCTCCATGCCCCAGGGACTGTCCTACCCCATGTCTGGGGCTGTTTGTTCAGTGGGGCCTAAGGCAGTGCTGCAGTGCTGCAAATGATGTGTGTGTACTCTGACATGTGTGGAGAGATGTACCAACCTGCCTGCAGTTCAAAAGATGCTGAAGATCTGTCCTGATTGCTAGAGCAATGAGAATACCCTTCTAGTCAGGGTAAAATAGGTAAAATAGGCTCAAGATAGGCGTAAAACAAGCATAAATTAGGCAAACGAGGCACAAGAGGTAGTGGAAGATACTGTGCATGGCTTGGACCTGTGTCCAGTAATGAATGGATAAATTCCCTCTTATTTTTATGCAAAATGAGGATAACCAGGTGAATGTCTCTATGGCTGGCTGAAGGGATAGAAATCTCTCATGCCTGATGCCAGTAAAGCTGAGATGATGCCACATCTAACCATGGCTGAGTGCAAACCCTAGTGTGGAACTAGCATTTGCTTTCTTGTTTTTTGGGTTAGATTTTATTATTTTTTTAAGCAGTTGAATGCAGTAATTCCAGTTTTCCTTCTAAATCTTCAAGATTGCTTTCTAAATCTCTTCAAACTGTAGCGGGTACCTGAAAATGGTGCCAGTCGCCATGTAATATATGTAGCCTTCACTCTATCAGAATCTACTCAGATCTTAGCCATTAGACAACCCAGATCTTAGAAACACTTTCAGAAAAGATTATTAGCCTCTTTCCAAGATTAATTGTGCACTTAAACTGATGTTTTCAGTTGGTATTTTGTTCTGGGGTTGAACTCCACAGTTAAATGTGGTGTATTCTCTAAATAAGCATAAAGAGTGGACAAACTTGTTCCGAGGAGTGATAAATCCTGGCAATAAATACCATTCCTTAGGAGAAACTGAGACCTTGTTGTACTCCAAAGGAACAGAAATAGCAGGTCACTGGAAAATGTAGTAGGAGAAAATGCATGGGCCGCCTTGGGGGAGAGGGGAAGGTGCCCCTTAAATCCCTTCCTTCTCTTTACTTCTGTGACTCATCCAGACCTGCCTGTAATGGGCTGTTGCATTGACACATTGTTAGTTTAACTTCTTTGTATCCTGAACAGCCAGTGGGTCGGTAAAAGGGGCTCTTTGTGCCTTCAGTGGGAGAGAATGGCACGAGGGTTGTTCTTGGAACAGGCCCAGGCAAAGTGTGGGGTGAGGAGGGAGCAGGGAGTAAAAGAAACTCCCCAGTAAAGGGAAAAGAAGGAAGGGGGGGGAAGTGTCTGTTTCACAAACCCTGACCTTCGGCAGAACTGCCATTTCCTGAGACTGCACAAAAGGTTCTGTTCTCAGGCCTGGCACGGAGGGATGGAGCCAGGCACTGACAGTGGCCCAGAGCTGCTTTCCCCAGGTGCCAGGAAAAAGGTGAGGGGCAGCCAGGTCAGTGAGCACCTGATCCTGCCCCAGCCCCGGAGCCGTGCGGGATGAGCAGGAGTGCTGGGCTCGGCTGGGAGTGCGAGCAGGGGCTGCAGAAACCATTGCCTTGAGCATGGCAGTTGGAAAGGGCAGCGATTCCAGAAGCTGTGTTGTCTTTGAGCCGTGCTGCAAACCAGCATGAACAGCAATAGGACCCGAGGGATGCTGTGAAGCTGTGTCATGGCAGGTTTAGGATGGATATCAGGAAAATGTTCTTTACCCAGAGGGTGGCTGGGCACTGGAACAGGCTGCCCAGGGCAGTGGTGACAGCCTGAGAAAACTCAAGGAGTATTTCAACAATACTTTCAGGCGCATGGTGGGATTTTTGAGGTTTTCCTGTGAGGATCAGGAGTTGAATTCAATGATCCTTTTGCCCCTTCAAGCTTGGGATGTTCTATGATTCTGGGATCCTTTGGTGCACTATGGGTGAATCTGATGCAGTGAGAAGAAAAAAGGTTAAACTGCTTGGAGTATAGAGAATATCTGGGGCTATTCCAAGAGGAGCAGCCAAGTCAGATGGGGACCATCTTTCTGGTAACATAGTCCAAGTGGTGAATAGTCAGGGAGGAGCCTTATCAGTTCAGAATAACTTCATTCTCCCTGCCTCAGGGAACAATGCATTTATTTGGGTCAGCAGTGATAGTGCTAACACTGGGAAGGAAAGGTGGGAGGGAATGGCTACATGCCATGTTCCAGCAGCCCTTCTTCAGTGCCAGCAATGGACAACAGTGAATTTTTATCATCAACAATTTTCCCAGAAAACTCAAAGGGATGTATTTCGTCCGAGATAGAAATGAGTCTTGAAGTGTAATAGAAATTGAAAGCTTTGTGGCTGAGAGGGAGCTGGGGGTTATAACTATGGAACAAACATTATTCCCAGAAAGACAATGAAGCCTGAAGCCATTACACCTTGAGGGCAGCTGGGTCTGTCTTTTCTCCTTCAATCTCTGGGCAAAATAATGTGCTTGAACAGGAGAATGAGTGAAATATCATCAGGAAGATCTCTTCTTTCATTCTCTGATTGTTTCACAGAAAAGTGATTATTTTCTACAGAAAAGCAGAACATTTCTTTGAGGGAGGGACACAGGCCTCGTCTTTCCTTGAGCCTGGAGATTCTGGATAGTGAGATCCCTCCAGAACGTGAGGTGTCTCTGTTCCAGTTCCAGCTCTGACTCAGAAAAAAACAAATTCCTCATTGCTTGCAAGACAAAGAAAACAGAATAGTTCAGATGTCTTCCATGTTCCATATTTTTTTCTTTTAGTGTGAATCTTGCATTTTTCCATGGCTCAAGTTAATGGTGAACATCTGCTTGGCTAAGTTATCTGGGACACTACAGGAGAGAGGGAAACATCTTGAGAGGTGTCATAATCTACATCCATCATGTATGTAGTGTTGCTATGTTGTAGTTTCAGAGTTTTTGCCAAGCTTTTCACCAAAACCCGGAAACTGAATGGATAGACCCAAACGGTGGGGTCCTTTCCCAAATTCTGGATCTTAGGCTGCACTTCCCACGTCTCATTATGCACTAAAAAGAGACATTTCTGATTTTCTGCCCTGGTTTCTGGATGAGGGTAATATGGATAACTAGGCAACTCAGAATGGCAAAATGCTGTGGAGCTCACCCTCCCTGCAGCTGAGACACATCCAAAGTCAGCACAGACAGAGACTTGCAAATCATCATTGGCACAGATATGCTAATTGTTATGAGCAGCAAAAAGTGGATATGTCTGTAAGTGCCAGATGGGAATTTGCCTGATCCTTCCTCTATTCCTCTCCTAAATTACAGAGACTTTTCTCCTCATTTAAAGCCTCAATAAGCTGTTTCTTGAGGGAAAAGGCTCTGTGTATATGAATCTTTTTTCATGACTCCAGGGCATCTGGACAAAGGAAGTTTAGTGAAAGCCAAGCTTATTTTGCTTCTTTATTTTCGAAGTGTGTTGAGTAGTTAGTTCTGTGTTAGCAGCAGGTTCGTTGAGTCAATGAGTCTGAGTGTTTTGGCTTTAGTCTGTCTGAAGTGTTCTGCTGCTGGTAAGTCACGTCTCAAGTGAATGAATGGTTTGACCAAAGCCATTAGTGGGTTGACAGATGTCTGGGAGAGTGACTTAGGAAGGTGGGCAGTAAATTACAGCAGGGCACTCACATGGGATAGGGAAGACCTGCTCTCCAGACCTTATTCTCTCCTTTGGCCATATAACTTGTGCCTGACAGGTTTTATTTCAGCACAGGTTCAATAGGACTGATAGAGTGTGAGCTCTTTTTTCCTATCAGCTAGGCTATCCTGTGTCTTGACAACTCCTGCCAAAAGGAAAAGAAATGATGGTTTTGGTTAATAAGTTTAGTGAGAAAACTGAATTTCATACAATAACTGAAATTCATACAATTTAATACAAGCATGGGCTGGGTACTGGCTTTTTATTAGAAATGGGGAGGTACTCACCTGGAATTGTGCACTTAACTTTGATTCCTAAATCAGCAGAGCTCATCCAGACCTTCAGTAAGAAGGCAAGTAGGGAGAGGCAGGAGTTTCAACACATGAGAGTATTAAACACCTCCTAGGTTGCTTCCTGCTCCTCGTGTCAGTCTTTTGGGGCCCTAAATCCCAAGGCACCAGTGATTTTACGTGGAATTGATCAGTGACACCCTGCTGTTTATTAATAGGGTTTCTATTATCCAAGTTTGGGTTTTGGTACCCCTGGTCTGCCGTGCAAGCTCATGTCACGATGCCTACTCTGCTCAGGCATCCCTGCAGGTGCTCTGAGCTGTGTTTTTGTCACTGCAGCCTGTGCTTCCTTTGCTCAAGCATTGCATTTCAGTTGGTATTAGTGCCAGCTAAACCAGAACAGAAGCATTCAGCACAGTATCCTGGCTCTTAATTTGGGTCCTTGGCACTCTTCTGCAATTGTGCACTAAGAAGAACCAGAGGCTGAGCAGAGCTGATCATTTCTCATGCAACTTAGTCTGCTCTCACCAGTTTGTCCTCCTGGCTCAACAGCCATATCAGAAATCACATTTTGGTGCCTCTTTCATCTCCAAAACACATCATGAACATTAATCATAACATCCCTGTTTAGTATCATTAGGTTCAATGTTCAAAATTTAATAACTTGCAGACATTTTGTTATCCAAGACAGCACTTTCCCACTGTGAAGAGCTGAAAATAACCTGGCATATAGTGGTAATGATGCATTATATCAGTGTTACCTTATGAGACAGATCCTGACCGATATCTTAGGACATGCATCAGTTTGGTGTCAGCATCCAAAATTATGTTTCATGTCCAGAGTATTAAAACCAGGTGCTTGAGTATGTGAAAGCTGAATTGGTGAGAAGACAATTTAAAAAAAAACCAAAAAAACTATACAGGTAGAATAGATATTACTCTTAATTTAACTAGGAATAACACACTGACTACATCATTTCATGCAGCCTTACATGTAGAAAGTGGTTGTTCAGGACCAAAGGAAAGCTGTAACACCAGAAGGGCGAATGTATCTGAATGCCAGCACTCAGCCTGGTCCTCCTGTGAGGCTCAAGTCTGATCTAAGACAGCTCAGGTCACTGCAGCACCATGTGCAGCAATATTCGTTAGTGGGGGAGAGACCCTCTGAAGCTAAAAGAGACTTTTGATGTGACGTGTTGAAACCCACCCTGAACAAAACTCCTCAAAAAAAAGGGGGTTCAACACTTGCTGAGCTGCAAAACGTTCGCCAGCTGGATTTAGCTCACTTTGGGCTGGCTGCTTTGAAAACCACGGCTTCTTTGATCCCAGCCCGAGCAGTACTGTTGGACCTCTGCTGTACAATGAGCTCGGGGTCAGTAAAACATTTTTCAGTTGTGGTGGAAGCATTTAAGATGGAATTTGTTAAATCAGGGGCACAATTCCATGGGTAGAAATTGAACTCTACGTGTGACATTTCTCTTCTTATTACACTTTAAAGTATTAAATCGTGCAGGTTTTTGCTTCCATTAAAAACAAGTTGCCAGATTTAGCATTTTGTTACTTTGAAGTCCCTCTTTTATTCTTCCCCAAAGGGCTTTAACTTTCAGACATGGTTATCCTTAAAAATATATTTTAAATGTTGGTTTTGAAACCTTACAAAGGATATGGCATTGGAGAAATTCAGGATGGAATGACTTTCCAGGGGAAACAGGGAACAACAAAATATCTCCATTTTTCTTCCACCCCCACATTTCCCTTCAGTTTCCAGCATATTTAATTGGCTGTCAGCTCTTTCTAACTTCTGTACAGAATTTAATTCTGAACTTTTAGATAAGCTTTTCTTAGGATTAGTTTCTAATGAAACTGGTTCCAGAGGATTTGCCCATTCCCAGCAGCAATCTGAATTGCTGCTCCTTTACAAACAAAAGCATAATTCACATGTTGGAGCAATTTTCCTAAAATATTGAAAAGCAAGCCAAACTCTTACAGATCAATGCATGATTTGTGATGGATAAGAGCAGTGCAGGCTCGCTGTAAGTGCAGAGAAACGTGAAGGATACTGCTACACTTGATTTGCCATCTCTAATGCTACTGTCCTCCTCTGCCCCAACTGCACAGTGCCTTTGAATCTTATTCCAGCTTCTTCTACATGTTAGGAGGACATAAGACCACATGATCCTCACCTTGCTTGCATTACCCTGTCTCTTCAGAGAAGTGAGAAATCCTTCACATTTTTTTTCTTGTAGATTATCCTGGCTCAGCCCCACCCTTCTTGCTTCTGCTGGAAGTGAGAATATAACTTTCATGGAAATGACTTCCCCCAAAATCAACTGGAATGTGTGTGTTTGGGAGCCAGGGCATACTACACAGTCTGAAAATCTCCAGTGCCCCCAATGGCATGACCACAGAGAAGTGAGAGAAGGCAGGAAGGGCCATGCACCCCTGGAGTGTTTCACAGTGATCAGATCCAAGCAGACATTGCCCTCTCAGGGACCTCGGTGCTTGTGCCCACTGGAAGATGACCTGGTAGAAAACCTAACTGGAAAATTCTTGCCATCACCTTCCTTCCCATTACTTTTTTTCCCAACAGGCCTTAAATCTTTGTGAGAAGTGGAAAAGTTTGAAATTATCTACTCAGTGACAGGTAAAACGCTGTCTCTGCAGTTACCACTATAATTTTCTGTGTAATATTTATTTTTAAAAATGGTTTCATTTTTTACACAAACAGTTTCTGATTGTGCCAAAACAGGAGAAGAGACATTTATAGAATCATAGTTTGGAGATGTGGATGCTATAGAGAGTTAATTTATATTTCTTTTAAGACAAAATAAGGTTCTAGGGTTACATAATTTTAATTATATTGAACTCCTCCAAGCAACATACAGCAGGGAATCACTCTGCTTGTGGCCAGTTCTCACTTGTGAAATGTCTTTACAGACTTACAGTGCATTACTATATTTTTGTTGTTTCAAAATGGACATTTTCCACTAGTTGAAACTAACCCCCAATTCAGAGAGCAACATCTCTGCTGCTCAGACATGCCAAATCAAATTCCTTTTGCAAACTCAAAAGAATTATGTAATCTCCTTCTATATCCAATTTTCCTTCCTCTTGCTAACGTACTCACTGTGGCTCTAACAATAAGCCTTTCAGTGTTAACATTGTTTGACATGCACAGTGTGGCACATGCAGAACTGTCCCTTTGGCCTTGGCAGTCCTTCCAAGCCTGGGCTGTTCCATGACTTCATGTAAAGTTTAAGTCAAAAGTAAATGTGCTGCTAAGTGTGCCTCACCTGATGGCTAATGGTTTTGAGGGGTGGAATTGTCTCTCTCGTGGTGTTTTGTCTTGCTTGTTCTCTGTTGCTGAGATGTCACAGATCCCAGGAGCCTCACTTAAATTTGAGTCTGAATCTGGCAAACTCACTGTGATACTGAACGCAGCAAGAAGTGCTGAAGGAAGGTTCAGATTAAAACTGTGCAGAAGTATTTCAGAAAACAAGGTAACATTTTTCAGATTGTACTTTGTGCAAATGCCCTTTACTGCTTCCACAGGAGAGATGTGATTATTAGCAATATTTTTTCTTACTTGAATATCTGGGATGCATCTCTTCTTGTCAAGATTACTTTTTACATATGCAGGAAGTGGAGAGGTTGTTTTGTTGTCTCCTGCTTTGCTCACATCTGTCTATTCTGCTGACGAATACCCTGCTCTGTCCTTGGTCTTTTTGAACTGATCCACCACAACTGTGCAAATGACTGAAATGAGATTTTCATGCTTAAGCAAGGATTTGAGTTACTGAGTGATGTGGAAAATGAGAAGAGTGAGTGAACTGAGCAACATGGGGATTGTACAAAAGTATGAGCATAAGGAAGAAGGTGAAATGTGGATTTTTCAAAGGTGGGAGAGCAAACAGAGAGCCTGAGGAAGTGTACCAAACACCAGAATTTTGCTCTTGGAAGATAAAAAACCCCATGGGAAGTAGTAAAGGAAGGAGCTAGAGTTAGGGGAAGGCTAATTTTCCCTGAAGATTTGGAAGAGCTGTCCCAGAAGCAGATAGAGCCTTGGTCAAGTCAAAGGCTCTTGTACCAAGTCAAAAGAGAAGGCCTCCTATCATGTACTAAGGACAGTCCATGCTCCTTTAGGGACAATATGGTGCCATCTCATGGCAGAACTGAAGGAGATGTGTTGTCCCTACTCTGAGAATGTCTCCTGTATATGAGCACTTATGAACAGTGTTCTTCAAGAAAACTGATCTTTGCCTGCTGCCCAAGGGGCCAGGGGACCTTACAGAAATGTTGAATGAGTGTTCCTGACAGGAAAGGTAAATGCACTTATGGTTATGAAGAATTGCACCAGGATCCAAAGGAGGCTGTATTTGTTCAGCCTCAAGGAAACAACTTTAAATGAGGTCAGGGTTTTGCAGAATGACATGTTGGTCTTTATCACTCAGAATATTGTCGTCAGCCAAGGAAATAAGAAGCTCTTTTTTCTCCTTCTTATAGGCTCTGAAGTAATGATTGTGTTGTTTGGATGGTTATCTAAGGACCAACAGTCAAGATTTTTTCTGCTTCCTAAGACTTAATCAACACAGAATTACTCCTGAAAATTTCTAAGATGGTTGTGGGGGAAAAAAAAAAAATTCAATCCTAACTTAATCAACTGTGTCTATTCTAGAGTTTCTGCATGCTTAAATATATGCTCAGAATGACTGACTTGAAATTAAATTACTTGTGCCAAGCCTTTGACCTTGTAAGTCTGCCACTGGCTGGAAGCATGGAAATGGCAATGCTGACCTTTTTCTTCCCTGTGTCCTCAACTACCATAATCTGCCATGCAGCGGGAATTCCTGTTGCAGTTGCTGAGAACAGTCCTCATCAGATAGCAAGAACTGCCCAATTAGCTATTTAATCATCTCCTCATTCACAGACACCATCCCAGAGTGTGTGAGGAAATGCTTCTGATAAATGTTCATCCTCAAATGCATTGTTGATAAACACCTAATGGTACCTTGACACAAGACAGTTGATAAATCACAGTGGGAACTTCCAGATGCTGTTTCCATTTTTCAACATGGTGCTTTTGCACTTTTTCAAAGGAGAAACCAGGGACTTCCTAACCTTTGAAATGAAAAATACGTATACAGCAAAGCGGTGGATTTAACCTCTGAGCAAGTATGTGTTAATTTCTGTTCCTGTGTGTGCTGCATTAAACTGTTCTTGACAGATTGGAATAGGAATTTTGGACATTGTACATTAATAAATAAGTATTACCTTAGTTATTTTGAGTGCAGTGGTTTTCCTTAGTTGAGAAAGCCTGGCACTTTCATTTGATTTATATGATGCTATGTTAAAAAAAGGTAGTAATGATACGTGTGTTATTCGTGTACTTGGAAGTCTCAAAGGATTTTAAATATATCTTGACATGTATGCTCATAAATTCTATCTAAGGTAGACATTTTGGCAAACTGGATATGGAATTAATGTTCCTGAGACTTCCAAACACCATTGATCAAAAATACTTTCCAAATTCTCCAGAATGCCAAACTGATTTCTTTTGAACCCATCTGTGTGGTCAGTGCACCATCTATCAAATTGTCTTCAGCTTGGAGTCATAGTCTGTGGGCCCAGACTGCATTTCATTGCAAATTCTTCACACCACAAAGGCTGTATTCCATCAGTTTGAGACGGGGCAGTTGAGTGGGAGTGTCTAATGAAGAAGTGAAACGTGAGTACAGAGCTCATTGTTCCAAATGTGCATCTGTTTATGAGTTTCTCAGGGGTGAGTTTTTACACTCAATCCAAAG
This sequence comes from Regulus satrapa, assembly GCA_013396955.1. NCBI lineage: Eukaryota > Metazoa > Chordata > Aves > Passeriformes > Regulidae > Regulus > Regulus satrapa. The sequence continues at coordinate 421,491 of VWZN01000381.1, read as the reverse complement.
TGTGAAATATAAAAGCTTTTGTTAGCAGTGTGTTTACTTTCAGCACTGAGCCACATGATCTTTGTGGGGTAGATTTGGACCTGAGATTGTTTGGGAGAGGCAAAATCAAACACAGCAGTGGGCTCAGAGCAGGATTTTGGGTTTGCTTCCCCCTTTGTGTATGGGCTTAACTCCTCTGGGACTTTTGCTACAAATCTATACCTGTTAATACTATAAACTGCTTTGGGCACCAAGATTAATTTCTCCTTACTATCTCTTTGTGATGACAGCTACAACGTGGCCCTCAGGTAAGGGTGTAATTCCAATAAGCATTGCTGCATTCTGGTCTGTACAGCTGGCCCAAGTGGGGACCATGAAGGAAAACCAGATGACAACCTAATATTTATTTGGCAGAAAGAATTACTCTGGAAGCAGCAATAAACAAGCAGAAGTCAATATCTTGTGGTTTTTGCCAGGCCTCTTTCCCTCCCAAAACATGCCCTTGATATTTCTCCAGGTGTGCTGCAAGGGCTTCCTCACCTCACCTTTTTGATGCTCTCTGCAGCTTTTGGAGACCAGTCTGTTACTGGCCCTGGCTGCTCATGTCCATACCAAGGCATGTTTCCTCTGTAATTTAGAGAATTAAATATTTGTAATCGGGCTTACTCAGACACACACCCCCCCCCAAGGTCATTCTCGCTCCCACTGATCTGGACAAATATCATTCAAACCCTGCCTGATTATCTTTTCAACAAGTGGAATGGGTCTTTCTGTCTCTGGTGGATTTCATTTTTTTCTCCAAAATCTGCTCATTTTGGTTCCTGGAGCTAGTTTTTTTTCCAGTAAAATTGTTTCAGTCTCTGAAATTACACTCTTGGCTCTTGTGGCAGAAACCTGAAATCATGCTACGACACTTTTTTGGGTGACCCCACAGCCTTCAGAGCCATCTTCCAAACTTTATTCAGCCTGTTCTTCCTCATAACTCTGCCCACACCAAGCAAAATACCTCTTCTAAAAGTTCACTATTTGAATGTGTGAGAAACCTTCTATAAACTGAAAATTTCTTCTTCAGCAGAAATGAGCACTTTTCCATTTTTGCCATGTAGAAGGCTTGTTCAAGATCCACACTTCTGTGTTTCTTTTCAGGAACCACATTTGAGAATTTATGAAGGACCTGAGTTTACCCAACACTTTGGGAAGTGTTATGATATACTTTACTGTCTTTTTAGAGTGCTGTTTTGGTTTTTTTTTTCTATTCCAAGGAATGGAATATGCTGTTCCCAGTCGTTTTTGTGAGGCTTGATGCACGTAACCAGATGAACTGCTATTGAACCTTACTATTACATGATCAGCTTGCTGGTACAGAGACAAGTGTGGTATTTCTAAATACACAGAATCTAATAAACCAAACAAAACACTTAGAATTCAAAGTTTAAAAGGCTCAGGGGCCATCTCCCATATTAGTGTACCTGTGTTTGCCTGTTTCTTTTCAGAAGTACACATGCTAGTGCTTACAGTGAGAGGACAGCATTAATATATGAACAGAAAGGACTGGGAGCAGAATTTGATTTTTTTCTGGGAACAAATTTCTCAAGGAGAGCTTGTTATTTCACCAGGCAGTGCCAAAGTCTGTATCACATTTTCTCTATGATTTATATTACAGTCAAAATCATGTGTAAACAAAAATCTCCACAGAAAACTGTGTTGAAAAACATTTTCAGAGCTGGATCTTCCATAGCACCTTTGTTTTCTTTCTGTCAGGTGAGATTTTTCCTTCCCATTTGGTTTCTTAGCAAATACCTTTTTCACCTAACTCATGGTTTTTTGCTCTCACTTTCCTATTGACAGTGTACTTGCTCAGCCATCAGAGAGCAGCAATGAAAATACAAGTTCTTCTCAAAGACTTCAGAAAGCTAAGTGGTGTTATTTGGATTTAAAAAAAACTTAATGCTGGTAGGCTTAGCCATCCAAACCTGATCCATAGGTCTCACAGATGGGACACGCTCCTTTCCCCAGGGTTAAAAGTTGTCACTTTACTTCACTACAGGACTTGTTCTGGTGTATTTTCCCCTTGCTTGGTGCATTTTCTATGTTTAAGACCAACACAATACAACAGACCTTCCTGAAAGTGAACAGGAGTGCTTTACCATTTCCTTAGGTGAACTGTCTGTGCTTCAGGCTGAGTTGAACTCTGATGCCTTTTCAAGCCAGCTCCTTCCTGAAATTTTGTTTTTCCTCTGTCCAGCTCCCTGGGTAGAAGAGGAGCTTCTGCTGAAGGCATATGATGCTTTGTCTGGCCAGCCAGAGATATGTAGTGGTCTTGGCCATGAAACAAAGAAATTTCATAACAATAACTTTTATCTGCTCCGTTCTCTAAATTTACTGCACTTGCCAGTTTTTCTCCTCTCTCTTTCTCTCACTTAAAAAAAAAAAAGCCAGAACGGAGTTTCATTGTTTCCCTGTTAGCTCAGAAGAGCTGTAAGCCAAGTTAGAGTCCCTTTGCTGTAGACATTCCAGGGATGGAGCATCAGGGTTCACAGATACCATCTTCCAGCCTCTTTGCTCTCTCCTCCCACTGAGGGACTCAACTAGGAAGCAGGAGCACCACAGCAACTTCTTCCATGTCCTGAGGTATCCTGAGCCTTTTTTTTAGGAGATTTTAGATTTAGATTTAGGAGATGTTTGAGTTCAGGCAAGCATCCCTATGTTAGTTATTGTATCTTACAAGTCTTTATCTGAATCCAAGCCCATGTAAACTGATATTGCACAAGATTCCTTGGACATCTCTCCTGCTACTCAAGGTCTTCTCTCGTGCTCCCCATCCAGCTGTAACCCATTTCCTATCTTTTACCTCAAACAGATTCAGGTGAACTTAGGGGTAAAAACAGCCACTGTGTGCAGTGACTTTCAAAGCAGGGTGCTCAGAAGGATTCTGTTCACACAGAAACCCCAACCAGCCTTTTGGGATGTGAGGTTGGCGGAGGTATGTGTGCCTCCAGAAAAGCCTGACCCTAAGCTGACACACGTCTTTGGTCCAGTTTGATCTTCAGAAATGGAAGCTGGAGTAGGAAGAGCCACTAGTTCCCTCTGAGTAAGTCCTTTAGGTAATCTGAGTCCATCTTTCATTTATTTAGAAAGTTGTTTTTAAAAATTTGTGTGATTTCATTTCAGCTCCTTGAGCCCATGTGTCAGCTGAAGTGCATTAATGAATTCCAGTGGAAAAAGGTCTCCCAATTGTAATGAGAAGCTTTGTTATCCATCATCCCTTGTCACTCAGTGTTAACTCAAAAGTATCTCAATAGCTGAGTGCCAGAATCTATGGCAGCAGAGCAGAGGCAGAAGAATCATCTTGCAGGGTTTTTATTTTCACTCTTCCACCCTAAATTTCTAATATTGGCTTTAGTTAAAGAAAGGATACAATTTTTCATTAATTATTGTTGTGTCTTAGTGCAGTTTTCTGCAGTTATTTTTCTTGTATGGATCAAAACTGTATTTGCATTAGCAGGGCTTCTCAATCTGCTCAGGCACACTTGATTCTGCCCCCAAAGATGTGGTAATATTTCTGCCTTTTCTGGGAAGCTACGGAATTTTGACTCAGATTCTCTATAGAGGGCTCCAGCAATTGTTTAGATCTTGTTTTAATTATTTTCTGGCCATTGTTGAGCTTTGTGAGTACCTCCATTGTTTGTTCCAGTTTGATTGCAGATACTGGCTTATCTTTTCTCTTCTGGGAAACTTGATTCCTCAGATGATATTTGCCTGCCTCATAGCCAATATTTCTGCTGTGTGAGATTGTTTTCACTGGAAGGAGAGATTGGTGACCTGTATTTCTTCAATGCAATCATGTTTCCTTGTGGAGAATGTTCACAGAGACCTGCAGTAATGAATTAGGAGTCGCTGTCTTTGTTCACAAAGCCACTTTCCTTCTCAAGTAATTCCACCTCTTTTTGGCGTTTTTTTTTTATAGATGTTCTTTGTGGTGTTTTCTGCCTGCCACTGGTTGTTTCTGCTGCTTGTGCATGCCATTAGCAAAATTTAAAGTGTTAATTCAGTTCCCAGCCAAACCACCAAAGACAGATCTATACAACATGTAGATCAGTTACACAAACAGTAATTTTTGTTGTTAAACAAAAGAGATTATTTTTCCCCTCTCCCATTTATCTTATTTCTCTTGCTTATCCCATTTATCTGACTAAAATGTTACTACCAAACGCATCATCTTCAGAGAGGTTTGGAAATATCCATATACCAAAAATACACCCTTTGAGACTGAGTCTTTCAGCTGAATAATGAGATATTTTGACTCCATCACAAGCCTTTATACAGACCTATTGGGTGGTTGATAGTTCCTAAGACTTAATATGCCCGATTTTTCCTACTTGAATAAACTGAAATAGCAGTGATCAATTATTCAACAGTATTAAAACTACAGATATTAGTGTCTATGAAGTGTATTTGGGTCTTTCACTGTAATTAATCCAAACTGCAAAACTAAATTAATTAATCAAAATGGTGAAAACTGTGACAGGCACACTTTTAAGTTATAAGCAAATATAGGCCTTTTTTTTTTTTTTTTCTCATTTTATTTGAACAGGAGGAGACACTGCGGACTTCAGTGGTGGCGGGAAATCTGTTTGTTAATTCATCTAGAAGAAAAATATTGAAGTAAATCTGATTTTGGGGACTAGTCCTTGCATATCTTCCCCATTCCATAATGAACAGGTCTTCTCTGGTCAGGATGCATAAGATAATTATGTAGCTATCAAAGAGGAATTAGTTAAAACAATTTAGCTGGGTGACAGGTGAACAACAGTGTCATTAAATGCACAACTGGGGAAGTTTAGCAATTTGAAATAACACATTTACTTCAGTGAAAATGTGAGCTAGGGAGACCAGGGGTGCTCTCTGAACAGTGTTTTCTCATATGCCAGCAAGAATAAAAATAATTAATATATTATTTATTTTTGAAAGGCAACGGAAACTGTATAAAGCTTTGCATCTCTGTGCTGACCTGAGAGCTTGGACAGATCCTTGGCAGAGCCTTGATTTTGCAGAAAAGCTGTGGCGTGGCTTCCCCCCAGGTGGATGGGGTGTCTGCTGACAGTGCTCTCTGGGGTCAGCATGACCTGGGCCATGGCTGCAGCAGCAGCTGCTGCACATCCCTGCCCATTGGCCCCAGAAACGCTCTGTCACTACAGCTGATGGGTTTTGTGCTTTTACCTGACAGGTCCTTCTCATGAGCAATCTCTCTAATCTTGCCCCTTGTTTTCTGTCTAATCTGAACAGACATTTTTTGCTTGGCTAGAGGTATATGGAGGTGTTTTTCCTCCAGTTCATTGACACTCTGGGTCTGCCCTTAATGCTCTGCTTGAGGCTCTGAACTTCTTTAACTTTTCTCCTCTCTCCTGTGAATATTTTAAATGTACTTCCACTTATTTTTGTCCCAGATTTTCAGCTTTATGTCTCTTCCCTTTTCTAGTATGCCCTTTTTCACTGATCTGAAAATCCCTGCTTTGCCTCTATTGTTCTCTGTTGCTTCAAGTCCACAAGGACTCACTCACTTATCTGTTATTGGGATGTCTCAGAAAAATCTTTCTTTCTCCAGAATTATCTTTGAAGGAAACTGGCTCTGAGCTATCACTGACTTTTCCCTAGGGGCCAGGACACATCCTTGAATTTCAGTCCATTTATTTCTCTTTCTGTGACATTTTTTGTGGTAACGTCTCCCAAACACAGATAAGTTTTTCTAAACTGCTTTCCCTAATTGTTTTCAGATATAAATTATCCATCTTAAAACTCTAAAGTCATTATTAATTGAAGGAACTTTTGGCATGTAAAATATGATGTTTAAATGCTGAGAGGGATCTGGCAGAACGTTACTGCTCTACCTTTCCAAATATTGCAAGATATTCTTGGCTTATAGCATATTATATAACAGAGCCTTTAAACACAGATTATCTTTAGAAAGAAAGTCAGTGATTATTGTCAAACCACAGTGATGAATTAGCTGAAGCTGATGAGATGCACTTGCAAAAGGAGCTGACCAAGAGCAGTGAGTAGTCAGCCTGTTTGGGGAATAACAATGTTCCTAAAGATAAGTAAACAACGCATGTGGTCCCACATTTATTGTTCTCTTGGAATGAATTTTCTGACTTCAGAGTAAACAGAAACTCTATTTACATTATGGCTGTCTGCTTTTCATAGGGCTAACTGAGGACTTCTGCCTGTCAGTGTAGCAAAGCAATTGGCCAAAACTGGGGTCAGGCAAGATAAAATCAGATTTCTATTGGAAGTCCTGCCATACAAGCAATTTGTGACTAGTGGAATGAGTGCTGCTTGTGTTTTTCTAGAAGTCTCACTGGCATCAGAAGACCTGTCCAGGGAACAAAGTTAGAGGAACAGACTTTTTTATGCCTTGGTTTACTCATGTATTTTAAATAATGCGGTCTCTGAACACTAAGATTTTGGACTTCAAAACCATAAAAAATGTGTCTTGGATGAACATGCTCATGCTCGTGTAGGGATATTTGTGAACCTTAAAAAGACTTTTTAAAAAATTGTTTCAAACTTTTTAATACTTTCCCCAATATCTTCCTTTACTTATCATTACCATCTCATGATTTCTGGAAGGAGTAAATTACAACCCACTTCTCTTGTGAATATTTAATAATTCTACTTTTGTGAATATTTAATCTGCAGATTACTTATGAGTCCAGACAAAACTCCCATTCCTGATGGTGAAATTTTGCCCTATTTGTAACTAGCAGCTTGCCAAAGAATGTGGTGGATTCTCTATTGCTTATAGTCTTCAAATCAGACTGAACCTCTTTCCAAGAAAGATGCCCTGAGTCAACCACAATTTATTGGAAATAATTTAGAAATTGCTGTGCAGCCTCCTCTGGGCTATGCTCTGCAGATGTCAGAGAAGGTGACTGCAAAGTTTCCATGTGATCTTAAAATCTACAAATACATGGCTGATCTTTGAAATACCATGGTCTTAAAGAAGTTTTTCTTTTTTTCATTTGAGATGTTTTAAGGTCTTTGATGTGCTAATGATCTGAGTTGTCTGGCTAGATGATAAATCTCAGATGAAAGAAGTAGATGGTGAGTTAAGACTTCTTTCTCACCTCTGCCTGGGAGCTGTGGCACATCTTAGTAACTTCCTTAATAAACAGTATGTGTTTTCAAGGGATTAGGCATGATTTTAATTGCAGCTCTGTAGGAAACTGTTTTTCTATTTCATGAAAGCTCTCTTGATTTTTCAAAATGTTCTCATCTCAAAAAGGGGAAAATCGTGCCCACCTCACACCCCCTCCCAACACAAAGCTGAAGGTTTAAGGCTTTGGTATTATAATGCTGTGTCCTTGCTCTGGGTCAACAGAGCAGGAGATTTATATTTTGTCTTCCAAAATCTTCTGAAAGAGTTGGGCTGGGGAGTATGGAGTCTTCCCTGGAAAAAGTCCATCTCCTTCTTGTTTTGAATAGTGTTTCAATCTGAAATTTTCCCTGGAGAAACTGGCCAGTGCTTTCTGGTGAAAACGTCATGTCTGACAATTTGCTATTTCTTGGCAGACACCTTCCTTCCCAAATATTAAAGTATACTGTCAGAAAATTAATGCCAAATCTATTAGCAAATAATAATAATAATAATTAATAAAGCTATTCTGGGATATAGAGATCACTGAAAGCCATGATGCTTCAAGAATCTCAAAAACTTTGTGGACCACCAGAGATAAAAAAATCATAGCAACTCTGAAGGCCAAGATGAAAACACTATTAAATAGAATAAAAATTTTGTCCTCTCCTTTAAGTGTTCAGCAGTTTTTAATTAGTATGTTTGCATAATTTTAAATAAGGATTTTCTGTCAATGTAGTGTATACACAGGAGGGAAAAAAAAAGAAAAAAAGAACAAAACTTTTTCTTCTCACAACCAGATTTATTAAGTGTAAACAAATTTCCTTCCCAGTCTGTCTGAAGCTGGCAGTGCTAAATTTTACCTTTGCAGAAAGTATTTAATATAATGTGTGTAAATATTATCTTAAAGGATTCATGTCCTGTTTTAAACAGTGGCAAAAAAATTTCCTTTCAGCCTTTAGGTTTTCCACTAATTTATTTCATATTAAATCAGAGTAGGCTAAAAAAACTGCTGATCAGATCTTTACTGAGCTTTATTGTAATGTAGTTTAAGTGGATGCAGACGGCTGGTTTTTCTTTTTCTTTATTTCTTCATTTTTTTCCCCTCCATGTCTGAAATATTATACAGGAGACTGAAGTTCTTGTGGCATTAACATGAGTCTCAAAATGGGCTGAAAAATAAATATTATAAAAATATGTCATCCAAATCAAATACTGTGTGAATAAGGGAAACTGGAGAGGTTACAATTGCGGTCCAAGGTTTAACATGCAAGGTACCTCAAAAGTCAGCTAAATCCATTTCAGATGGATGTAAAATGCAGAGGAAACGTGTGAAGTATCTTCCCTTGGTGAGATCTCGAGCGTGGGCTCAAATTACACGCTCAGAGGTCAAGTTCCCCCACGGTAACATATGAGGTGATGGGAGTAGGCTCAGATCCCCCCCTCTTCCTTCAGCAACAGCATCCTCCTGGTAAAACAGTGCACCATCACCATCCTCCTGCTCATCAGCAATCACAACCCCAAGGGCACACAGGAACAATACATGGAGCCTTTAGGTTTCCTTACACTACGGCAAAAACTTTGGCTACTGACTGCTCATGGTGCTTAACTGTGTAATTGTCTTAATTATGCTAAATTGCACTGTGCAGTCCCTTAACAATTATGTGGGTTAGCAACAGTATTAAATGACAAAAATGACATTAATGTAGTCACAACATTGCCTCGCAGAAGCATGAAAGTCAGAAAATATGGGAGACTGCACAGATTTTCCTTGAGGAACCACCCTCACCACCTCACTCTGACAGCTGCAGGAGACTTCAGTACAGGGGGTGATCATAATAGCACTGATTTTGTAAAACATCTTTGCTTATGGGACAGCTCTAGCAAAACGCTGACTTTGAAATGCTGGCTAAACAGTGAATGTTTGGGCAAACAGTTCTCACCCCTTGGTTCACCTCAAAGGGTTGATGTTGGCTATCAGAACTTGGTTGAAGGGGCTCCAGCTGATTTCGAGTATAACTGCACCAGGTCCATCACAGAGCTGGCCCAATCCAATATTCCAGGACAGTTTCCATGAGCAGATTACTTTCAGGGTGCAGTTCTGGTCATCCATTTGTCCACGTTGCTTTGCCTGGAAGCCAAGGACACAGACCCCTGAATCGAGTCTCAACTGTGAGAACTGAGAAACTTGCTCAGCCATTCTGTGGACTAAAATCTCAATGTTTTTGGCAAGTGTCTAGTTTGGGACTCTGCTAAGACTTTCCTATTCACTGGTGCTGCAGACCAGTTTCCTGCCTCTCCTACCAAAGCAACAGAGCTGTCTATGGCAGCCTCCCCATACAGCTGGGTTCTTGCACCCATTTCTCAGGAAAGGTGCAATTCCTCCTCTTTTTCCAAAAACATCAACCTGCTACAATCGACCTCCAATGTGGTAAAAAGTTTTCTTCCCCCTTGCACTTTTTGCAATATTATCTACTTTAATATAAATATAAAAATCACATTTGATAATATTAAAAATGTATTTTTAAAAAAAAATTGTTTCTACAGACCTAATAATAAAAAAATATATCACATTTGGGCAGCCAGATATAAGCTACAAATATGGATTCTCTGTCAGCCACAACTTTCCATAGGACTTATCAAAGACCTGCATTGTTTCAGCCCCTGTGACTGGCAACAATGAAGACAACAGCTCAGTTCAACCACCAGACATGGGTACAAGCTTCAGGGAGCTTATAGGGACTTACAGAACCAAGTGCTATCTTTTATGCTGAACTGTTTGAAGTAGAAAAATATAAAAGGGTTTCACATGGAGTATTTAAATATTTGACCAGCTTCAGCGTGAAACAATATAGGGAATAAATAGAAAGGAGCTTGTTCTGGTGGAGTTTTCATGTTCATGTTCTTTAAGGGGTTATGTAGGATCACCTGCAGCTAGAAAGCTTATTGAGTGTCTATTTTTAAAAATATGTTTTCATGTGTATGAAATAGCATGGCCACATCAATGAATCCCATCTTAAATATTAGTGAAACATTTAGCTTGTTGTCCTAAAGTGCTGCTAAAATCCAGAGCAAGGCCCTTCTTGATTGACTGCATCTGCTATAGGACCCATTTGTAGAAGCCAGGAGTAATTTATATTATCTCAAAGTAATAACAACTGGAGGAGAAATATTTTTTCACATAACCATCTGTGGAAAAACCAGTGCATTCCTCTTTTTGTACTCTGGGCTAACCTATAAATTAATTCCTTAGGTATTTATAAGGATAGCTCAGTGTGTGTGGGATTTGCTAATAAACCCTCCTAAGTTCTAGTTTGGGTTTCCTCTGGTGAGGTGAGCACGCATATCCCAACTAAGCCATCTGGACAGACCCTGCTCAGTCTGAAGAATTTGACACTCCTGTAAGGTTTAAGCGTTCCTAGAAAATTTTGGATTCCCTTACAAATTGTATTTACATTTTTCAATAATGCGAGTGTAGCCAAGATGAACTCTATCTGGAAGAGGTCTCCCATTAATCAACTGAATACTTACTCTTTGAGCAGTGAAGAGGGTAAACCCTAGAAAAGCAAAGAAAATCTGTTTGAAAGGAGGAAAGAGTGGTGTTTTCTTAAGCTGGCATGCCTTCTTGTATTTGAAGTCATATCTTATAAAATATATGGCCAAAGTTCAACATGATGTGGTTTGAGCTTGGCTTCCTTTGGTAAATAAGAGTACATATTCAGTGGATGAACCTTACTTTAATTTTAAATTCAGACCCAAATTCCCTCCAGACTCTGGGGAATTGTCCTTCCAGGGTTATGACCAATAAAGGGAAAAATGGGAGAGTTGTATTCAAAGCTCCAGGATCTGAAATTTTGGCTTAAGGATATCTCTATCATGGGCATATCATTCCACATACAATCTCCAGAACTAACTACCAAATAATCTACATAGACTTACAAAAAATGTATTGCAAAAATGAATCCTCTGGTTTTATCTTGAAGTTAGTATTCTAAAAATAACCCCAGTCTGTCCTCCTGGGCTCACACTCAGTAGTGCTTCTAAAAGCACTGAAATAAAACTTTGCAGTTAGAGAAATGCTTTATCAGCCAAAATTATCTATAAGAAACTTCAGGGATTTTCTGGTGAATAAAATATTGCACTGCAAATATTTGCTCTGCTTTAGCCTGGCGCTGTTTCTGCTCTGAATCTATTGACAACCTGGGGGAAAAGACACATTATCATTTTGAGTTGTGTCTCAGTATTCCTGATCTAGTTTCTTCACAGAATATATTACAGCAGCAATTATCTATAAAATTACATTTGATACTTTGATAGAAGTATAGCAGTGTGTCAGCTCTATTTCCATGCAAAATACCTTTGATGTGGACACAGAACTTAGTAAGTGCAGCTCATTTAAAGTCAGAAACCTTTCTCTGGTCCCAGCATTACTCCACTTCCATATTTAATGTGCCCATCTTGACAATCACTGCTGTCCAAAAAGAAATTATAATTAAAAAGTTAAGTTACTTGTTTAAAAAATAGTTCATCATCAAAGAACACATTCCTGCAGTGCATTGCAGGTATGGCTGGGGAGGGAGCATGGGTGGGGAGCCTTGCCAGGGTCCCCAGCAAAGCATCTCTGTGCCTCATCTCAACTGCAGTTGTACCTGTTTGTGTTCCTTGCTTTGGGTGTCCCCTGAAGGCTGTGGTTCCCTCTGGGTTCCCGACACCTCCAGAAGGATCAGTCATGGTCAGCCTGGGGCAGTGGGTGCACTTTGCTTTTTCCCTCTGGAAGGCACAACCTTCAGCCTAATAGAGAGAAGAGCTTTACAATCTGTGCTCTCTCTTGCCCTACCACTCTCAAAACTTAATTTCAAAGGGCTCAAAGGTTAATTTATTTGTTTACAAGAGATGTTCCCTTAAGACAATGGGTTGGGTTCATATCTCACACCCATGCAAATGTGGAGTAATGACTTTTGTCTTGGAAATCAGTTTATGCTGTTGCAATAAACCAGGAGTTGGCTACTGGGTTCTTTCCTATCATCATTTTAATTCCAGTACATACTCTTATGTGCTCTGCAGTAAAATTAGAGAAAAAACATCTGGCAAACAAAACCATTACCAAATAAATGTCGCCCATTGGCCCTGATTTCACACTCAGGATATTGAAAACAAATGTTCTGGTGCTATTGAGCTCTTGATGTGTTTGTGTTTAGCTTGTTGGGTCAGCTGAAATTGTTCATGTTCACAGTGATTCCCGACAAGAGATGCTTTCAGTCACAGATTATTTAGACTATTCTCAGTATGGGGTACAACTCTAAGCTTCTTAGCAGCATGACTTTCATAACAATGGTATAACCCAACAGCAGGTCCTCTGACCTGACAACATGCCCCCCACCTCCAGGGAATCTGTGTAGCTAAACAAAATATTTGTGAACTGGTGGGAAAACAGGAGTCACCTGCTATGAATCTGTCTTTATTTCACGACAGACAGCACTCTGTGGCCTGTTTTCGTTTCCTGGCCTATTGTTTTTGGGTTTCCACAGAGTTGCTCAGAATCACAGAATATCCTGAGTTGGAAGGGACCCACAAGGATCATGTGCAGCTCCTGGCCCTGCCCAGCACCATCCCCAAGTCACACGCTGTGTCCCAGAGCATTGTCCATGCACTGCCTGAGCTCTGTCAGGCTGCGGCTGTCACCCCTGCCCTGGGGAGCCTCTTCAGTGCCCAAACACCCTCTGGGGAAGAGCCTTTTCCTGATACCCAACCTAAACCTGCCCTGGCACAGCTTCAGGCCATTCTTTGGCTCCTGTCTCTGTCAGCACCGAGCAGAGATCAGTGTCTGTCCCTCCTCTTCCCCTCAGGAGGAATTTGTAACTGNCCTGTCTGTGCCCCCAGGGCTGCTCTATCCCGGGGGCAGAATCCAGCCCTTTCTGTTCCTGAATGTCACCTCATCACACAGTTGGTGTTTGCCCAGCAAAATGGTGAGTTTATCTATCTGTGGCATGGACATTTTTACAGAAGAACACCATGACAGCATTAAAAGCTTTACTGAAATCCAAAATTTTAAAATTTTAGAATTTTGAAATCCAAAACTGACTGGCTTCCCTTGTTTAACCGGGCATGTGACCTTGTCATAATAGGCACGCAGGTTTGATAAGCAGGACTTCCCTCTCCTGAAGCCATGACTGATGACTGTATTGTCCTTCAGGTATTTTTCAGCACCTCCCAGAATAATCTTCCCTATAATTTTACCAGCCACTGAAGTGACACAAACACACCTGTAAATTCTGGGTTTCCCTTCTTGCCTTTCTTTCACCAGCTTCCAATCAGCTTCCAGTCAGAATTATTCTTCATATGCATCTTTGTATCCAGAGAATCCACCTTTTCCTTCATCTCTATCCTTTGTATCATGCCTTGGAATTCCAAACACACTGCCCTAAAGTAGGCTGTACCCATTAATATCTGGCTCTGTATTGTACTTTTACCAGACACCTCTCACCTTTCTGGATGAGAGTCACAACAATTCTGGGTGTTGTCTGGTTTGGAGATTTTGTCTTTATTAGAATAATTTCTCTATTCAGGAAACACTAAGTCAGTCTTGGTGACTTGTAGGGGCCTTAACCCAAAAAAGAAAAACATACAGCCTCAACCACTCATAATCAGTTTAGTGGATCCATTATTCTACCAGTACATGCAAATTTGGTCAAAATGAAACACTTCAGAAAATGTATTGATTTTGTCAGCACTTCAGTTTAAGAAAATAAAAAGGGGAAAGAATTTCCGTCTTGTTGAAATACGCTGTTTTAAAAATACTGCTATTTTAGGCTTGGTTTCATTTCAGAGAAACTTTTCTTTGGCATTTTACCATTGTGTTGTTGGTTGTTTTTTTTTTAAAAAATGGAAGTAAAAATCAGAAAAGAAATTGTTTTGTTGAATTCTGAAACCTGCAGGTTTAATTTTAAAAGAAAATAAAACACATATTTAGTTCAGCAGCAATCAGAATTTGTTTCAACAGAGATCTACTCTAAGCCAAAAAGCTTAAGTAATGTCCTTACCATCTCACATCATCCAGCTCTGTCTGGGGAAAGTGGGACTGCAGGGGATTCAAATAACAAATTAACATGGAATCATTACGAGTAATTTAACTTTTGAAATTAGATCTTTCTGCATGAACAATAGATCCATCTTGAGCCCCCTTCTTTCCCACAACTGTCAAACATGCTTGTTTTCATGAGGCCTGGGATAAAACTCAGCTTGACTTCTTGATAACATCTTCTTTGTATCAATGCAAGTGAACGCGGCATGGATTCAGAAAAACTACTGTGTACATGTAAAATCCAAAGCGACTTTTTGCTTTCTCGCATTTTTGCTTTCTCTCTGAATTTCTCTTCACCTCCCCTTTTATATCAAGATTTGAGAAAAGTTTCAGTGTAAAAGATTTTATCTAGAAACAACTTATCAAAAAAGCCTGGGGTTTTTAAAAATTAAAATCTGCTGATGTTGACAATATTTGATGACTTCTGACTGACGATTCAGAAGTCATCAGTTGTAATGTAAAGTGTTACAACTGATCAGTTGTAACTAAAGCATTTGATCATTTTTTCAGACTCCACTGGAGAAAGTAGCAATAATATCATATCAGCAATAATGGAAAGCACCTATCTAATTTTTCTTATGCCAACACAGTGAAATCGGTCCGCAATTATAATGTTAGAGAAAGATAGTTTTATTATTCTTAGTAACATGGCAGAGTGTGGGAAGCTAAAGGACAGAAAAAATGAGTATATGAGAAGAGTCTGGTGTCCTTACAGTTCAAAAATATCATAATTAGGAAAGTCCAGCAAGAACAAGGTGGTTGTGTGTCATCCCATTAATGAGAAATTAAAGCATAGTCACATGGATGTGCATGAATATGATTACGAGTGAAAACTTACCATGCCCCAGAAGGAATTTTGTTTCAGTTCATAAAAGGAACTGCTTGTTTAATTATGAACACACAGAAGATCAGAGTTACAGTCAGATTCACTATGTATTTTAATTCATGAATCAAGCCTTTGTGTTGCTGAAAAGGAAAAAAAAAAAAAAAAAGAGAAGTTGTGATTTAATTAGTGGCATGAGAGTTGGACAACCCGATCTCATTAGGATTAATCACTTTCCAGGAAGCGCCGGGCGCCGTCTCACACAGCATCTCCCAGAAATGATCACTATTCTGCAGGACTGAGCTCAGTGTTTAATGCCACTGCTGCAGGAAGCTGTCATGAGCTGTGTTAGGGAGGACAGAACGGGGACAGAAGGCTGCTATTCTTGAAGTGAGTGTGGTAAGACAGGCTCTCACAGCTTCCTCTTGCTCATTAATCTCACATATTGCCATATCCTCCAGTAAAAGAACAAACTGGATTTTATTAAGAAGGGAAATAACAGAGGATGACTCCAAACAAACGAGGAAGTTGGGCAGGAAGGAGCCAGATTTGGAGAAAGTGATGCACAGATGTTTTCAGGAGTTAATACATCCAGTTGGGAGCTGCCATCAAAGGAATCATGCAGGGCAACAGAGGGTGCCATTGTGCCACTCTGCTACTGGAGTGAGCCTTGATGGGGATGGTTTCCCTCCCAGATCTAGTAGATAAGAAACAATCATATATATATATATATATTTATTTATATAGATGATATTGATATATTATATTTATTTATAAATATTTCATTTTTTTTTCATGGCAGTACAGGAGGGCATCACATGTTTTAATGTAAATAAATAAATAAACACACAAATATAGAAGTATATTGTTGAGGGGGTGAATAAGTATAAAAAAAGCTCAAGCTCTGGGTAGGCTATGACAAATGTACTCAGAACACATCCTTTCCTAGCTTTATCTGCATTCCACCCTCTAATTTCTTGATCTGGAAACATACAGGCTCCCAGCTGAGCCCTGTCCCTTCCCCTTTTGNATTATTCTTAGTAACATGGCAGAGTGTGGGAAGCTAAAGGACAGAAAAAATGAGTATATGAGAAGAGTCTGGTGTCCTTACAGTTCAAAAATATCATAATTAGGAAAGTCCAGCAAGAACAAGGTGGTTGTGTGTCATCCCATTAATGAGAAATTAAAGCATAGTCACATGGATGTGCATGAATATGATTACGAGTGAAAACTTACCATGCCCCAGAAGGAATTTTGTTTCAGTTCATAAAAGGAACTGCTTGTTTAATTATGAACACACAGAAGATCAGAGTTACAGTCAGATTCACTATGTATTTTAATTCATGAATCAAGCCTTTGTGTTGCTGAAAAGGAAAAAAAAAAAAAAAAAGAGAAGTTGTGATTTAATTAGTGGCATGAGAGTTGGACAACCCGATCTCATTAGGATTAATCACTTTCCAGGAAGCGCCGGGCGCCGTCTCACACAGCATCTCCCAGAAATGATCACTATTCTGCAGGACTGAGCTCAGTGTTTAATGCCACTGCTGCAGGAAGCTGTCATGAGCTGTGTTAGGGAGGACAGAACGGGGACAGAAGGCTGCTATTCTTGAAGTGAGTGTGGTAAGACAGGCTCTCACAGCTTCCTCTTGCTCATTAATCTCACATATTGCCATATCCTCCAGTAAAAGAACAAACTGGATTTTATTAAGAAGGGAAATAACAGAGGATGACTCCAAACAAACGAGGAAGTTGGGCAGGAAGGAGCCAGATTTGGAGAAAGTGATGCACAGATGTTTTCAGGAGTTAATACATCCAGTTGGGAGCTGCCATCAAAGGAATCATGCAGGGCAACAGAGGGTGCCATTGTGCCACTCTGCTACTGGAGTAAGCCTTGATGGGGATGGTTTCCCTCCCAGATCTAGTAGATAAGAAACAATCATATATATATATATATATTTATTTATATAGATGATATTGATATATTATATTTATTTATAAATATTTCATTTTTTTTTCATGGCAGTACAGGAGGGCATCACATGTTTTAATGTAAATAAATAAATAAACACACAAATATAGAAGTATATTGTTGAGGGGGTGAATAAGTATAAAAAAAGCTCAAGCTCTGGGTAGGCTATGACAAATGTACTCAGAACACATCCTTTCCTAGCTTTATCTGCATTCCACCCTCTAATTTCTTGATCTGGAAACATACAGGCTCCCAGCTGAGCCCTGTCCCTTCCCCTTTTGCAAGTGCTTTGTCATTGGAATATTTCCCCACAAATCTCCTCTGGCTCGTGGTCTAGCAGATCAAAGTACTCAGTCATTGACAACATTTGTTTATAGTAGAAAATGCCATAGCTTCATATCCAGATTTAGCCCTTGTCTCTCAGTGCTGTCAAAAAGGGACATTTTTAGATGTCGATGCTCATTCCTGGTTCTCAAGTTATCAGAATTTACAGTTGTAATGTTCTTCTGAACAGAGGAGGCTATTTTTGGTCAGAATGAAGGCACGTGATAGACCAAAGCAATTAAGACCCCTTACTTTATTAAAAGGATGGTAAAAAATAGTCCTAATTAAATATTTTTCATCTCTCCTAAACATTCCTAAAATAGCCCTTTCTGCAAGGGAATGAGCATAAGCAGAGGGTGTAGAGGGTGTGACAGGGTTTCATGGCACTTCTCTGGCTGCCTGCATAATTCATGGCATTTGTTATGTGCCCAGCCCAACATTCATCTGGTAAAAGCCTCTCCCCCCTGCGGTGTGCTCCTTACCCATGTCCCAGACAGGCACTTGCACACTCCATGTGGGATTTCACGCGGCAGGAGACGCTTGGGGAGTAAAATCACCACCAATGCCCTTTAAATCGCTGCAAAGCAGGTCAAGGTCTTAAAAGCTTAAGAGGAGAAGCTGAGCCGTGCAAATGTTGGTGTAAAAGCTCCATTGTACAAACAGGAGCCGCGTTCCAAGGATGCTGTCACCTTGGATTTCACTAAGAACAACACCCCCCGCTCCTCTAAAACTGCTGAACTATTTAGACTGTGAATCTTCAGGACAGGCAACCTTTATTTTGAACCTGGTGAACCTCCAGGCTCACAGTCCCTTCTCCCATCAAGGCACAGCCCTAGGAACACATTGTGTTGTTGAAGGGCAGACCTGAACATGAGTTTTGGGCTCTCTCTGTCTTTGAAAGACAATAAACAACAAGCAAATTACAGGTCCCATTTGTTGTTTATGGAAAATATATATGTCTTCAATATAGTTTTTTGAGATTTCAGAGGGAACAGCAATGAGATCAGCTAAGCTCTTAAGTAGTTTAGGAGCTCTGAAGTTTTGACCCTGGAAGACTTTCTTTAATATAGAAGTGCATGTTTTAGGAACAAAACCATGTGTCATGCAAGTTATTCTTGCTCTAAACAGGGTATCTCATCACAGTGCCATCAATTACAATGGACTGAAAATTATGCACAATATTTCAGTGAAAATCAACATGAAAAACCTTATGTCAGAAAAATAACATGGCTCTTTTTTGTATAGACTCATTTGGAATTACTTCTTTCTCTTGAGTTTTGCTTTGAAGGTGAAGAGGATCAGGTCTGTAAAAAAATGTCTCATGGACATAGAAGTATAATTTTTTAGTATGAAAATGTCCAGAATATATGCAAGAAGGACCCCCAACTCTCAGTGGTTTGGAGGTAAGGAGAGCACTTCTGCTCCTATGGTGAATGTCCTAAAGAGGACTGGAAAACTTTTCCAGCTTGAAAAATACAGGGTTTTGAGCACAAATTAGAGCTATTAACTTCCAAGCAGCAAAAGACTCAATGTGACTGGGGAAGCCAGAAGAGAAAGAACAAGGTTTCTTTTCCTACACTATACCAAATACCAGTATGTGGAAGATGTACTGTAAACTCAAACCCTAAGTTCCTGTGGAACAATCTCTGATGGCTAGAGATTGGCTACAATGCCCTCCCTGGAAGCCAGGTTGGATGGGGCTTGGAGCAAACTGATCTGATGCAAGGTGTGGTTGGGGGTGTGGAACTAGCTGGTCTTTAAGGTGCCTTCCAACTAAAACCATTCAGTGATCCTATGAATTTGGTTGTGGAGAATGTTCACTCACATTGATTTCTTTGTTGTTGGGTCAATCAGCAAACTGGCCACTGCCACAGCACCACTGAGCTGCCAACCTAACACACAGGGTGAAGGAGCAACTGTGGGGTTTTCACTGCTGATCATCTTGAATAAAACTTGTGCTGGTGCAGGGGAGGCATGAACATCCAGCTACTGTAAATTCATGGGAGCTGTCATGATCAGCCAGATTTTTCCTTGGAACAAAGGAAACTCGCCCTTTGAAACCTTTATAAGTTGTTTGGTGTCTAATGTTACCATCCTTGCCCTTCCTGTCCCCTCCTCACCTACCTTTGATGGTGAGCCAGGTGTTGTTCAGATCACTTATACACTCAGTGCTTTAATTCTTCACTGAAATAAGCACAACAGGTCATCTCCTTCTTTACCTGAGCACATTGTCTGCATGAGGACTGATAATCTTGCTCATTTTTCATAAGCTCTGTGGAATTTATGTTTACAAGTGCTCTCCAAAAATGATGCAGTATCAAAGAGTCACCAAAGTCCCTCTAAGCCAGCAGCAGGGATAGTCAGGACAAGAGAGAAAAGTGGCATCATCTTGGACATGAGCCCTTGAAAAAGACCTGAACACCCCTAAGGTTTCCACTTGCACCTAAAAATTACTTGAGGTTTGAAGTGCCTGGATTTATTCTTTATGAGTGTTTAAATTCTGTTTTGCCATAACTTTTCATCTTCGTTTCTGTTTTAGTGCTAAGTCAAGACTGGAGTTTCTATTCTGTGGAAAATTCTGCCATTTCAGATTATTTTTCCATTCTCAATCAGAATTAAAAGAATGTGTTTAGGAATTCCAGCTTGGAAAAAAACCCTCACCCCTGTTGCCCATCACCTGAGCCAACCACATATAAGTATAGCTGAAATATTTCTGCCAAACTGCTTGTATTTCCTCTTTCTGTAATAGATAAAATAGTTTAAAAGGTTTCTATAATCTTCTTAAACAAGTTAAATTTGTCAGAAGAATTTTTGTCTTGACAGAACAGTATTATTCTAACAAAAGAAAAGTTACTAGTTATAACAGTTATAAGCTATACAAATATAAGTCACAATCTAAGTCTAGTCTTTTCCTTCCTTCTGCCAAGTACATGAGAACACAGAGATGGAGGAGACCCATACTCTTCTTTCTAAAGATCTTTTTGGCTCAGCAAAATCTTTTTCCACAAAAATATTTTGCTGTGAATGAAGCCATTCACTGATTTGATCTTAACTGTCTTCCCCAGCAAAAATAGAGTCCGTAGAGAGCTGTTCCCAACCAAAGTGGTTTGTAATAATTTGGGAAATATCTGACTGTGGCTGAGATGCTCAGACTTCCTTATCTAGACAATTGCACCTTAACTTGAAACTCTATCACTTAACACTGCACTTTGTCTGCCATGCTGCATCCATCCTATGATCTGGAATACCACAAAAACACAGTTGCCTCTTCTGTAAGAAATGCTGTGCAATCATTTCCCAGAAAGGGCTGCAGAAGCACAGTCAGGGTTCTTTTCCTAATCCCAGAGGTACTCTTGCCCCTCTGCCATGGCTGGAGGAGAAGAGTGGTCAGGAAAAACAGAGGCTATGGCATGAGACAATTGTGCAGCACTGCACTTATAATTTTCAAATGGGATAACAGTAAATGACATGAACAACATACTAAAATTGCAAAACTGCAGTTACCACTAATTTTTGTATTGGTATACTTCACCCCTGGATACACATCTGAAATATACCCAGATCATGATACTACTGCCTACTACCATAATGATGTGGCCTTTTTGCTCCTAGAGTTGAGACAGAAGGCTTTCTCCTAACTAAAAAGGAGGAGAAGATCCAGATAATTTTTCTGAAGAAAAAGGTCCTTAGGAAATCCTCTACTAGCCTTAATCCTGAATTTTTTCCAGGACATTCAGGTTAAATATTAGACAGCTGCCATCACTATTGAATAGATAGGGAAAAGTGCACTTGACCTTGATGCATCCATGTAGTGCTTTTCCCAGTGGTTATCCTGGAATTTGTAGAGTGCTGAAGTGATAACCTCTGTGCTGTGCTACGTGTTCCCGTGGAAAATGGACCTCTGGTGGTGAACCTCGCAGGCCAGCCCCTGTCACAAGCACTTAGCCAAAGGGTCAAATGTGGTATGACCGGAGCATGGGTCACTGAAACACCTCCATGGGTCTGACAGTCCTTTAGATAATTATCTCTTAGATCTTGAAACTCTCAAATCCTCTGGGGCTGACATGCACCAGAAAGGTGGTACCCTTCCCATCCCATCTTTCAGCAGGGGATCCGTGTACTTTCTCTGGAAGATTATCCATGTGCCACTGTCCATCCCTGCATTAATCACATGCCATTATCTAGCTGCCATTGTCTGGAGTCCTGTCTCTAGGGTATTTTGGTGGAAAAAGCCCCAAATGACCTAGGTCAAGATCCAGTCTTATTGTAAGAAAGAGGCTTCTCTCAATTCCTCTTATTTCAGGCCTAGTCCCTCATTTGACAGACGTGAAAGATACTTTAATAATAATTATTATCTCCTGATGCCAAAGTTTGATTTATAAATTTCTCTAAACCAGCTTTTTAGCACACTTTCCCTTCAGCCCTCTCTCTAAATGCTTATTTGCATGCACAAACACAGACATGCAGCATGAGACCACACACTGCCTAAACAAGGCTGCGCTGTGTTTTTGCCACGTAATACAGTAAGAGTTAATCTCATCCTTCAAAACTCTGCACTTCATCCAACTTTCTGTCCTGCACAATTGCTACGTGACCTCCTGAGCTGTGGGATCAGCCACAGCATTACACCACGAGGCTTCCAGGTCCAGCTTCCAGGCCCGGGGCAGGGGGAATCGCTGCTTGCTCTGTGGCATCTGTCAGCATATTGCCACAAGCTTTCATTCTATATTTATGAAAAGGTGCTGAGGCACAGCAGGCATTATGCATGATCTTCGGCATAAGAAAGGATCATGCCCTTATCAGTTTTCTGCAGTAATTTGCTAAATGTCACTGGTGTTACCCAGGTCTCATTCTGTAGAGCCCTGGCACGTCGTGGTGCTGCTGAAATGTGGTGCTGTCCTCGCACTCATGTGAGTGTTTGCTCTGTCATGAGATCTCCCAAATGCTGGATGTTTGATAGGCCAGTTAGCTGCCTGAATAAATATTTTCACTTTCTCTTAGTCAATGCACGAGCCAAACATTCAACTGAAAATAGCTTGGGGTAAGTATTGTTGGTTTAAAATTTATTTTGTAATAGATTCTGTTTGTGGAATCATTGATTAGTGTTCCTGTGCTGGCTTTTAAAACACAGCTTAGAATATTGCAGAGAAATAACATTTTTACCACTAAAAGTACTGTATTTTTGTTATGTCTATTTTTGGAAGGCTGTCCTAAACTGTTCATGGAAAAGTAAAGCAAAAGATTCTAGCTCAAAACCAGAGATATATGCCTCTAAAAGGGATTTGATTTTTTTAACCTTAGTGGCCCATTTTGGATACTAGCTACATTTTCTGAAGCCCAAAGACCTTGTAAACTTAAAAAAACAAATAAACAAACAAAAAAAACCCCAACGAAAAACCCCCCAAAAAACTAACAAAAAATGCACTTCACCAGCTGCAGATTATGCAGATTTATGGAGAATATTTAAAACCTCAGTAAGAGTTTTAAAAATAAATAACAAAAAAGCAAGATCTTAGTTTGGACAGTGAGTTATTTTTGACATTATTTGATACAAGAACTCACCATGAATATTTTTGAAGTATGGTTCTCATTAACATTTGTATAGCGTACATTTCCTTTTCTTGATTCAATCATGAAAAAATTCCACTTACAGATAGTCCATACAATAGTGCAACCTCTTTCACACATTACTACATCATAATCCATTTGGCTGCACTTGCTTCAAACAGGTCCACTCTACCCATATGGCCTGGCTTTAGTATTTTTTGCTCCCATCTGTTTTAAGTTATCTTCTTTGGGCTGTGTTTTACTGAGAGATGCTCTTCAGCCACATGTTTCTGAGAGAAAATGTGAACAACAGGGGACTTTTATGCTCTCATATCTGTGGGAGTTCACTGGAGTCAACTGAGCCTACTGCTGTAGATTTTGGCTCTGCAGAGTCTGTTAAAACCCATCTTGTCTGAGTGGTCTGAGTTTTCATTACAAAACCCTAGAGGCCTGGTTTGGAAATCCTTGATTCATGTAAATATTCCTGCTGAAGGGCAGTCCTGCAAAAAGATGTCTTTTATTTTCCTTTTCCCATTCACCTCTTTTTCTCCTCACCTCTCCCACTGGGTCAGTGAGTACTGACCCCATCCTACACCCTGGAGAAGCAGAAGAACAGTCCTTGCCCCAAGGATTTTTCTCCCTCAGCAGACAAGTGAAGCCAAACTCTACAAGAGATTTCTACTGTCTTCCCCAGCCTTTGATGGTCTCAGGTTGGGCTGGGAAGGCAGGAGGAGCAAACACAGCTGACAAGACCTTCCCCTACCCTCCAGCCTCACTGCATGCTCATGGACTGGTGGGACCATGGAAGCCACTGCCTTGTTAGGAAGTCCACAATCTTCTCCTTTCTTGTTCTCTCCTGAAACTCGATGTTCCCGACATAGTGATGCCACTTGACATTACTGATCCCTCCTAAACACCTGCTATCAAATGCATCAAATCTTTTCTTGTCAGCTTGCGTAATGCCCCAGGTCTTTGCAGCATCGAGCAAAACTGATACCACACAGCTGTTGTAGAGCCTTATTTTTTGTTTTGCAGACATGTCACTGCCCCATGCTTTTGCCCTTGAATTTATTTGCATTGATATTCACCTTATACTGGTCAGGCTTGAAAGGACACTGTATGAAATCCAGGCAGAGTGGTCCAGAGTAGTGGAAATGGGAATAAAATGTGAACGCTGTCATAATTGCCACCCACCCCAGAGAGGAAGGACAAAGCCACTATTTCCTTTCTTCAATAGACCCAAAGGCACTATTAAATCAAAAGCTTTGATGTCTATCTCTAGTGAAAGCTTTGATTTTTAGGACTTTACTTTTGAGGCGATGATTGGCCTTTGGGCTCACCAAAGATGGGCCAAAGGGTTTTCAATTCTTGTTAATAGCTGGTCATATATTTATGAATACCTTTAGAAAAGTGGGACAGAATGCAGCAGATCTTAAATAATATATTAAGAATGAGGGATGGGTTTTCTTTTTCAGAAGTGAAATTTTGTAATGTCACTGGATTTATTGATGAAGTTCTGCACAAAAATTCAGAAAGAAAATAACAGAGAGAAAAAAATTAGAATTAAGAACTCTGTGCATAATTGTTTTCATTTCTCCAGAGGTAGTAAGACAATTTATCACAATTTAAAAAAAATCTTATAACTTTTTTAAAGTTACTTAAAGAACATGAAAGAAAACAGACATAGATCAATCCTCTCAATTTTTAAATTAACTTTTCCTGATTTATTTTGTCTTCTGTTAAATCATTCTTTGCTTGAGTAAGTGTGAAAGAATAGAAAGGTGTGTGTACATTCCTCCATAATAGTGAAATAATTTGTAACAAATGTAAAATAAAAAAAGGATCTGAAAAAGGCTAGAACTTGTAGGATGTATTTTTCTTAAATGCAAATTCAGGAGACCTCCACGTGGCATACAACCAGACTATGCCAGCCCATTGAGGGCACCACATAGATTCAGTAAAGGTAACATTATGTCACAAAATTAAGAAAAGTTCCTTCTGAAAATTATAGAATTTTATGAAAAAAAATTAATGCTATATGACCTGGACATAGAAGCTTATAGCAAGCACAGGCCGCTAAAAAAAATAACCTATTCCTCAAAATTGAAAATTATAGTAATAATATGAAAATAGAAATTGAAATAATATTGAAATATATAGCTATTAAAAGTAGAAAAATATTGAAAAGTAATAAGCAATTTAAAATCTTTGTGGTTACATTTTATATATTTGAAATAGTTTTGTAATAATATATATTTAATAATAATTTACTTCTGATATACTAAAATAATAAGCTAATGATTTTTATTATATATTAATATAATAATTATAATAATAGATAAATAATATACTCTAAAATATTGGGAAACGTATATAAAATTTTCTGCAATTAGTTCTATATTGCTAATTTTAAATTATAGTTTTTTATGTAGTGTAATACCACATACATTATATATATATTGTTAGCAATTAGATGTAGGAATAAATTCTACATTTCACACTGCCACTTTCTGGTGGTTATCATATGGCTGTATAAAACTTAGGTGTAGTTTAATTTTTTTCCTGCTTATTAAAAGTCATGTGAAAATAAAACTATCCTGTATCCGATTATAATTTTGTCATTTTCACCTAACTTTTATTAAGTTAGACCAGATTCAACTTTTATGAGTATGCTGAAATATTTTTATCTTTGACAGGAATAATCTTGGCATGAAAATAAGGCACAAAATTATTAATAATTTCCACAGTTCAACATGTGAACCTTTATTGTGACCATTTTTCAGTTTGCTTCTTCCACTGTCTTTGAATTTTGCATATCTAAAAATATATAAATATAATTGAATATAAAAAAGCACATTTGAGAAGCTATTCTTTAATTGCTAGGTAGTTAAATTAATTTAGGTTAAAATTAATTTAAGTTAAATTAATTTAAGTTTACTATTATTCCAGTCTGATCTACAAAACCTCTGCAGAGTAAAGATTTTCATTCTAGATTTTAGTCCCAATGAACACAGAAGAAATAGATTCATAGACACATGACTGTAGGAATACAATCTGACCATAAAGAGACATCAGTTCTTGTATTTTCT
>VWZN01000381.1:283010-395525 GCA_013396955.1 Regulus satrapa | reverse complement strand
ATTCATTTTTTTTTTTTCTTTTTTTTTTTTTTTTTTTGTAAAATTCCATTATCTAAAGATTCAAAATATTTACTCCTTAAAATTAATAACTTAAAAAACCCAAATTAAAAAAAAATACAAAAACAAAAACCAAACAAAAAGCCCCCCAAACTTAATCAAAATTTTAAACATTGTTCAGACACTTGAGTTGAAATTTTAAGTAGCATTTGTTCAGGGGGAAAATATTAATTTCACCACGAGGAATAGAATGATTTACCAGTACTGCAGCTCTGATAGGCACATAAGTACACATTCTTTCTCTGTAAATAAAATGGTTTTTTAAATAATAATTACATTCATTTTTCACCTCTATCATGTTTTCTTTACAAAATGTGATTCTTCTCTAATTGATTCTTAAATCCCACCTCGGCTGAATTTGCTTTGAACCCGACAGTAGCACCGTAATGACAAAGAACATTTTAAAAGCTTTAAAACGTGGGCTGGACACTGTACAGAACGTGTCCCTCAATAGCAACAGTGACAGGAGATAGAGGTGCCTTTCAACTGTCTTTTCATTTTGCCAAGACCATGTCAAATGAACTAAAAGGGGACAAAGTGACAATGGGCCTTTGTGTGTCCTGAGGCCACCATTTCTGGACAACGAGCAAACAGATTCTGAGCAGGAGTTACCATTTAAAGAGCAGTAATCCAGGTGATTTTAACTACATCTTCACATCTTCAATAACCTGCAACATTATATTTCTTCACTGGAAATCATGAGCAATTTTTTGTTAGGATTTTTTTTGCCCTCTGCTTTTTTTTTTTAAATTTTTTTAAAATTTGAGGACTGTTGGATATGGCCAGAAAGAGCAGCACATCCCTGGCCCAGCCCAGGTACCATGACCAGCTGCAAACCACCCTTAGTCTGGAAAGAGATCCAACAGGGTTGGGGACTAACTCAGCCTAGAGAAGGGAACAGATGAACAAGATAAATCCCACCCCAAAATGAGGGAACAGCACAGTGAAAATGATATTGTGGGACAATGAGAAGACATCTCAGTCTCCAGCTCTGGAGGATGACCGAGCTGAAGAAACAGCTCCACCAGATGAAGATGAAGATGTTGGACTTGGCAATGTGAGGCTTCATGGACCCAAGAATGGGCAAACCTTACTGCCATCAGAAAAACTTTGATTTCTCGCATAAATGAGTTTGGAAACATGTAGACATGTGGACACTATGCCCAGAGGGAAAAACTTAGATCTAGAATGACTCTAAAATAATATCTCTGTGTGGGGAATGCAATGTTGTCCAGCCTAATTGTTCCCCAGGGTACAGGTAGTATGGACAGGGGTCCTCTGAAGGGGCTGCTGACCAGAAGGGTGGCTGGCTGAATCCCTGCCCTCCTCCTTGTGGGATGCCCTGCCAGCTTTGATCTCTGGATCCGATGCTCCTGTGGCTGAGCAGTTGCTCCCAGGGAATTTTCCGAGAGGGCTCTTGTCTCTGAGCTTGTTAGCCTTTCTGAGCTCGTTAGCCCTTCCTCTTGGCCTCAAGCAGCCAAGCCCCAGTGACTTTCCTGCTGGTTGAAAAACCCCACCCATTACTTGGCTCTTTCAGTGAGGATGAGATTAAGAAATTCATGACATTGTACAGCCTTGTGGTGACTTTGGATAGACAGCTGGAGTAACTTGGGAAATAATGTACTTTGCACAAGAAATCTGGTGAGATCTGCTGGAGGCAGATAAATGAGGTTATCAGCTATGACACAAAAACTTGGTCTTAAAGTTGTTTTATTTCCATGTGAATAATGCCATAACACGTGTTCAGGCAGGTATCACCCACTAAAGCAAAATACAAAGCTTCACTATTTTTAAAACTGCTCAGACTTTGTCTTCTCTCTATCCCAAATAGGTATTTTAATGTAGATTTTTAGTTATTTTTCTGTTATTTACCTGGGAGCCCCATAGGGAGTTACCATGAAACATCCCCTACAGGTGAACATTATTGATGGATTACAAAGAAATGCCATAAATATAGCTCCTAAGGTACTGTAGCTGAGGAAAGGTCAATAAGAATTTAACTGAAGCAGTTGGGACAGAAGTTGCACTGAAGAAAAAAACAACAACCCACTTCTGGATAAAGTAGCCCAGTGCACCTTTACTCACAGCTAAACCGTGGATTAAGCTACATAAAAATAGGATCTCCAGCTCCACATCCAAACTCTTCTTTCCCTATTCAGTATCCCATAGCCCCATACCCATCAGGGTCTTCTCCCTGTGCCAAAGATGCCAGCAAGAGCTGAGCCTTGCCTTTACTCCATTCCAAAAATCGCATGGGACTGAGAGAGGAATTGGCTACTGTCCTGGATTGAGAAGAAAGCTCTGAGGTCTGAAGAAGCAGATTTGGTGCTGTTGCTCTTAAATGCGAGAGACACCAGAGTCAGAAGTGCAGACTCTGGAGACATCGTGGAGGAATTATGTTCTGTGAGTTCTGCCCTGCAGAGCTTACTCAGGTGGACAGACTCATTAACAACAATTAACATCCCATTTCCAGGCAAGGCTTGTAAAAGTACCAAGGTAATCACTGACTCAAAGCTGAAGTAACATTTAAAAATCAGTTTTCCTGCACGTCCAAGCCAAACAAAGCAGATCTGAGTTTCTGCAGACACTCAGTAGTCTCATGCGCTGTTTCTGGGCAACAGGGAGCCTGTTACTCAAACAGCACTGCTGCAGCTTCCAGTGGGCTGAAAACAGGCTTTTTCAAACCATTGCTGAATGCTGCCCAGTTGCATTTTGCCTCCCTGCTTATTTATTTTATTGCTGTGGGTGACCCTGCTAGCGGTGCGAGAACATCAAAAGGAGGGTCAGAAGTTATCACAGCTCTCTTATCTCATGGCCAACATAATTTCCCAATCACGGCACATCTGCCTTGCATTTTGTGAATTTTAGCACGTTGAAATCATTGTGGCTTAGAAAAGCTTTTCTGGAGACTGCTTGGTTGGTGTACACTCAGATCACTGCTGGTTCATGTCCTGCTCTCAAGCTCAAGTACTTGAGTTATTTTCACATCCAAACGGTGCCATTGACACAGGGGAATCCCTGGGAGGGGAAGTGTCTGCAACCCCAGACCCTAAAGCTGAAGTGAGGCTGAAAAGCACCAACAAAAAGGGGTCAGAGAGAAGGAAGGACAGAGCAAAACACAGTAAGCTGTGGACAAGTTCAGGCTGTTACTATTTAACTTCTTATAATAAAACAATATGAAAAACCAAATCTCTTTTTGCAGAACAGGTAAGAGAAAAGATAGAAGGAAATACCAGCTTTGAATCAAATTACATCATTCTCTCCCGATCACAATAAGTAATTCATGCTGGAAATTAATAAAAAGTGCAACAAGGGAACTAAGCAAGGTAAAAATTATAGTCACGATAATGGGGCAATTCTGCAGCATTAACTGGAAGATGTTGCTAAACAGATTGACACTGATTTTAGATACTCGCTACCACCTACAGCAGGTTAAAAATAAAATATCACAAAATTTGAGTTTTGAAGAGAGAACGGTGACAGCTGAGACACAGCAGTGTGTACACAGGAGGCTGGAAAGCAATTTGGGGCGGGGATTTAGGTTGTGATATATTTCTACACCTGAACGCTATTACCAAGAAATATTATAAAGTCATGAAAAGGTGGTTAAAAAAATACAATCAATTTTTTGTAAATAATACAGTTGAAGACCTGTATGCTCAGAAGTACTGCTGTCCATTCAGAGTTTAATTTGAGTTTCCAGGATTAGAGACAGAGCAAAATAAACCCTTCTATTACCCCGGACAGCCTGCAGTGAGATGCAAGAGTGATTTGCTTTTGACCTGCCGGTCTCAATTTTGGCATCATGACCTGATTTGAGTAAACGTGGTTCACTTGTATTCTACAAAAATACAGTTTCTGGTTCTTGGGTGATTTACTATTTGTCCTGCTGCATTCATTTCTATTCACCTTCAGTCCCACAGTGCAGTGTGGTAGGAGGGATGAACTGTAATTTTGCTGGAATAACACCACCAGCAAACCCAGCACACTGTGACTTGCATATCCTAAAACAACAGTGTACATTAATTTAAATTAAAACCCAACACTTTTTCTCTCCATCTGAATGACTGCCATAATAGAGACACCAAGGAGTTAATGCTGAATGTGGCTCTGAGTGGTGTCAGAGCCTTTGCTATCCCATCCTGTGTCACTTTGGGTTTTTCTGAGCCCCCGTTGGAGAGCCCATGGGGCTGGAGCTGGTGAGCACAGCCAGACCCTCGGCTCCTGGCATCATCAGCAGCCAGAGGAACCCAACGAGATGGGAATAGGGAGAGCAGGAGCCCTTCAGTGCGGAAAATGCCTGTTTGTCCCAGCTGAAGTGCTTTGACAGCCACCATGGGAAGCGTGGGGGGAGTTTGGGGGCATTCAACCTCGTCACCTTTCTCCTGGCCCCAAGGAGTCCCTGCTGTGTTTGTGCACAGCGGCCAGAGCAAGCCCACCACAATTTTGCAAGGGTTGTTTCCAAGAGCAGCAGGAGTCTTGGTGGCTCCATGCTCTGGGGATCTATTCTGGGTGCCCCAAGTGACTGAACTTCAAACCTTTGAGCGGTCGGGGCTCAGCAGAGCCAAGGAAATTCAAATCCTTTCACTTGTTTGTTTGTTTGTTTGTTTGGAGGGCTCTCCACACAGATCCATGGCACTGCCCGGTTTAGGTGAGAAACTGCCAGTTTCTGTACATGGACATAGACCTTCAAGACCTCATCTACACCCCCAAAATTAGATATTCTTTTACTATCCCTTGTTTTCTTTCCACTCTGTGGAGTTTTTCTAATGCCATAATTTTGTTTCTGTAAATCATACTGTTATTTAACTATTTAAAATTTCTATGTAGCTATGAATACAAATCTCTTACCTATTTCCATATTATCTGATGTATTTTGTAATTTTATAATTGTAAATTATTGATTACTTTGTCAACACATTATCTCAGTCATGGCTGAATAGCTGAAATACAGCATTTTAAAATTAGGACACTTCAGGGCTTTTTACCCCCTGTCTGGAGCTCTCCTTTTCCTTTAGGTAAGGTGCCAGGCAAGTCGTTACAACTTTTTGCACCTCTTTTTTATTTTAATTTATTTTGCAGAACTTTAATAATTTATTTCTCAAAGTGTTAGTGTGCAGCTAAATTTATTAACTTTCTTTTGGTTGATGGAACACAAACTGTGATCACTTACTGAGCCTGGTAATCAAATATAATTTGAATATAATGTGGCCTCAAAATTAATAGCCCTGAAACAAATCTGAATAGCAGACTCAAAAAAAAATTACCAGAATAGGAGCCCAGCAGGCTCTCTGTAAATGTGTCTTTTAAAAAAAATTGCATACTAATATTCCTATTATTCAATGTAAAAAGAGTATCTTTCTATGTTTATTATATGCTCTGGAAAAACTAGAGTCTTTTACAACACTGTTTCTCACAAATCACTTCAGTTTAATGATGTTGCTCTACATTTCATCTCACATTTGAGTAAATATGTTTATTTCATTCTGGAGAGAGATTTTATTTTAACTTCAAAATTACAATTTCTTCAAAGTCTGTCACAGAACAACATGAGCTCTGCCAAATGGAAATACATACCCTTTCCCCCCCCATATGTTTAAAAATTAAGGATTTTTTCCTCCAGCACAGAAAAATACTTATTTATTCTGACAAAGAAGTGAAGGACAGCAATCAGAGACACTAAAGTTAACTGCTGCCTGAAGTCATAAACATCTGGTGGCTATTTTAATTGCATTGTGAACTAACCACAAAATCCTCCACTAAAGAATAAAAATATTTCCCCTGTGCAATTCCGTATTTTAGAATTCTTCTCTGCTGAATCAATGTCAGACCTGATTACAGCACAATGAAGCCTGTGTTTTATGCCTTCATCTTCTTGAAAACACCACACACCCTTATTACAATCGCAGGTTTAGTCAAAGCATCTCATACAGACAAATTTTTCAGGTTACTTCTGCAAACACTGACTTAGAAATAAAATATAATGCCGAAATCCTTGTAGTTTGTTTGCAAGTAGGTTAGACAGATCAGTATGTCTGCATAGAAATACTGGACATTAGAAAGCACACAGACAACCACACAAGCACACAAATTCGTGTATATGAGATATGTGTGTGTATATATGCATACACACACACAAAAATGCAGATATTCATACATATATATGCATATACATGTTTATATAAGAGGAATTTAAGTAAGTAGTAATAAAACCTACCTAAATGTGAATAGAAATTGTTGTTAATAAAATACTTGCATGAGTTGTACGGGGACCTTCTAAATGTCTGTGCTTCCTGGGGAGACCAAATGACCTCTTTTTTACAGATACCAAGATCAAAGCTCTTGGTTTAGATACTCCAGCTGTCCCTCTCGTTGGCATTTGACATGCAACCCGGTCCATTTAAAATCAGGGGGCATGTAAACATTTTAACCCTTGGCAGCAGTATCTGAGAAAGATGCTGGCAATAAATGGTCGTAACTGCCTGGGCCAAATCACATTTGGTGTCCTCCCTTTGAAGTCCATGCAGACACTGTACCCTATGGTTTTGACAAAGAGCCAAGTCCAAAAAAAGGATGTGGGCTCCCGAAGCTGTCCGGATGTGGACTTTGGGATCCAGAGTGGCTCTGTGCAGCTGAACAGTTGCCTCTGAGCTCGCTGCAGGACTCCCTGCCTGACCTTGGAGCCTTTGTGCCTTGGCTCTGGTGCTCTCCCTTCAGCTCCACAGCACTCAAATCCCAAGGTTTTTTGTACAAGCACAGGGGTACCTTCATCCCTTATGAAACCTCCTTTGGTGGCTGTACACAGGTGCAACAAATGCTGATTGGATTAGATCCTGCTCTGAATTTAGTCACATCTATTTTTTTTTTTTTTTAAATCATTGCCACAGGAGGGTGCCATTTTTCTGTTTAAGCTCCAGTTGAGCCATGGGGTTCAAATCCTCTGGATCCATCATGTCCCAGGAGAGCAGGAGATGATGGATGTGAGCCCAGGACAGGTGTCCTTGCATGCCCACACCCTTCCCACCAAGGCCAAGTCAGGTCCGTGGAGACGGATAAACAAACAGCATCAGCAAGATCCCATGGGTAAAAGTGTTACTTCTGGTCCTCACTGACAGGTTGGTTTCTGTCACATTCTTAGACAAGAGACAGCAGTGGAAAATCAGGACCCTTCTCTTCTGCAGCAATGCTTTGAAAGAGTGAGCCTTCCCTCTCTCTCTCTCTCTCTCTCTCTCTCTCTTTCCAGTCTTTGGAGAAACAGTTGTGAACCCCATCTTATTTGACTCTGGAAGGTACTTGGCTTCTGCACTAGGTTCCCATGGTCTGGAGAAAGGATGAGCTCCACACCCAGATAAAATGTTTCTCCTGGGTTTGTGTATGGCCTGAATGCCATTCTCCCATGCTGAGAGGCCAGTTGCTTGACCCACCTTCTTTTTGGTACTTAAATATGTTTTCCCTTAAAATGCCAAAGTGTTTAAAGTGCCCCAGGGCACCTGTGGGGAAGCCAGCTGTGGTGCAAAGGCAGTGAGACAGGCTGATGTGACTCTGGTTATCAGAAGTCAGAGCAGACCTGGCACACAGGTGCCTCAAAGGTGATGCAGAATGTGTTCAGCATCACATATCTCCATGGAGAAGGGGAGGAGGGCACTGCAGACAGGGTACGTCCCAGAGACACCTTCATGGTAAGGAGGGTGCTGAGAAGCCAGCTCTGATGGGTGTTGTCTGGCACTGCAGTGGGGAGCTGGATGAGTCTGCAGGAACTCATTTCATTCTTGGAGAACAGTTGATGTAGTCAGCCGAAATGGCAGAAATAAAGCCAGTGGCAGAGCCCCAAGATTCTCCAAACATCTGAGTTTCAAGTCCATCCCCCTCCTTGCTCCTCCTGGTGCCATTTTCCCTGTGGACAGCCACTTCCATGGAGGATTTGCCTCCTCAGTGCCTGCACAGCAAACATCCCAGTTCATCTGTCCCTGCACTGCCCCCTTACCCCTCAGGTCTCTACAGTTGGGCATCCTCAGGAGCATCTCTGTGCCTGAGACCTGATGTCTGTGGGCAAATTTGGGAGCAGCCCCTGAATGTCAGAGCAAACAAGGCCAGCTGCTGCGTGCCCATGCTGCTCCCCTTCCTCTTCTTACTCTCAGGCATCCATCCAAGGTGGAAACTGCTCCAGCCCTGTGCGTGGCTTCCCATGACATGCTCACAATTCCTCTGGCTCTGGTGGCTCCTGCATTATTAAGCTGTAGTTTTGAAGCACAAAACTACACTCAGAGATGAATTAGCAATATTCAATTCAAACTGACTGCAAAGGACTTTATAGCACATTTGAGTATCTAAAGGCCATGGCAGGCACTATGCACAGCAAATAAAGGCGTTAATGCCATTCTAAATATACATTTGCGTTCAACATCTATTGTCAGCAATTGTGTGAACATTTCATAACAACAGAGATATTAGAAAACGTGATCTAAGGGGTTGTTGAAAGGGTAAACTATAAAATAATGCTAAGCTCTGAAGTTTTTTTCCCCAATTATTATTTCTTATAGAACAGCAGCTATTAAAGTGTCTTGTTAAATATGTGGTCTTCAAATAAGCACCCACTTGCACAAAATTTACTCTGGCTTAATATTCTTTTAAAAGTTAGGCTTCTATGAAGAGCTAAAACTGTCTAACTACACTGTTTCAGACTTTAAATAAATACACTCAGAGCTGTAGTGGTAGAATTTGGTTGTTAATAACTGAATGTAATTGTATCAGTGCATTTATTTACACTTCCAGATGATGTTGCAGAAAACTATTGGGGAAGGTTCTCCTAACAGTGCAAGCATAGATGGAAATACTGAAAGAAACTATGTCCAGAACTTCTATAATTAATACAGACTTGACTATAGATGTTTGTAGTCAAGGAATTGAAGAAATCTATGTAATATCTTCAATATTGGTGCTGTTTGAGAATCACTACCTAAGCAGAAAGGCTGAAACCTGGATTCCAAGCGTACCAATCCTGCACTCCCTATCAGTTGCTGATATGGATCACTGGTCACAGCTCTAATTGACTGATTACACAAAAGCTCTTTGCAAAACCAAGACTAAGCCTCTACAGAGTAGGAGCTGCAGTTCCTAGTGACTGGCTCCAACCAGAGCTTCAAAGTTCGTGTAGAGTCACCAAAATTGAATTTGCAGCCTGAAAAGCAAAACTTGGGGGATTTGTCCTGTGCATTTATAGAGTTTGAAGGAAAAATGAATAGGACTAGAACAGCCAGATGAAACATTAATAGCCAGGGTGTAAATTGAGCAGCAGTGTTTAAAAATATATTTTGTGTCTGGCTTCAAGTAAAAAAAGGATTTAGATCAGAATTTATATTAAGCTTGGAAGATCAGCTTTTGATTTGTTGATAACAAAATTCAGATGAATTTTGGGAAAAATAATAGCATGAAGTAGCATGTCTCTGGAATATGATTTTACTGATAGGACTGTAAGCTTGTTTTCCTTTTACCTCTTTCAAAACCAATTAAATTAACTGGTGCTGTACCTACTTGCACCATAATCTCAAATTTAATTCTGCAGATGGCCTTGAGACATCTTTTTGTCTGTTGCCTTGAAAACAGGAAGAAAAGTAGAGGCAGAGAAAGGAAAGCATAATCAAAACTTCTGGTAGCAACTGAAGATCTGAATATCAAACTACTTCTTTGTCACAATTATTTAGAAACAATGCATCTCACTTCCAGTGTGTTCTATGATCTCAAATGGCAAGTGGTGGAATATCAGATCAGGAGAACAGAATGCATGTAATAAATTAGTTACAAGCACAATAAGATTTTGTGTTCTATTTATGAAGCACTACGCTTCTTATTTCAAGAGAGCTAAGGTATGTTGGAAAAGACCCTCAGAGTTTTCATGGACATATCAGCAGACCAAGAACAAAAGCCATTATATCACTGCATATTAATAAACTCTACCTAACCAATAGTTTCTCCTTCTCCTTCTCCTTCTCCTTCTCCTTCTCCTTCTCCTTCTCCTTCTTTCTCCTTCTTTTAAAATTCAGAGAGAAGATAAATAAGTTAAAGTAACAAGGAATAAAATTACCTTCCTGTAAATCTTTGACAACTTCTAATTTATGGGAAACAACAAATATCATTTGGGACAGCAGATTTGTATTAAAACTTGACCCTTTACAACTGGAATGTCCACAATGGGTGGTAGCTGAAAGATCTGTTTTATAACCCCAACACTTCTTTAACAGCCTTGCATGCAATAATTTCTGCATTCAATTTCCTGTACATATGTACAACAGCTTGCCCAAGGGAATTGGGCTCCCCTAAAAATCCTTCTTCTTTTCCTGAGCATTTGTAATTTCTAATTACTGGGGAAAAAAAAAAAAAAAACCCAACCTAGTTTAAAAAAATACCAAACAAAACACCTTCACTGTAACGCTTACTGTATTTATGAAGCAATGAACAAGTTTGCATTTCTTCCAGGGAAATAGAAAAGATCACAGCAAGATCCCATCAGGCTGTTCTACTACTGTGATGGCTGGAGGACAAGCCCTTCTCACACTGAGAGCAAAGAACTCCCTCAAAAAGTTGTATTCCCTATCATCTCTTCCAGCTAAAAATGGAAGAGGAAGGGGGAAAAACAAGAGTTAAACTCAGCCTTACACCTATTGGGGATAGTCCCGAGCCAGCAGTGGTGAAGGTGTAATTCAGATTTAATATTTATCTTCTTCGCAGTAGTACTGGTCTGTCATGGCACACACTGTACAACTTAGAATTTATTATTTGGCATGGGAAATCATAAGGAAATCCTTCACTTAACAATGGAAAGTGTTTTCAGCCCATTTAATAACTGACACTTCCTTGTCTATTGTTGCTGGGTTTGATGTGGGAGCTGCTGCAGGGAATCGGTGGCCCCGGCTTTGCCCAGAGGACTGACCAGGCAACGGATAAATCTCCTCTGGCTGGGTAGTTCATTCAGAGCATTAAAAATAAATCAGCTACTGAGCTACATAAGGAAATTTTATACACTTGGTTATCTCTGTTAACTAAAGCTCCAGGCTTTTGGAGCTGGCTTTTGGCAGACAAGGAGCTTTAGTGCTTTCAGGAAAACCATTGATGCCTTGCTCTAGGCACAGGCATCAGCCTCGCCAGGGCTTTGAAGGGACATGTCATGCAGGGCTTGTGGGCTTGAGGTCATCCCTCTTGGATGATAGTGCTTCCAGCCAGCCCCTGCCAGCAGATGGGATGGGAGTCATCTATATTTAAAGTCTGTGTGTGCATATAGCTCTCTATCTCTATGTATGAAGCCCATAATATTTAACAGCTCCTCAGCCTGGAGTGTTTTGCTTTGAGCTAAGACTGGATCCATTTTTGGGATTGTAACAGGCATTACCTCTGGTTTTGGAACAGTCACATTCTTCTGCAGCAACTTAAGGACCCTTTGCCCACCTTTGTAACGAGGATGGTCTGGATGGGTTAGCATTGCAGTGCAAGGGACTTGCAGGTGCAATTGTAGCATAGATAGTGGTAATGACTCCAGAGAATTAAACACACCTTTTTTTTTTCTTTCCTTCCTATTCTTTCAACAGACAATAACCATATTAAAAATGGTTTGACCAGGAAATGCTGCTCACTGCACCCAAATATAATAAGAAGTCCAACAAAGCAGTCAATATATTAATCAATTTTTCCAATTCCTTTAAAAAAACCTCTGAGTTGTGTGGCAAAATAAAGTCCCATCTAGATAATTTTTGTTGACATAATAGTGTGCATTGTGTACAGAAGCTGCCTTCTTTGATTTCTTTCATCCAGCAAGGAGGTAAATTGTTCTTAGCTCTCCAGCTGCATTATCAGGTAGAGCATTAACATGGCTGCTGTGCCATTTATCTCCCGTGCCTCCTGACATGTCCCTTGTCGTGCTGTCACAACAGATCTCTCTGCAGCTGGAGACGCTCTGCAGTGAGCACAGCACCCCAGAGCAGGTACCTCTACTGCCAGAGGGAAGTGGGAGGCCTTGCACATCCTGAAAATAGGAAAGGTTGTTGTTTCTCCTTTCTTCCTGAAAAGGGAAGAGCACACTGACAGCGCCCTTTATATCACAGAAACTGCTTGTGCACCCAGGAAGGGCACTGCTCAAACATTCCTAATCAAACTGAGCCAGAAGACAAGCAGCAGTACTATGTATGACTTTTAAATTTTTTTTTTCAATATTTTGGCAGCTGTAAAGCCACATAAGCTTTCTGGCTGGCCAGTCACAGAATCACAAACTGAGAGAGGATGGGAAGGACCTCAGTAGATCATCTTGTCTGAATTCCTTGCTTGAGAAGCAGCACTTGGAGGTGGCTGCTCAGGATTGTGTCCAGACAACTTTTGAGTATCTCCAAGGTTGGAGACCCACAGTGTCCCTGGGAAACATGTGCCAGTCACCCTCACAGTAAGAAAATGTTTCCTGATGTCCAGAGGAACCCTCCTGTGTTTCAGTTTGTGCCCAATGCCTCTCACTCCTTTACCACCAGAACAACGCTGTCTGTCTTCTTTGCACCCTCCCTTCAGTTATTTATTTATGTAGTGATAAGGACCCCCATGCCTTCTCTTCTTCAGGCTAAACATCCAATCTCTCTCAGCCTTCCCTTAGGAGAGATGCTCCAGCCCTTCCAGGCTTTTCATGGCCCTTTGCTTGATTGCCTCCAGCATGCAGTCTGTGTCTCGCTGAGGATCCCAGAACCAGACCCAGTTTTCCTTGCGTGGCCTCACCACCGCTGAGCAGAGGAAAAGACCTTTAAGAGCCAGATGGTCCTTTCTTCCTTTTCTTTATGCAGGCTTTCATTTGATGCACTGCAATGATCGAAAGGCTCTAGAGTGCCAAAATCTTCTCTGTCCGTAACACTTGTGAGTTGTCAGTCCTCTTGCTATGAGGTTGTATTTCTCGTCAAGGACAGCGCTGACCACTCGTGCTGGCTAAAGAACTGCAGCACTTGGTGCCAGAGGCAAACCTGCAACTGGATTAGTTACAGCTGGTGAGCCTTAACACCAAAAATCTCCCTTTGCAGAGGCACTGGAGTACAGAGCACACCCCTCTATCCTTCCCTGTCACGCTAGTACACAGGTCTGCATTTCCGTGGTGGTATCCATGCAATCAGTGTCAGTACTCTGAAAGTGGGCTCAGTGTCACCAAACCCCTCCAAAGCCCTTATAGCAGGGTCAGAACATGAACTTGGGCAAGACGGATATTTTTTTCCAATTCTTTTTCCTATCCAAAACGTTTCAGTTGAAAGCCACACTCAGATGATCAGCAAGCACATTTCCCAGGATGGATGTGTAGGTAGCACAGGAGCAGAGCTGTCTGCTCTCTCACCACCTCACCTGGAGCCACCAGAGCACAGAGACTGCAATTCCATGAGCATTCAACTGCTGTCTCTACAGTTTCCACGACTTCAAGTGCACACATTGGCTATACAACCATATAGATAGAAGATGTCAAGGCCTCAACCACAAATTTAATGTCACCAGTCAGGCAGTGTACCACTGAGAGAGACTGGACACATGTTTACAGGTAGGCTTAAAAAAAACAGCCAAAACCCCACCCCATCTTGATAAAATTCTTTATTTCTGACTTTCAAAACCAGTATCCTGAGCACCATGAATATATTTAGCAGACTAGGTCCTGCTTAGGAAAGCAGCAAGAATTAAATTGGCTGAGTAATCATCCTTTTTCTCCTAGGCCTAAAATGCAGTTGTTACAAGGAACTGACAGCAGACTTATTCTGGTTTCTTTAGTTATTCTGAAGTGTTACATTTTGTTCTGGTTGTGAATGCATCAGTGAAATCAGAAGGGAAAACTTGCCTTTTCCACAATAAATTATCCCTAATGTCCTTTATAAAGCAATAAGGAAGGATGATGCAGGATTTAGCACAGTTGGGTTTATTTCATATTCCTTCTCAAATTCTTTATATATTTATGAGCAAATCATCTTATTAGTATGAGACTTTATTGCCTAAAATATAAAAATACTTCCTTTCTCTGCAATCTTTTGTGTCTCTTGCCTGTTCAGCTTGTAAATTTTCCGTGTAAAGGCAGCGTGCAGTACCATTACCAGGACTCCCATATTAGATGGCAATTTGAACGCTACTGCAACAATAACTGTAGCCAGCTCACATTAAATCACCATATATTTGGTGTGGAAATGACAGTTCCAGTGGAATTAGGCGAGAAATTTATCCAAGAATCTTTAGTGGTGATTTAGACATGAATGCCCTTTTTATGTAAAGCGATAGTTGGAAGGATTAAGACTGGGAGGTTAATCTTTCCTAACGGCTAACTCATTGTTTTCTCATGATTCCAAAATTCTTTGGTAAGAGACACGGTCTGGACAGCTCACCATTAGCAATTTTGGAATGGAAAGTTAACCGCAAAACAGTCAGAGCTGGATATCTTGCAAAACTCACTCAAATAGTGATTTCCTTCTGAGTCTTTTCTTCTAAAGGTGCCAGACACATTCCTATCCATGTCCAACAGCTCTGTTTTCTGAGGCAGGAAAGCTTACACACACACACACACACACACACACACACACATCCGAGCAGAGACACATGCTCACTCAGAAGAGGCAACTGAGAACCTCTGCCAAAGAACACGTATGCTGGAAAATATATTGATTAAATAACTTGTTTTCTTATCATAGGCTAAGAAGGCTCATCCCTTGTAAGAAATGGTTCTGTTCATAGGGGAGGCTAACATCAAAGTTAATATTGATTAATGAGAAATTTTAATGATTTTCCTTTTTTCCTTTGGTTTCTGAAATGGGAGGTCATTCCAACAAATATTTGGGAAAGAAGGCAATTGTGCTGCTCGGCCCTCCCAGAAGGAGAAATACTTTCTGTCAGAGAACTGGTGGAAAGCAAAGAGGGAAGGTGCTGTGAACACTTTTTGACTTAAATCCCAACGTCTGGAATTTAAAATTAAATCTCTTGGTGTTCTGCTCATACATACTCAGTTCAAATCTGCTTCCAAACCCTGTTTTTAAATATTGTTCTTAAACCCAGCTATGGAACAAGTTAACAAAACATTTTTATTTCCAACAGATTTCTCCTTGGTCCTTCTGAAACAAGTTTGTGGTTTAATTTTGTGTCCATCAGACACTCTGTCCATCTATATTTCCTCTGGAACACTTTTGTTATGGTCTTGCAATTTGGTGATTTCATGGCTGGGAACTCAGGGGACCCTGATCTAGCCAGAGAAAACCTTCTGTCATGAAGCTCCAAGCACTTATAGTCAAATATAGAGAAGTCTAGGTTTTTTGTGGTAAATCTTTCATATATTGGGCTTATGATGACTTCAGGGCATTTTGTGTTCAGGTGTTCAGGAGTGATCCAGCATAGAAGATGCTGCTCACATTTTCACATGATCAGCTGAAACCAAACATTGAGGGGCAGGATCTACCAAACAGCCTTGACTTAGGCAAAATCTGGCCCAAAAAAATCTTCAGTCTGGTGATATCTGTGGGGTACAGCACATAAATGGACCAGTGGTAGGGCAGGGAAGGGTGGTCTTGGGAAACTGCCAAGTTACAGAGCTGTGGGATGACATTTCTCTGTCGTGCTCCTAATTCTCATTTTCTTCCATCCTATTAGAAGTGAAAGTCCTGTTATTTGGAAATTATTAGTTAGGCTTCCAGATCCTAAACAATCATTTTAAAAGGGCTATCTTGGGTTATTTATGGCACAGCTGCAATTAGAAATAAATGGCCATAAAAGTGTCATTGTTGATATCTGGTTCAGGAGCAGCTTTCTTCTATCCAGTTTTTTCTTCTTCTCTCTGCTGTTGGGGAGTTTCAGCCTCACAAGCTCAGCCAGGGACCTGAGATTTAAATGGGGTAATTTCTGGCTCAATAACCATTAGCAGTACTGAACTTTCCATCAGATAGAATCCTCCATCTAGGCACAGATTTATGTTGGTAGGATCAGAGTCTCCAGCATATAAATTCTTTTGAGGCCAGTACTGCCTATATTTATGTTTTTAAAGTATCTCACTAAAAAGGGCCCTGGAGCCACATTATATTGGAATTAAATGTTATTTTTAAATCAATGTGTTCCTGAATATTTTATGCCATTTTGGCCAACCCTAGACATTACTCTTGATAGAAAAACAACGAATTTAATTTTAATAGTTTATTCATTCCTGACGCCTTTCAATGAGGCAGTGACCAGAGATAGAGAAAATACAGCCACC
This sequence comes from Regulus satrapa, assembly GCA_013396955.1. Lineage (NCBI taxonomy): Eukaryota > Metazoa > Chordata > Aves > Passeriformes > Regulidae > Regulus > Regulus satrapa. Next base: position 379,249 of record VWZN01000381.1, on the reverse strand, counting down.
AAAAGTATTTGAAGCTTCAACTAGGAAGTCCAAATTAGGAGGAATGTATTTTGTACCATACAAATTTGGTTACTGCAAGTTTGGGACTGAACTGTATCATTATATTTTATAGTACTATAAAATGAAAAACTGTTTTTAACGAATCCAGTCCTAGCTGTCCCTTTTGGCTTGTCAAGTCCAAGCGTGCTGTGCACAGGATATAATTAGGTTGATGCACAAACTAGTGAAATAAATGGCCTTTTAATGAAGCTCAGGGTGAACAAAGAAAAGAGTAGCCAAAGCAAAAAGAAAAAAAAGCAATAGAACAGGAAGTCAAATAAAATTTCTTCTTGCAAATGACTTTTTGGCACACTTTTTTTTCTCATTTTGTCTCTGGATATTTTTTCCCCCCTTTTTCCTTGATTGTTCATAGCTTTCAGGAAGGCAAACATGCTGCAGGCACAGACATCCATGGCAGGGTGAAGTTCCCAACATGTCCCAAATGGCTGCCATTTCCTATGTTCCCTCAAAAGGAACAGCCTTGCCAGCTCTCCCCTGGCCTCTGGCTTGCTCCCTGGACTCCATGGCCAGGTGGGCTCCAAGCTGAACAGGCTGAGCCTCAAGATGGGAGTCAGGACCTCTGAGCTGTCCCCTCTTCACTGTTCAGTACTGTCATTCCATTTTCTGCCTTCCTTTTTCTGTGGAAAGGGAAAAATTCCTCCAGATCCTGCTGACTTCTGATTCTCGTTCTTTCTCTCCAAGAAAGTGCAAGTTCAGTCCTGAACTTTTTGACCTGTTTCCTCAGGAACTGTCATTTTTCGAGGGGATCTTGTCTGGCTTTAAGTGACTCCAGTTCTTAAGTGCATATAATTTGTAAAGAGCAAAAGTCTCATGCTGACTGTACACATCCTGTGCATGTTGCTGTTGAAAGGCCTTTCTCCTTCCACAGTGTACTGAAAAAGGAAATGAATCACAAAACACCAGTCTCCATGAGCTGGGCAGAGTGCAAGTGTCTCCATATCTTTGTTCAAAGAAACTTTTGGCTCTGAGCCCGGGACCATTTGAGTTCGTGGCATCCTTTCCATTGCCTCCAGCAGCACTGAGTTTGGCCTTTGGGTGTTTCTGCTGTGACATGGAACTAAGAGCCCTGGGTGAGCCAGGAGAAGGGTCCCCTCCAGCCCACAGGGTCACAGGGTCTGATTCTCCCTTAGTCGAACACACAAAACAACAGCATCCAAAACTTGTAAAAGAGACAAAGACTGGAGGTTTAAAGAACTTTCTGCCTGCTCCAGAGAAATCCAAAAGCAGTTGTGCAATTGCAAACACATTAAAGTGTGAGTCAGCCCAGCATTTGGAGGGAAAACAAGTCCCACGGTGGACAGATACAGTGAGTAGATGGATCTCATGGCCCACTGCCAACCTATACTGCTGCTATTTTAGGTCTCTTATATTATTTGTAAAAGCACCTATTCAAACCAACTCTTGTTCCATGAAATGGGGTGTAACATCCCTGTATATTGGGGTTTTGCCCCAGACCTCATTATTTCTCCTGCTACATTTGCAGTTTTTTACTTTTCTATGACTCAGCTTCCATTTTTATTAACACCGCCTACTTTTCCTCTTTTAAGTTTCCTCTTCCTCCCTGTTCACACCTTCTCAATCCCAATATTTGTAGTTACTCTCTTGTTACTTTCCCACCACTTAGTATCCTTCTGACCAGCCAAAAAGGTATTTAGGAGCTCTGTTGCCTTCTTTTCACCCAATCTCACACTCCATGTTTTGTTCGACTCAATGCTGGTATCTTTATGCAATTACTTGTGTTATTAACTGGTCTGGTCTGTGCTCATATTTATGATAGGTTTTTTCCAGTTCAATCACTACCCTCACCTACCCAGTTTTATGAATTCCTCCTTTGTTTTTTCTAAGGAGCATCTTTGTAAAATGCTCTTTTCTTTAACACATTTGTGGAAAATTCATTCTGGTGGAAGCTCAGCTGCTAAAGACTTGCTTTTCTTCACTGTAAAAGCGAAGATAGTGATGAAAAATTGTTTTAAAGGCAGAATTTGACCAGTTACCTTCTACTAACAGGTGAAGCCAACATCCCCTTGCTCACCTTGTTACATGCAGCTTTGTGGCTACATCTACAGCAGTCAGTATGTGGGAGAAAAACAGTTTCAGCTCTAAAATTTTACACACTGCAGTTATGAACTGTGAAACTATGGCAAGCTTCCACCCGGAAATAGCTGGACCTGCCTGTGGATGAAGCAAGCACTGTATTGTTCATCTGTACTTGTCTTATCTACCATAAGGTAAGTATTTCTGGATAATTAATCAGTTAGTGCATAAACACACAAAAGCCTGGTGCTATCCTTGCAAGAACTGTCATAGAAAATTATGAAATTATCACATATATCTCATGATCCATTTGCATGCAGATTTTCAAATCCAGCTTGGCATGTTTTCTTGGAAAATGTGAGGTTTAAGGTGAACGAGCCTTTTAGTTGTTAAAATATTGCCTCTTTGCAGAGCAGGATTAAATGTGTCTTGAATGCAAATCACCTCACTCAGTGAAGAGGAAGAACAGACCAAGCTCTTGGAGTGTTAAAAAGCTCCTTAGCTGCTATCCGCCTTCCTGCTTTCCTTAAGCAGCCAGCCTGGTGGGGAGCTGGCTTTTCTCTCCCTGCAAAAACACTTAGACATGTACAGTGAAGAGCTTGAGCAAAGCAGCTTGCAGCAGAAGCTTGTGGATTCTTCTCTGGGAGCAGAACTAAACTCAGTGGAGACAGAGATGAAAAATGAAAGGTTAATACTTTGGCTCCAAAGTCTTTCTGGCAGACTTGAGATTATCTTTGGATGTGTCAAGAATACTTTTGGGACAGACCCCAGAGCCAAGCACTTCTAAAGTGATGAGCAGTTTTTGAGAAACTCAGCTGTGCAGTGGCCAGCTTGAGAAAGAGGGATCTGATAGTTCACCTTGTGAGAAATTAGGTTCCTTTGCAGGGATGGAAGGAGTTAACTCAGCCTCCCCACTTCCTACACGTAAGAAGAATGAGCAAATCCTTCTCAAAGTATTTCTCCCCAGCAAGACATCTCAGCAAGACAATTCTCATTCCAGCATGAATGTCTGGGCCACGTTATCATTTGAGATGTTTTTGTGTTTCTGCTATCGAGCTCTAATTGCTTTCAGTGAAATCACTCCCAGTGGAAAATCAATGAAACTTTTGTCACTTACTTCAGTTTCACTGAGATTTCTCACATGTGAGAGCTTAGATGTCAGAAAGGCCTGGGAAACCACTGATGTGAGGACACACCATGCTTGAACATATGTTCATCAGCCAGACCTCCAAGTTGGCTTAATTTGAGGTAAAACTGTTCTCCCTTCCCTATAGGGAAAATTAGTTCCTCACTGAAATCTGTGGGGTAAATAAAAATATAACAGAAGATAACTTTTAAAATCACCATTTAGAGTGTATTCTGACTTTATAGACATTAGCTCAGATCCAGAGTGTGCTGAAGACCAAGACTCTGCAGCTTAGAAATTGCACTTAAAATGTGAATGGAGATCTTGGTACTGTGGGATATAAAACTGAAAAAAAGCAAATTGAGCATGGTCATGCAGTTAGGTACATAACTCAGCTGTGTATCCTCTGCTGCTATGTCTTCAAGACTAGTCTGCCTTTCCTCCAATCCTCTCATTTAGCCATAGGTTGAAAACACACACCAGAAATGTAGGTGATTAAATCCAAGACTTGGAAAGAATATTCCTCCTCCAGCTCACTTTTCCTTTTGTCCCACAGCATGATGGATATTTGACTGTGTACAGAAAGTGATAGGACTTCAACAGGGTGTATCTCTTCAATAACCTATAGGTTATCTGAGCTCACAAACAAAGCACAAACTGATAGTCCAGCCTCAAATGATCTGGAGGGGGGGATTCTCTGCAAGGACAGGTGTCTGCAGCTATCTCAAAGGGCTGTCCCAGTTATCTGAATATTCCTTTGGTCCATTGGTAGGAGTGGGAGAAGAATGACTCTTCTGGCAATCCCATGAGGTTCATGCACGTCTCCAGGTATCTGAGCTTTGCCAGGTGTTGGCAGGTTTGCTTAGACTTTCTATCAGAAAATTAGGCAGCTGAGAAGAAGTTTGGAGCCTGTGACTTCAGGCACCTCATCATCCAGACCATTTCCCAAGGCCTATCTGGAATTTAATTCCTTCATTTCCCTCAAATGCTGCTTTGAGTTCTGACTTTCAAAGAGGCAGAGCTCAGATTCAGATGGTAAAGCCTCAGGGAACTCTGCTGCACCAACAAATCTCCAAGTGCTGTGGTCCAGAGGTGTCCAGCATCCAGATGTGCAAGATTCACACTTCTTCAAGTTAGTTATGGTCTGCCCAGCACTGCGTGAGCTAATCATACTTCTTTCATTGAAAACATTCCTTCCACTAGCTAATCAGGGCAGGGATAGCTGCATCTGTTGATTAAGGAGAAACCTTTGATTAATTGACCCTTTGTGGATGGATCAGGGCAACAGCAACTCGGTTGTTGAAGGAACTCACAAGCTTCAGACTCCAAGTTGGCTACCTCCCACTTCTACTACACCCTTGACACTCAGCCTGTGTGAGGCTTTTTTCACCCCCAGACTTTGGCAACAGAGCAATGGAAAACAGAACATTTTCAGCATGTAGGAGTGTTTACTCTTGTCATGACACAATTTGGGATTTTCCATTTGAGCTTGGAAAACAAACCCTAAACAGAATTTATTAGGAAAATAGTAGCTATGAGGTAAACTTGCATCAATGAACGCCAAGAGGTCAAACAGACGACACATGACATTTCGGTTGAATATTCTGTGTGTTCCTAGAAGCAGTGTGAAAACTGTCTCACAAAGTATTTGCTGAAACATTATAGTGACTGGGGGAATAGGGCGAGTCCAGAAAGTTCCTAAAAGCAAAGCCTTATTCTGCTCAGTTTTTACAGAGGCCTTTTCTTTAGCCACCAAAACTGAGTGCTCCACATGCCAAGGCTGGGACTGCCAGGGGATGCAGACTCTGGCATGGCCACGCTGCCAGCAGGAGCCAGAGGGTGCAGGACAGGCTGGTGTTGTAGACATCCCTGCTCCAGCCTGGGTGGAGAATAACTCTGATTTTTCCCATGCTGCTCCCAAATTAAGCAGTCATAATTCCTCCTGAAAGCAGCCCTAACCACCCCACCAATGCCAGAGATTCGCAGTCTGTTCTGGTGAAGGTGTTCTGTTCTCGTGAATGGGGGCAGAAAGCAACTCAGCCAGCAAGAGGGGAAGCAAAACTGATGGTGAAAGCTGAATATGAGGAAGCAGAGGGTAACTATCCTTCCCTGCTTCAAGCAAAGTTCATATCGCAGAATCATGGAATCATTTAGGTTAGAAAATACTTCTAAGATAATTTAGTCCAACCATTAAACTGTTAACTGATTGTTGCCCTCTGTAATTATGAACCTTTATGGTGCATGCCCCTCCTCTTTACATCATACTCATTTTTACTCTTGCCTTGTTTTTTAACTCCATGAGTTCTGTGTTTAAGAAGAATTTAACATGCCATGAGATTCCTAATGAAGATCACAATCAGACAGTTCCTTTACTTAGAGAGCAGCTGGAGACTGGGTAAATCCTGTGTTGTCAGAGCTCTGCATTCCTGGGTTACTCTACCAGAATCTTGCTCTTGTCCATCTACAAGATACCTTAGCATCTTCTGAATAGAAATACTAAATACATAAAGTATCACATGTAACTATGTTTTAATAGTTACTCTGGTTTAACATATTCCAGTAACTCTGCAAAATTTATCTTTATTTGTTATGTCCCTTTTCTTTCTATTCTGCTTATTGTTTCAGAGTTAATAATGTCATTTCCAGGTCTGCATTTCCAGAAATTATTCTTCCTGGTTTACATTGCAGTACAGAGTGTTTTCAGATGATAAATGAAATGTACTGAGATTATGAGAGGGGAATTTGAACAAAGTCACAAACTGAGGTAAACAGGGAAAATTATCATCTCTATTATCACTAGAGCACCCCAAAGATGTTAAGCTTTGAATGTTGTGTAGAATTATTTTTCAAAGAGGCAAAACACTACAAAGTGCTCTCTCCCTTCAGTAAACAGGGAAAATGTTCCTACAAACACAAGCTATTCATAGAAAATGGGTTGAAATGCAGTGATTTGGGAGAAGTCACAGACCAGGACTGGGTGTGCTGGTTTTCATGGCCGTGATAACCACACTGGGATAACAAACAGGTCTCTTATAAGCTGCAAATGCTACATAACACTGAGGTGTGCACAGGGGCCCCTGGAAGATATCACAATGTGATTCAATATTTTCCTGTGTATCTCTCATATGAGATTCAAATTCACATGTTTTATGAGATTTAATTCACAATGCTGGAAAACAGGAAAATCAGTAACACCACAGAGAAGGAGAAAGGTGGGAAAGAAAAGATATCTAAAATGATAGAAAAAATTTCCAGGTGAATCTGAATGGCCTTGGAGGGTAAAGCCACAACAGATCAGCACATTTTCATGGGCTGGACTGTAAGGAGATGAGCAGGTGTACAGACTACAGGTCACATCATGATGGCTGACTGGGAGTGTTCTGGTGTGGCAGATAACCCCAGCTGCTTTGACTGACCTCACACGTTAGCACAGGTAAGAACATTTAGCCAGAGTCAGAGGTGCAATGAAGTGATTCCCTGGCTCACTCTGCCATGCTCTGAATCTCAAGTCACAAATCTCAAGTAACTCTGAAAAATAGGAGTTTGGAGAATTTATAGTAATTTTTTCTTTGAAACATTGGTGATAACTTAAGATGCCCAGTGAGATTTCAAAGTTGAGATCCTGTTAGGAACAAAGCATATTTGAACATCCAGACTCCAAAAGAACACAGGTGTTCAGGTGTCCTTATTTGCAAAATGTAGGTGCGGTGAGTGCTTCAGATATAACCCTAAGGTTTTCCCCTAAACATTTTGACTGATACTGTCAGCTACGTGTCTAAACACAGCCTTTCTACCAAGAAACTAAATCAAACTGAAACTAAAGAAAATTCTGCTCAGGACAGGGGTTCAGGGGTGAAGTAGGTCTGAGCAGAGGTCCACTGTAAGCTCCTACTGAGACCCGTGGGTACAGTTGGCTTCCCCTGATATCCCAGTGGCTGGAGAATAATCTTTTACAAGATAATAAAAAGCTTAAATCCTGGGCTCTGGTAACTTTTCCTGCATATGTATGTCCTACAGATTGACATGTAAGGATCTCTAGACTTTAGATAAATGATTACATGAGATGCTTCAGTTGCTGGGCTGTCATTAACCCACATTTCAGGAGGTGCAAAATTGCAAATGCAGACCCGTATTTAGCTTTTCCTTGGGGTTAATTAGGAAGGCTTCCCATATGTTGACTGGTTCACACCCTTTCTTAAGTGGCCTGTGAAGTGCATGGGCTAAAGCCCCCAAATCCCAGGTCTGGATCTCTTTCTAGCAGTTAAGCATCTCAGGCTGAGCATCTAAGTATCTGACCTTTTTCAATCTAAACCCTTTATTAGTTCTAGCTCTGAACCTCCAAATACACCTGAACATCAGATAATTAGAGTCAGGGAAAATCTCATTCCATCCGTGTGAAGAGCTGCACCTGCACCTCTGCAAGACCAACAGAGAGTAAGTGTCTGGTTGAGGCATCTGTCAGTGGCAGAATCTGCCACCCAGATGTTAGATGTTTGGGATGAGGATTCAGTTTTAACTACAGGGCTTTTAAATGGGGATTTTGAACAACTAGGTCTAGCCACTGCTGACACAGTGTAGTGTGGAGTTCTAGGACTGAGATAAATAGGATAGAACAGCCCAGTTCTCTCTGCTGTCTCCCAGCAGAGCCTAAATCCTTCCTTGAGCACCCTGGCCAGACCTGACTAGTGTATGGGGAGGCATTCCTGACAATCCCACAGCAGATCCCAACAAAAAGACAAACGGAGATTAAGGCAGTTCCCCACCTTCCCATTCTTTGATGCTGCCCCCTCCCCATTCACCCACACCAACCCTCGATGCAAATGGGTCAAGACTCACTCTCCATATGGGGCAATGAATGCTATTTTTAATTTTTGAAAGTTAAACCATCTCTGAAGCTGGATTAGTGGTGGAAGATCCCCCTAAACTACAGGCACGTAAACTGAGGGTGGACAGCTGCTCTGACGTTCCTGGCTGGGAACCCAACCCCTAAACTCACTGGATGCACATACATGGCTTCTTGGCTGCCCCTTTTGTGCCCATCTGTCACGATGGCACACCGCCTGCTTAGAAGTTGGTCAGATCTTTGCCCTTGGGTAATGCACCAGGCAAGGATGGATGTATAAGGATAGCCTGCATGTGGGGGCAAGAGATTTCTTCCCCAGGAAAGGTCTTCTCCTGCTCTGCCTTGCAGCTTGATGTGGTGCTACATCCTTGCCCTCCAGGTATACCTGCTTGATTACCACCCTCCTAATAAGTGAGGGAGCCAAGGAGAAGAAAAGGGGCCTGGAAAGTTCTGGCTGTCAACAATGAGCCAGGTCGTGTTACAGAACATTCCCAAAATACATGCAGTCACCAATGGGGACATCAACACGATGGTCCCACCCACTTCAACTCTGCATAACAGGCAACAGGACCAGGGGACAAATCAAATTTCAAAGGATTGCACACATCTGAGACCAAGAAGCCACTTGTACATTTGCCTCAAGAAGAGAGCCAAAGGACATAACCCTTCCTGATCTTTAGTAGGTGCCCTTTCACATGGGAGCATGACAGAGTAACTATACCAGTGAAAAGCGGGGATTTTCTTATGTTCCTTTCAGATGTATTCATTTCCCTTTGTATAAAATGGAAGAGCCTGCTTAATGTGAAGACTGAGGGCCTTATGGGCTTCTCTTTCCCCTTGCCCAAATGATTTTGTTCCCAGAAAAAAGATCTTGAGTCTGACGGATAAGTAATTTTTGGCTTGATGCTGAAACAGGCATGCAGTGATCTGCCTTTGTGTTTGTAGCACTCAGAGACCTCAGCTGAGATCTAAGCCCTGGTCACTCTGCAGGACAGCTTCTGTCCTGGAAAGCATAAAATATAAAAACATCATATGGAAGAAGGTAAAATAATATTATCCTGCAACTGACTACCAAGAATTGGATAAAATGGCTTATCTGTGCTCACAAAGGAAAGTTTTATTTTGGTAAAGCAAATGAGATATCATTGAGCATAGCCTTCCTTTGTTAGAATCACATCAAATGCATTTGCAATACTTCAGGGTGGTAAAAATCCTACTTTAGCTGCTTTTCTCTCTAAACCTTTCCCAGCACCTCATGATTATATTTCAAATTGGTTTTCTTAGTTCAGCAGAAGCTTAAGGAAAAATGAAACCGTTTTGATGTCTCCTGGGAAGTTGTCATCAGGGAAACGATGCCCCAAATCCAAGTTCCTCGCTTGGGAGAGTAGGAGCACGTTGGACCCAGTGCATGGTGCCAGTGAGGGTCCTACAGCCCTCTCACGCCTCTCCCAGTAAATCTGCACCTATTTCCACCCTGCAAAGCAGCTTCCAAGCCCCGTGCGAGTGCCCGAGTGACTGCAGTGGGTCAGTGCGCTCCGGCTCCTCCGGCCCATGGGCAGGCGGCTGGCAGCCCTTCAGAGGCCATTCCTGCACGATGATACACATGTCCCCAAGGGTAGGGCTTGGAAGGGTAACTGAAGGTCTGGATCCCACTGAAATCCTATAGTCTCCTTGTCCCCTAGGCTTCTACATAAATTGGGAATAACAGGAAATCTCTAGCTTAGAGGAGTGCTGTGAGGCACTTGGATGCTGATGTAATTGCATCTATTTATGTACTTCAGGTGGATGGAGCTGATGTATTACCCACGATGGCTCTCTTGCAGTCCAAACCAGCCTCCAGCCTGTGCACACTTTGCTGGAACAGGCTGGCCCCTATCCCATCACTAACAGCTATTTGGAGTGTGCTTTGAGACTCTCTGGTGGAACCTCTATGGTTCTGCCACCAGCATGAGACTACATTTTAATGAAAGCACACATTTTTCTCACCACCAGCAGCGAGAAGCCCTCGGTGTGAACTCCTGTCTCTGGGATTGTGGCGCAGGGTGCTGTCCCACAGACCTCCGAGTCTGGCTCAGCCCCAGGAGCCAGGAGTGGACAATGTGTGCAGTTTCTGACCATAAGCCATTTCCCTCACTCTAATTAAGTCTGACAAGCCCAGTTTCTCCTTACACACTGAGCTCATGTGCTCCCATATGAGAAAATTGTATTCCAGCTGCCATTGTATAATCAGAAGTATTATAGGTTTTGTTCTTTCTTGCCAGGTAGTGCTTTTTCTCTAATTGGATCCATAAGAATGCCCTTACCTCTGAGATGAGTCAGACTTTTGCCAAGTCTAATCTCTGCAGAGGGGACCTAACCTCATTTATACCTTATAAACTCATACTTTTAATCCAGCAAAATGATTTAATCATTGTGTTCTTTGGAAGAGTGATATGAGGTGGAAGCCACCTAAGTGACCTCATAACTCTCAGTTAATGACATAAACTCTTCCCAGAGAAATCTTCCTTCAGTGTTGTGTCTGCTGGCTGTGCTTTGTAAAATGCTGGTCTTAATAGGTGCCTAAACACCAGTGGGCACACACCTTCCTGGTGAAACAGCCAGAGAAATGCCTCTTGTGTGCAGGCTGGCAGAATTTATCTGTAGGTGAGGTGTCTTGGTGTTCAACGTGTTCCAAGTTTTGCTGTTTGTGCTCAGAGTGCACTTTCTCTCTCTCTCTCTCGATATATATACATATATATATATATATATATATATATATATATATATATATACACAGACACTTTGGTGCCCGGTAAACCATCAATAACTTCTCACAAAATATGTGCCAGGAAGTTCAGAATAGATCTATCTCAGCTTCTCAGTCTTCCAGTGACCTTAGGCACAAGGAATACTCATGTAAAGAACCGTTCCTTCCCTGTGATGGTGCCTCTCTTCGTCTTGACCACTGTGAAATTCATACCATGAGGTGAAATCTGAGGTCATTCACACATCCAAGTCCCCACAGAAATCATGTCCCCAGACTTCAGCTGCACACACAGACAGCAGCTGAGCCAAGGCTGGAGGATCTCACTTTTGCACTTAGGACTACAGGGAGTTTCCTATTCATTTTGTGGAGCGAAGTCAAGAGCACAGATACCTCTTTTCCAAAATGCCTTCTGCTTGTTAAATCATATTTCTGTTGGCAGCTGAGGGCCTTTGACCTCTCCAAGCAGCAAGTTCTTTCCAGAAGAAAGTTTATATCTAGACTGGCTAGTTCATTACTGCACAAAGATCACTTCTTTGTTAAGAATAGGTAGTGCCTGGTTAAAAACAAAATCATAAAGGAAACTAGACCTTTTTGGGCAGGAAATCATGGAAATTCAGCAGGGTGAAGTCACTGAAATGGTGCTGCATGCAGTGACATGAGGCAGGAAAGACACAACACAAAGCTGCAATGTGATGCTGCCAGGTAATTGCTGGGGCTGAAATCACTCCTGAACCAAAGATCCAGGGAATCTAAGGCTGAGGGCCGCCACTGCTGTCTGAACCTGTTCTCAAAGATTTAAATGCCAAACAGACTTAGCAAGGCTTTTTGAGTTAATGTAGGTTTGAGGAGCTCGACCCTACAGAGCACTTGAAAGCAGCTATACTCCAATTTCTACAATAGGCTGACTATTGGGATGACACAGAAAGAAAGGGGAGAAATACAGGGATATGTCCAGGATGTCTCTCTTACACAATACCTTCCAGAAAAAAGGCCAAGATTTCAAACTTCTTGGACATACTCACCCAAAAACTTGCCAAAGCTTCTCATTCTCTGTGCTGTGAACAGGAATAAGGTAATGGTAATGGGAGGTGAAATTCAATTAGGTGGAACAAAAGGGACCTTTTATAGATTTTTCCATCATAAATCCTTTACTCCAATTTTTTTTGGGGGGTGGGAAATCATACTGTTTAAAGAAATGAGGCATAACTTATAAACCAGTAACAGTGATTAAATAAACATAAATCTGCACTTAGTGAAAATCTGGTGCAAATGCAATAGCAGCACAATCTGCCATTGTATTTTAGCCAGGAAGACTGCTTAAAAGTAATGGGTAAAAACCTGCTCTTATTTAGGCATCATCTAGGCATCAGATGGATGCCAAATGGCATTTGGGATTTTAAATCACTCTCTGTGCACTAAGTTCAGTGACTCTCAATTAAGGGACCACTTCCATTCCTTAAAACTTCTGCACTTAACTCATGCTGACTTCCATCTTTTTCTGTCCCAATATGATGAGGAATTACAAGGCATAAATCTGGGCTTTTTCCATTGGTACTGAGAGGATGAACTTAAATCCTATTGATGTCAGGGCAGCTGCTGGAAATTTAGACCCTGAATGCTCTCTTCATTACATTATTATGAATTTTTCCCTGGCACATCTCAAAACCTTTTAACTGTATAAATACTATCACACTGATGCTTTTATGCCACTGCATAAATCAGTGGTGTTTCTACATCACAAAATCTGTTTTCCTCCACCCTCAAAAACCTTGAATAGTAAAATGAAGAAAGTGAGCATGCAGTATCCAGTATCTCTGTTTTCTTTCCTTTCCTTATCCTTGGGTTATAGAAGGAACAGGGTCATGATTCCATCAAAAACTTCTGGTAGGTGATCCAGCTTTACCTGGTGGTGTGGCCAAAGGCAATGTTGGATGTCTGAAGGCTTTAGGGCTGCTGATACTGGAGAGTTTTCTGCCCTCCTTTTGAGTAGGCTCCTACTGGACCAAGGAGGAGGATGAAACTATCATGTCCTGCATTACACCATCCAGTTTTACATTACTCCAAGACCAGTGATGGTTCTCAAGAAATCTTTGTCAGAGCCATGGTCTTTATGCCTCCCTCTGGAGCCCTCATGGCCTTTAGGTTATGCATTTTGCACTGCAGCCCAGCCAAAGAAAAGGTTCATTGCTCAGCATCTTTTGCACAAATGAGGTCTGCCAGATCCCCTGGCACTGCAGCCAAACATGGAGGTGATATGAACACTGGATCTATTTCTTCAGGTCTTTCTCATCCAGCTCAGGTGGGTGAGCTGGAGCCAAGGCCCCCAGGAAGTGTGCAGAGATGTCCCTTCCAACTCAAAATATTCCATGGTTCTATGCTTGTCTCCATGCTGGTTCATGATGATACCTCCCTCAGGAGAAAGAAAAATGGGTCCTGCACAGATTAGTTAGCTTAAATTTCTTCTTCTCTGAAGAAGAAAGTATTGCAACAAGAATTGCTGTCTTCTTGTATGGTCCAAATCTCTTAGGTAGAGCAGCTTTTGGACAGAAAAATAAAACATATGCTTTATTACAGAAAATCACACCCCACACACTTCAGAATACGGAACCACATATTTTTCCTTTCCTCCAGAAGTCCACAGCAACCCAGGCCTTGGAGGGAGAGGATGTGGCCACAGCAGTGCCCCATCATCAGGCAGCATTTACTGGTCCTGCCCACAGAAATGTTGGTCACATGTGTGTGAGAGCTCAGAGAGTGGCCCATGACAATGTGTGCAATTTACAACCCATCCAGTTACATTCTTGGAAACATTCTTCCTCAGGTCAAACCAAGAAAAATATGTGTTCCCAACACCAATAAAAAGCACAAGGAATTGCTTCACTCTTCTATGGCTCTACTGTTGCAGCATGGCCAGACAAAGAAGGCATGGGAAGGGCAGGATGCAAAACTGCAGCTATTATTGTCACCTCAGAGGACATTTGAGGGTCCTTGGGTTCAAAGAGGAGGTCACAGCATCAGAGCTGTCCTCAGCATATCACCTATAAAGATGGTAAGCTGATTTCACACAGGACTCAGTGTTGTTCTGAGTGAAATCAGTGTCAGAGCTTCTCCTGACTCTTACTGAATGAAGGCTCATGTCATGATCCCCAAGTACAGCAGGACATCAGTGTGTCCCCAGTGTCCAGCTGTCCTCAGAGCAGCACTGGTGCCATGGTGAGTCCACCACAGAGACAATTATATACCCACACATTCACACATTCAGAGGGGGTTCTTTTGCAAATAATCTGTTCTTAAACGTGATGACGGAAACGAACTGTGCATCTTTAAGAAGGTGGAGGCTTCTCTTAGATAGACAATGCTTTGCTTTTCATCTTTTCAAAGTGTGAACAGAAGAGTGGTAGGTTGAATTAACATTCTTTTTTGCAGGAGCCATTGTTTGCCATTTCAAGAATAGAGATCTTAAGATGAAATCAAATTCAACCTGTTCTTTACTCGGCCTTTCTTAGAATCTCTCTTTTCTTTGTAGACATGTCCACTAGTCCTTAACCTGATTTATATGATTGGCCAATTGTGAGTTAATGAAGAGGATAAAATGTTTTCTGGAATGCTAGGATAATCGACAAATAGCAATGACCAGTAACTGGACCACGGCCAAGACAGGAACTTAATCCCCTGAAGTCCAAGGGTATTGTGAAGTTGCACTGAAGTGGGAACTGAAAGAAACCAGTTACATCACCCCATTTGCTTCCTTAGACTGGGACAAATGCACTCACCAGAAAGCATATTTGAAAACTAATTATATAGGGAGAAAACAAGCTAGGAAGGAATTTCTCTACTTCTAGGCATATGTGATCTCAAGCTCAGTTTAAGGGGTTTAATCCTCTTCATTCCTAGCAATATTTTACTGCTTGATGCATTCAGTGCAGGTTGTTTCTCTCAGAGGTCACATACTCTCATCCCATACCTCTGCCTTCCCTAATGATGCAGAGCAGCTCCCTCACCCTCTGTCAAACATCTCTCCTGAATTCTCAGTGGCAATGCAACAGCTGAATGGTTCAGCTGCAAGGATTAAAAAGGTGGGTTTAAAATGCATGTGTATCCTTTGAGTGTAAAATTTAAATTAGAATACAGACACACTCTTGCTTGCTCTGCCGTGGATTTCATGTAAAGGTCAGAATTCATCACTGCTGGAGCCCCACTGAATTAAGCAGGGATGAACTTGGAACTATTCAGTAAAGCCAAGGTTTCTCAGCCTGGGCTTTTCTGGTTTTGAACACACACCTCAGGGCACATTGTGGGGGAGAAGTGGAACAGAGGACATTTTGTTGGTCAGTGTGAGGTCATTTAATTTAAAGTTGACCCTGTGCACAGGAAACCCTGTGCTCATGAGCTCAGCAGCTCAACAGGGACTGAAGCACAGCACCTGCAAGACAACCAGGAAGGGAGTTACCACACCTTTGGTGGGTGGGTGGACTATGGGCAGCACATTAGTGACAGTGGGAGGACCAAGGGGACACTAAAATGTCCCCTCTGCCTATGGTGGGTGTCATCAGCACTGAGCAGCTCACCAGGGGTAGAGGGAAGAAAACCCACTTTGCCCTTGGGCTCTGGTTTTAAGAAGGTAGAGCAGGTTCCCAGTGAGTTCCATTTCATATATCCCAACAAAGAGGTTTGTTGACGCAGTCCTTGCGCTTAGACTGTGCAACGCATCTCCCTGAGGGGATTCTGGGGATTCTGTAGGATGACCCCTTCAATATCCAGTCAACAACCAGATGTTCAGTAATGATTTCTCAAATACACATCATCTCAGATCTTAGATCTTGCTGGAAAGAAGGAAAAAAAAAATATCCTACAAACAAACTGAAGTGACAGAAATTCTTCATGGACTTCCAAGCTAACACCCTTCCATGTGTTTCTGTGCTGCTTAGGATCATTTTTCTTTCAATGAGTGGTTAATTTTTATACCATTTTAAGGACATTTTTCCAACAAGAGGCTCTGGAGAGCCCATTTTGCACATGCAGGTGGATTGTGAGTTCGCTGGGGAGAGAATTGAGGTTTATTTGCCTCATTTGCACCTCAGACAGTGGGTCCTGATTTCACTGCTATGCCTAATTCATGTAATTGATGGACAAATAATTGAACAGCTTAAAATGCCTAGGAAGGCCCAGGAGAAGGTTCATGTGGAGCCATTCCTTCCCTTACTGGAACAGTTGGGGTCTGTAATGATGTGAGTGTTGAAGGGAGCAGGAGATGATGTTTGTGGTAATGAGATTTCCAGAGTCAGAGGCCAATGGGGAATCATAACAGAGAATGAAGTGAGACATGAGGAGTGAGAAGAGATTAATTAGTGGTTGAGAAACGTCCTCTTGGGACACTTTAATAAGCCAAAACCCTCATCTATGTAAGAACTCTGTTAATAACCCATGGCAAAGCACTGGACAGGCCAGCACCAAGTCTGCATCCAAATGTAGAAGCTCTTGGTCAGTCCTGGTGACTCTTGGTCAGTCTCTTCTCCCTGCCTGGCTCTGATCTGAACTTGTGAACTCAGCACACCAAGCGGTGGCCACAAATGAGCCAGGTTCCTCTTCCATATCCCCCTTGCTCCTCCATATCCCCCTTGCTCCTCAGCACCATTTTCTTTATGCCTTGCATTGTGTATTGCTTCAACAATTTTACCTCTTCATTAGCATTTCAGCAGGCTGATTGCTGTTCTCCCACGAGCTGGCTGGACAACTCTATGGGCCAGGCAGCTGCATCTCTCTTGTGCTTGGGGATTTGTTGATTAAAACAGTTACCTCATCCAGTGTGACCAGGAGCCCCAGCTTCCCTTGCTGCTGATGAGAAGCACATGTTGATGGGTCTGGAGCGCTTCACAGCAGAGCTCATCTACGAGACAAGGGGATGCACCGGCAGCAGGAGGGTGCTGGCAGTGCAAATTCCTTCTTGCCATGGGTTCAGGACAGATCCATGGGGACTGATGGCAGTAAGGATCATAGAAAACACTGCCAGTAGCCCAGGATCCCATTTAATGCAAAATTAATCAATAGATGTCTTCAGAAGACAAGGTCCTTCTAGAGAAAGATTGAAAAGGATAGTGTTGGCTGGGTGAGGTCTGTAAAATTAAGGGAAAAGAGGTGGTATTTTGCTCTAATTTGCTAAAATTGACTTACAAGAATTATAGTAGAAATGCCTCAGGGAGAGATAGAGAGAAAACCTCTTCTCATCAGGTTTGTGTGCAGTGTACTAAGAACCTTTACTTGGTATATGTGTTGCATAAATTCAAGGGAGTTCTATCAGCTCTATGTATCAGAGGTTTCAGATGAAGCTTTTGTTACTTATCAGCTTTCCAATGCCCTGAACAAAACTAGAACTCATTAGGTTACAGCCCAATGTGCTAAGCCTCATCTGCACACACTTTTAATCAGAAAAAAAAGGCTTGGAAGAAATATCCAGAATGGTTCTAATTATTCATTTGTTGTCATTAAATGCCATATTAAGGTATAACCTATTAAGGTCTAATCTGAATTGAGTTTAAATCAGGAATACAATAGGCCTGAAGACATACCTGGGGAGGTTTCAATTAGATAATAGTAAAAATTTACTCATGGCAAAGATTGCTAAGCACTGGAACAGACTGCCCAGGAAAGTGGCAAAGTCACCATCCTTGGAAGTGTTCAAAACCACATGGATGTGACACTTGGGGACATGGTTTAGTGCTGGCCTTGGCAGTATTGATGGTTGGAGTCGATGATCTTAGAGGTCTTCCCCAACCTTAATGACTCTATGATTCTATCAATTTCTCTTTAAAGGCAATTTAAAAAAAGAAAAGAAAAATAATAATAATTAAAAAACCAAACCAAAACAAACAAACAAAAAAAAAAGCTGTGCCTGTGAAAGCTTGGATCAAGGCCCGATTCACCTATTTCAGGTCTCTTAAAACCTCCTGTCGGTGCTTTTCCTGTCCATTTTGTCTGCTGTGATTTGCATCTTGTGTGTCTGGAGTACACATAACTTAGGCAGACAGAAGAAGGAAAACTGTATAAAATGAGACATTTCTCTGAAAATACACTCCAGTTTACCCACAAAATACGATGAGATAGCCTACAGAGTTATGGCTATGGCTGTGTGGGTGATAAATCTCCCTTCAATTTTTGCACAGGAAACTGTGTTTCATATTAACTTTTCAGAAGTGATAGCAAAATTGATTTATTCCTACATGCACAAAACCCCACACTAGCATGTTTATGCATTGCCATGGGCAAGGTGCCTTCCAAACACTCAAGATTATTC
Source organism: Regulus satrapa (assembly GCA_013396955.1). Classification (NCBI taxonomy): domain Eukaryota; kingdom Metazoa; phylum Chordata; class Aves; order Passeriformes; family Regulidae; genus Regulus; species Regulus satrapa. Next base: position 361,149 of record VWZN01000381.1, on the reverse strand, counting down.
TCTTCTCTAAGCATTGTGCATTTCAAAGGCTGGGTTTTGTTGCTTGTTGGGCTATAACGGTGCTGGTTATTAAATTTGAAACAAAAATCTCAGGTAACATAAATATTCAGAAACAGCAATCCAGGGTGATTAAACCAACACAGAGTCGAACTCTGACAGGATTTACCCTGTGTTGTTATTTAACATGCAGAGATAGGAAAGCCAAACTCTGTGTTTGAGGTCTGTGTTGATTAGTGCCAAAGACTAAATGTGCATATGAATGGTACTAGATTCACGGGAAGGATTTAAGGATCAGTATTAGACCCTATTCCTAAATCCTAATTAGGCAATTCCTGAAGAAGGTAGTTCACAAACCCCAGCACCCTGAACACAGCTCAGCCTAGTGCCTCTATTAAAAAATTTTAAAAATGCTGAAGGGGATAAATTTCATGTGGGATTAACAGCTGGAGGTGTTTTTTTGTTAAATGTAAACACTAAATCCGGTCAGTAATTCCTCTCCCTTCCCTCAAAGAATACTAGAATTGAAGTATCTTGCACAAAACTCTCCTGGCCCAAATAGTAACCTACACATCTCTGACATGAGAGACCCCCTTCAATGCCCACATGCTGTGCTGAAAAGCATATTTATATCTTATTATTACTTATCTTATTATATATATATATTATTTACTTCTTATTATCATATCTTATTATGTCATTAGATCTTATATCATTATATCTTCTGGTGTAATTATTAAGGGCTTTTCCTGCAGAGGGGAAGGGGGTTTGGTGTGGTGAGGAGAGCAGGGAGAGGGGAAGGTCTCTCTGCAATAGCCCATGGAACATGCCCTTCATTTCTCACATACTCCTCCTCCCATCTGTGGCCTGAAGAGCGCCCAAACCCCAGCTCTGAGTGGGGGAGGCAGCTTTACGTGGTGAGCCCCGGGCTCATACACAATGAACCCTGTTTGGGATGGAAAAGCTGCAGCTCCAGCTCCAGAAACACGCTGGCGTCAGGGGACTGACCAAGTTATAATTGCATCTCTTTGTGTTATTGGTCCCTTGGCCTCCCTGAGCTGAAGCAAGCAACATTTGATTTCTTTGGCATCGTCCTGAGCGTGTTCTGCCAGCACTTTGCCCTCGGTGCCTTGTGTAAGCCAAACTGGCCACTTCTGTGACCTCTTGTTCCTTCTATACATGGAACATATTTCAGTGAATTTATAACTCCTCAAATAAGGTCTCTTTTATTCTAATCTGAATGCCCTGTTAACTCGGTTTTGGATCCTCTCCCAGTCTCCAGAATACCTGGTGCTTTATATTTTGGATATACCAGACTGCCTGCTGCTCCAGGTTGCGACAGAGAGTGTCTGGTTCATATACTTCTACCTTTAGACATTAGATTGTTTATTCCACTTCCTCAACAGTACTTTAAAAGAAAAAAAAGGAGCTGGGAAAGAGCACAAAGTCACTGAAAAGTTGCCCATCAGCTCACATCCGATGCCTGACCACCAAGCAAAAGAAAAAATCCCTCTTGCTGGTCAGTTCATCTTCTCCAGCCCGTGAAAGTGGACAGGTTTTGAATAAAGTAAGCTCAGTGTGAGTTGCTTCCACACAGCTCTAAGGGCAATTTTTCAGGCATGGATCCAGAGATGAGGATTACCCAAACAGTGCAGAAAACTGGCATGAGAAAAGCCACATTTCCTGGAAGATGCTTTGTCAGAATCCAACCTACTCAGAGGAACATTTGGGGAAGGAAGGTTCTCCAGATGAAACATATCAAAAATACACTTTTCATAGTGTAAAAAGAGACTTCTGTCTCTTTTTATTTTTTCCTTAAATGAAAAATTTCTTTTGATTCTAAAATACCTTTGAAGTTGCAGCACATTTACACTTTTCAAGAGGTTTTGCTTATCTTTAAATATCAGAATTGAAATAGAATGATCCCACATGCTTCAGATTAAAAATTTCTGTGGAACAAATCTGAAATCGGAGGGAAAAAGTTTGGCATGGAGAATTTAACTTGTTCTTCTTATTTATTGTAGGAAAGGAAAAGCAGAATCTCTGAAATCTCTCACAGGATAGGGAACAAATTTCCTGCTGACTTGTGAGGCCAAGTTCTCTAGGCAGAGCTTCTCTCACAGCAAATCAGCCCTTGTGAAGGTTTCTTTCCATCAACAAATGGAGAGAAAACACTCCTCTCTCAACTGGAAAATGGTCATTCAGGATATAATGAAAATTGTTGAATAGATCAGGCCAAATGATCAACCCGTTCTCTCATTTTCAACTCAGCTTCCTCCTTTTCCTCCAAATTAATTTGGGTTTTATTTTATGTCTCCTGCCTAGAATCAAGAATGAAATCTCTAACTCCTGTGGTGGTGAAAGAGAAGGGTGCAGTTATACTAAATTATAGCAACTGACTCCAAACTTCCCCTGCTTTTTATGCTCTAATGGTTCTTTTTCATTTCTCCCACTGTCACCGGCTTTGGCCATTTATTCATAGCGCTTCACCCTAAAAAAGCCTCTCAGTTCCTGAAGCAGCCTCTTGTGTCTCTCTCATCTGCAGAATTTCCAGCTGAAGCATCCCAGACCATGCCAATGTCAATGTTTTAGAAAAGCCTCCCAGGGAGGATTCAAGTGTTTCCCCTGTTCTCCCCCCTCTCTTCTTCACACCTTTTTTTTTTTTTTTTTGGATTGGACTCTGGGCTGTATCATCTCTGCAGCCCAGTAAATTATCCAGGAGCTCAGCATGTGGGTTCCTGAGTGTCTGTTCCACGCTCTACCGCAGCAGTCAGGAGAAAACAGTGATTTCAGCAGAAAAAGGCAAGAGGAGCAGCCCTGAGTGCCTTGCTCTTCTCTTGTGATGCTGGGAGGTGCCTAGCAAGGGTACTGGACACTCAAGCCTTCAGTTTCATTATGGACATGACTGATGAATTTCCAAAGTGTTGTGAGGTCTTGGAAGTGTGGACAAGGTTGTCTGCCACCCTCAGAAGGTGCTAGAAAGCTGATGTCAGTCTCTTCTCAGGTGTTACCATGGAAGCATATGGTTACTTTAACATTTTCTTTCCCTCCTGAACTTTCTTTTGCTCAGGTAACTACAATTCAGTTTTTTCTTCTTATTATTGCCTGTCCCAGGTTTTCAGTCAGAAAGAAAGTGACTTTTTGGGAGTGAAGGGCACATTGCCAAGAAATTCACCAGCCCAGAAGAAGCATCTGGGGCAAAATGGAGCCCCTGCATCTGATGGGACAGTGAACAGGAGAAGCAGCTCCAGGTAGCAGATGTGACCATACAGCTCCAGGCTGTGCTCCAAAAGTCCTGCTGTATTTGTTGGGGAGGAGTCTGTGCTGGGTAAAGAGCCATCCAATCCTCTGGGAGCAGGTGCTGCTCACAGATGTGAGTGATTGACATTCATAATCCTGGGCAGTGGAGGAGCTGAGTTTCCCACAGGAGTCCTGTGACCAGTAGTGGTCAATAAGGAAACCCAGACTTGACTTGTCCTGGTTGTTGATCATTCTTCATTGCTGTAACTTTGGCTGGTCACAGGACCAGTGAGGTCCCATGAGCAGCAGGAAAATATTTGAAAATATATCTCTAAAATGCAACTTGCCTTTTCAGCTCTGTGTTTTTTCCTTTGCAGACGGGACTTTTCTAGGCACTATTGCAAAGATGATCCCAAAGGGGCAGGGAAGCGTGAAAGCTAAAAGGAGGTCAGGAACAGAAAGAGATGGCAATTTGGGACTGGTCTGGACCAGAAATGCAAGCAACTTGGAATGGTAACCTTACCCTAATCTCCCAGGTAAGGAAAATGTCCAGGTTTTACAAGTAATCCTTATTCAGAAATAGAAAAAAAAGAGATTTGCAATCCATCTATTCCTACATGCCGCTGATGTTCTGAAGCTTAAAATAATAGCCTGTAATCCCAAGTGAGGAAGCAATTAGTAATTATGAGGGCAATATAGAAAACACGTGTAAAAGGAATCCCAGTTTCTCTTTTGTTTCCTCACAAATAATTCCCTGAATTTCATATAGGTGCTTTCTATTAATCAACCTTCAACACAGATTTTGAGCAGTAGCTGTCAGGCTGTGAATTGCTCTGTTATGTTTTTTTACATAATTTCCCAGCAAGAGATGACCATGCTGCCCTTTGCAGTGCTAGAGTGGCTGGCACAGCTCCCAGCAGCACCAGCACAGGCGTGCTGTGGTAAAATGGACTGTTCTACAGCATGAGGTGTGCTAAGGGCTGAATGAAACTACTCTCAGAAATGGGTGGCTAAAGAGATTCAAATATTTTAAGAAATCCCCAGTGGATGCTCCACCTGTTTGTAAATAGGATCTTTGGTTATTTGGTGGGCTCTGGTTTTCTATGAACTGATGAACTTGGAGAGACACAACACAACAAGGCCCTTCCACTCAGGGCCACAGTGTTTTAGGTCCCAAGCACTTCACGGTGTACTGTAATTATTTCAGTGCCAGCAGAGCAGTGATATCATGCAAAGACATGACAGATCACACTTTTCTCATATTAGGAGAGAGGGCTGGAACATGTGAGTATGTGTACAGGAGTCTGTTTGTATGAAACTGCCATTATGGGGCCCTTGTGTGCTTGCAGTCTCATTTCATCGAGTCAAGAGTGCTCCTTTTCTTAATGCTTGCTTAATGTGTTTACTTAAATATATTTAATATCCCATGGAGTCCATTTCAATTAGCTGATGGAGCTTTTTTAGAGCATCATAGTGGCAAAGCTGAATAAGATACCTGTGAAAAACATCAGAAATTTTAACATATTGAAAGCACTGAGAAGTGTAAGAGGGCAATGTTCAGTTTTGTAATGAAAATAATTAAATGAGGAAAACCTTTGGGACACACTAAAAGAGAGCAACCAAACAGGAAGGTAAAGAAATTGTTCTGTGTACCCAGAGGGAAACAGTGAAGAGAGCCAGTTTATTTTTTTTCTGATTTTGCTCATTATGGAAATAATTGATGCCCAGTTTGGAAAAAAATATAATAACAGTACAAGTTATTGCTCTCCGTGCTCCCAGTTTGCCATCTGACCTCATCACTATTGCATTCCTGGCTGCAAGAGCTCAATTTCAAGGAAAATACTGGACATCTGTCAAGAAAGCCTATGACCTGATAGTTAGGACACTCTCTGAATCTGAAGGAAGGGAGGGTTTAGTGCCTCCTGACCTCAAAGTTCACCTAAAATCTCCTATTTCTCCCTAGGTGAAGCCAGTAGCATGCAAGCAGCAGACACTGCAAGGGCACACTCTGGGATCTTCTCTGGGAAGCTCTGGGTTGGTGTGGCTGATGGCAGAGACTGCACTGGAGCCCCAGCTGGGACATCACCACCTGGTTTCACCACAACAGATCCTGCTGATCCTGTCTGAGGACTACAGGGAATAATGTCCTGAACTTCCTGGCAAATTGCAAATTTCCTGCAGCCATTCTCATTTCTAGGTCAGTATAAAGGAAAATCCACTCTCAGTCACCTGCAGGAAGAGAGGCAGAGGAAGAAGCTAAAAGCCACGAAGCAGAGCCACCAAGAAATTGAGAATCCACCCCTTTAATTGCAGAAATGGTGAGGGGGATTTTTCACTCACCCCTCCTGTGTTTGTGTACAGAGGGTCTGGTTATTTCTGCTGGAGGTATCTCTGTGTTGGGAAAACAGGCTGTGGTGGCAAGGGACACAATGATCTCTTCAGAGGGGTCCCAGCTGCCTTCCCCTGCTCAGTGTCACTCATGCTGCTGGGCCTGGGGAGCCAGTGCTCATGCATGCAAAAATCACCCTTTTTAATTTTCTGTTTCTGTAACATGACCTATTGCTGTACTACATCTTCATGAGGCAGAGCTGTCTGGAGAACATCTGTTGCAGTCCCAGCTGTTCGGGTACTTCCTCTGTTTCAGCCCTGTTTCAGATATGTGCAAATCACTGACAGTAACACATCCCCCAGTTCCTCCTACAAATCCTGTTTTCTCTGTTCTCACAGGGAGAGGTTGGGGGAGGGAAGAAAAAGAAACTTTGCATGGTTAAATATGGGCTAGATGCTTTATTCTCACCAAATCGCACCAGTAGGGTCACTGTGGACTGACTCATACCAGACAGACAGTAAAAACCATCCCAGTGTTTATTCCCTTTGGAGCCTATATAATTAAAGCTGCCCACCTGCTGCTGAATTTTGCTGTCATTTTTTGATGCTGTGGGCAATGTGATACTCAGTTATTATCATAAACTATGTTAAGCTCTACCCACTATGGGGTTTATGACAACAATCCTTGAGAAAACTGTAATCCTCTGTGCTCAAGTATATCTCCTTGTTATAATGCTTATGATTCTTGGCTTGAGATGATGGCAGATGATGGCCATGAAAGACTTCCAAATATGGGTCCTGGCAACTTGCTCTCTGCCCAGCATGCCTGCCTGAGATATGTTAGATGAAGCCATTTCCAGCCCATCTCTTCCAGTCCTGCAGCACAGCCGTCATTCTTGCTCCAGGATGCATGACTGAGAGGTTTGACAGCCTGTCCCAGGGGAACAGTGCCCCTCTCAACCCCAAACCCACCCCCACACAACTGCTGTGGGTCCAGAGGGAACCCCAGGGGCTGCAGGGAGGTGGAGGGCTGGGGTGTCCCCTGAGCAGCTCTCCTGCAGCTTTCAAAGTCCCTTGCCTCTTTTCCCTGCCTGTCCACAGCATCTGTTTTCATCCCCACACAAGGGAAAAAACCTCAGGATGCCTGGCTGAGGGTGCTCAGAAAGTCGAGATTTGGAGTTGGCAATTTACAGGACTTTGGATGGAAAATTTGCAATGTGCAGCCCTTTTCTCTCACCTGGAGTGAGAGCTACAAGCACCTGATTGTCACATAAAAAGGTGCCAAACCCTCTGGGTGTGTTTTAAAAGGAAACATTGAATTTTCAAAGAAAGGACAGAGGAGCACTCCAGGATGCAGGCCCCAGGCAGACTCAGGGAATTTGGGTGCTTCCAGTTTTGATATTTTGCTTTGGAAAAATGGAAATTATTGGCTAGTCTTCGTTTCATAATGCACAGGCATTGCCAAAGGCCAAGACCAAAGTATGTCTCAAATGCTAAACATTTCATCTGCTAAATTAAAAAAAAAAAAAAAACAACAAAAAACAACAACAACAAAACAAAACAAAGCAAAAAAACCCAAAAACCAAACAAAAACAAACAAAAAACCCCACCCAAAAACAAAACAAAAACCCCCTGGCTTCTGAATTCCAAATACTGTGAAATGTCCTGGGGGCATTGACTGAAAGTACTAAAAATACTACCAGGGGACAGCTCAAATATTTGACAGTCTTGGAAACAACAAAATGGCTTTCATTATTGACCAACACTGGTGACACATATATATACCTCAATAAAATTGCTGTAACTTCATCACTAAATACAGCAGTAATAGGTTTCATCTCTATAAATTCTCTGTAAAATTAAAAAAGCATCAGGAAAATATATTACATTTTTAAAATGGCATACACACTGAAGATTTTGGAAATTTGTATTTTTCATGACCATGTTTTAGAATTCTGAATATCCAAACATTCAAAATTTAACTTATAATTAAAAAAAAAAAAATCCACACCTGGTATATTTGTCCCTGTACTGCTATCTTAAACCACAATCTCAACAATGAAAAACTATCAAGATTAACAATCCAAACATGTTTCCTGAACAGCCAATCCATAATTGTTGGAAGCAACCACTTCCCTTTACTGCCAAAATATTGTCTATCATTTGTTGCCTGATACTCCTGGAGGGAATTAACAGTGTTTAATAAATAATTTGAACCTGCTTGGTAAAATTTCCATTTAATGCTAGCTGAGATGTGAATTATTTATCACAATTTTTTCCCCCAGCTTTTTTAAGGACAACACAGAGTCTTGGACAGAAGCTTCTGGATGCTCGATATGCATGAGCTGGAACCACACACAACTGAATTTCTCTAGTAGCTATAGGACAAAAGGTTTGATGCTGACCCATCTTGCACAGTTCCTCCAGGATGGTAAATTTCCCCTCACATTTCACAAGTACATACTTGTCCAGAAAATAAAGAGAAAAATTTATATACCACAGTGCTGATGACAGCAGTTGTCAGAAAGCTGCCAGCTTCTTAAAGGAAATGAGCTTGCCTCCCAAGAAGTCCAGCATAAGAATCCCAGTAACTTCCATGAAGCCAAGCTTAACCCAAACCACTCTGATGGCCTCATCCAGCACCTGAGGAAACGGTTTCACCTTTTAGATGATGTTTTGGAAGAAAAAAAGGACAAGTGAATATCTTGAACAGAATAACAAACTGGCTGTGCCTTCCACTGACAGAGAAACTGGGCTTGGAACTTGGCCAGGGGGCTTCCAGGGTCCCCATTTTGCCACCAGGTCTAGTTTAGAAGTACAATTGATCTTAGTCTTGCTTTGGTACTCCTGGTGCTCTGAAAGACAGTAAAACACACAATCATAGAATTATTAATGTTGATAAAGAACTCAGATCACTGAGCCCAACTATTAACTCAGCACTGCCAAGGCCACCAGTAATCCAAATCCCCAAGTGCCACATCAAGATGTGTTTTGACTTCAGGGGACGGTGAATTCATCCTCCCTTGGGCAGCAGATTTCAAAGCCTGACCACTCTTTCTGTGAAGAATTTTTCCTAATATTGAACCAAAACCTCCATTTGTGCAACTAGAGGACATTTCCTTTTGTTCTGTCTCTTGTCATCTGGGAGAAGAGACCACAGATGTCCAGTGATTTCCCAGTTGCAAAGCAAGCACTGCTGACATGATGAGGAAGGTGATGGCTTTGGACAAACATTAATTTGGTGTACAGATCCAAGTTAAAATTTCTGCTCTTCCTGCTCTATAAAAACCTTTTCCTTTATCTATATTTCAGTGTCTCTTCTACACAGTGAAAGTGATTATTGCTATGATTCACAGGAATTTAGAAATTTTTAGTGGTCAAAAATGCATGGAGTGAAGACACTGTGGAAATGGAGTTACCATTTCCCAACACAATGTATATCATATTTTATCATAAAATTATTTAATGAGTACGTTATTTTTAAGTACTATTTTAACATTGATTTGCCCATGTGATTTTCCGGCTTTTGGTTTCCGGGTCCATTCCAGCAAAGATGGAAAATCAGATCAAGTGCTGCAGGGACTACCACTTTAAATGCTGACTGCACAGTCATGTTTGCACAGAGGCCCCCGCAGCACTGTCGAGGAACCAAAAAGCAAGTGCAAACAGAGCTGTGCTGACTTTATGGCCCCTTACAAATCTTTTCTGGCATATGGGAGTATTAGGCCTTAAGAACCAAAATGAGAGAGAAGTGTTTTATCACTTCTCTGTGATGGCGGGTTGAACCTGTCCTTACACGCAGCCTCTACCACGAAGGCACTTTTGGAAGGGAGTTTCAGATAAACATCAAAATGCTCCCCTTGTGATGTCAAGTGGGAGAGCTCTTTGCTCTCACTGAACCATGGCAGAGGCCAGCTGGGTTCCCTGGCAGCCCAGGGCTTTGGCCAGCAGACAGCAGCTGGAGCTGAGCGATGAGAGCTGGGTCTTGGACCAGCAGGAGATCCCACCCTGCACGCCTCTACCCTCTCATCATCTGGGTTTGTTTTCTATTCCTACAGACAGGGAGAGTTCAGGACACCACCATCCTCCCAGGCTGCAGAACACAGTGGCACAAGGAAATGAACTCTGTTTGCTGACATCTCTAACAGGTTTGGGCAAAGGCAGCATAAATGGACACTTCACCAATTTGCTGCATATTTCTGTATTTTTTTCCAGCATTGTATTTCATTGTCAAAGCCAAGTTCATCCTTTTGTTTCATGGTACCTGGGTAACAAACTCAGCTTATCTTGTTGGCTTTAGTGGGAGAGGAAATGACATCAGGGTTCTTCTTCTCCTCTCAGTAACCAAGGAACCACCTTTGGGAAATGACAGTTTCTCTTTCCTGTTTTAGGAAGCTTATGATTACTCTTGTTAATTTCACCAAGTCACTTAAGAAAAAAAGATTAATCTAAACTTTAAAACATCCCTCTTTGTCTTTGCAAGCCAGGCAAGCCACGCACACCCTTTAAATGAAAGATGTTCTGCAGTGATGTGTTCAAGAGACATTGCCGGTTACACAGTGGGCACTGAGTGCTCTAGTTTGCCCTGGGTCACCCACAGGTGCTCCAGCTGCCTCCTGGGATCCAACATATGTGGAGTGGCCAAAACCTTGACTTGACCTGACCTGGAAACCTCTGGTGACATGACACCACTCTCTCTTTTCTTTAAACTGCCCCTCCCTACCATTCATGACTCCTCTGTTCACATTCACCTCCTGTCTTAGATAGCATTAGTGAATATGTTAGTGTATTCAATTTTCAATAGCAATAAAATTAATTAATAATTAATTTAGTTAATTATTTATTATTAATTAATATTGAGTTGAGCCTGTCCTTGCATGCAGGATAACATTAATGTTGAAGCAACCCATCAACATATGCCTTAAATCCTTACCCAGGTGCTCATTAGTATTTCAGATCTGAGCTCCCACTGGTTCCAGTGTCTGTACCTCCATCCTTATCTGGTCAAATCATTAGCTTTAAAATCCTTCACACTTTTCAACTCAATAATAAAGCACAGGAAAAAGTGGCCATAAGCTTAATGAATACTTACTTTTTTAGCAATGAAGGAGCAAGTTTACCCAACAGCTTTTCTAACTGATTGTCTGCAGCATAAGGAAGCAATGGCCACATTAACGCAAGCAGTAGTAGTTTATTGTTTTAGTAGACACTTCTTTTTCCTTCCTTTTGAATAAATACACCACAGGGTCTGGGAGGACGTGTGCCAAGAGCATTACTGGGCGCAGCAACAGCCGAACAAAGCGCAATCCTAATCATAACAGAACGAGCAAGTATTGTTACAAATGTTCTCTTTAGTATGGAAATGAGCCAGGGGTAATAAAAACACCATAAAAACGTCAAAATGACCGATCACCATGAAGCGCTCGCCTTTTTATAACCAAAACTTGCAATGAACTTAGAAAAATTCCTGCCTTAAGAGAGATGCCATTTTTACTTAACGTTGTTGTTTGACTTCTTCTCACTCCGCTGCACAGTTAAATGATTGCAGGAGAGAACAACTTCAGAAGGGCATCAGTAAAGACCTGATTGATATTAAATGGCATTCAAGCATGGTGGTGGACTCTGGATGGGAGCAAACTGTTAACCAGGGCATTAACATTAACACTGCTACTGCCTCTTTATGAGAATATGGGGCATATTTAGGTGCTAATTGTTTGAACAGCATCAATAACACATAATCCTTAATAAGATACAAATGAAGAGCTGTGTAACTCGTGTAATTTCATCAGAAAACGCTCAGGAACAGCAGCTTGACTTTAATTACTCAGATCAAAGGAAAAAGGCATTTTGAAGTCTGGTCTAAAATGTTATTTATTACTCCTTTCACTAAAGCATAGATCAGCTTGGATAGAAATAGCAGTTTGGACTGGATTTGGTTAGTGAAAATGAGGAAAAAAAAGAATATTCACTGCTTTGCTGATGTCCATGCATATTGGAGGATATGTTAAATCCTAATTACAGCAGACTGGCAGAAAGAAAAGAAAAAAGAAAGAGAAAAATAATGCATAAGCTAAAATGAGGACAAATAAAGGTCATAGCTCCATATATTGCTCGCAAAGACCTGAAGCTGGTAAACACACACAAAGGTGCCTTGGCTAAACAAAAAGTCAACTGGGCATTCTCTTTTCTCCACTCCATAAACAGACAATATATATGTGCCACCTAACAGTCAATATAACACCAGTATTTTAAATGTGGTTTTATCAGCCATTGCTTCCTATTTCCAACTACAGTAATCTGCATTTTTGGTGTTGGGATTTGGTCGTGGCTTTTTTACATTTGTAGCAGACTTTTAAAAGCTGAGAATCTTTGGTAAAGAAATGCTCTGCTGCTAAGATAAGGTGAAGAGAAAGTCTACACCTACAGCTTCCTGCTTACTAGCTTTTTCTGCCAGGTCCAGAATAGAGAACTGACCTGGCAGGTGGCCTGGATGCATCCCAGCACATTTGTATGACAGACCCTAACCCATTCCAGCACATTTGGATCATAGATTCACAGCATGGAGTGGGTTGGAAGGGACCTTTAAAGGTCATCTTGTCCCACCCCCTGCAATGAGCAGGGACATCTTCAGCTAATCAGGTTGCTCAGAGCCCTGTCCAACCTGGCCTTGAATGTTTCCAGGGATGGGGCACTCTCTGGGCAATGTGGTTATTCACCATCCCCATAGTAAAATAATTTTTTCCTTATATCTAGTTTGAGATTTAACCATTCAAAGGGCAATGACTAACTGGTGGATACAAGGAGGGTAGAATTTGTTGTTGGTCTTGCAATTTATCTCACTGGTTTGGTGTCTTGGTGCTCTCTGCAGTTACNATTTAAAGGGCAATGACTAACTGGTGGATACAAGGAGGGTAGAATTTGTTGTTGGTGTTGCAATTTATCTCACTGGTTTGGTGTCTCGGTGCTCTCTGCAGTTACAGGATCATCAAGATTGGAAGAGAACCTCAAGATGATCCATCCTGCTATCAAACCAGCATCACCATAATTGTCCCTAAACCATCTCCACAAGTTCTCGTCCAGTCACCTTCTGAACATTTCCCAAAACAGTGCCTCCACTACCTCCCTGGAAAACTTCAATGTCTAACCACTCTTTCAGTGAAAAATGTTTTCCAGTTATCTAATCTGAGCTTCCACTGGTGCAGTTTAAGGCCATTTCCTCTCATCCTCATTGAGACCAACCCTCCCCTCACTACAGCTTCCTTTCCAGTAGCTGTGGAGAGCAATGGGGTCCCCCCAAGCCAGCCTCCTCTTCTCCAGACTAAACCACCCTGTTCCCTCAGCTGGTCATCAAAGGACACGTAGGATGACAGCCCCTAACCCATGCCAGCAGATGTGAATGATACAATGACTACCATGGAGGGGTGTGAGTACACAGTTTGCACAAAGTGTAAGTGTCAATGCACAGCCCCACTTTATGTAAACAACGTAATGACTGCAGCACTAAGCTGGGAAGTGCTGGGATCATCCTGCCTGGAGGCAGCTGGAGCTGGTTGTGCAGCCTGGGTGGGCAGCTGTGTGCCCATCATTGCTGTGGGGTCACTCGTGCAACCCACAGTGCTCACTGCGAGCAGCACAGCCAGGTGCAGGGCATCCCCTTTTCTCTGCAGCTCAACTGCATTTCCTTAGGACCAGAAGGCACCACTAGATGACCTCATCTGGGCTCTATGAATCCCTTTATCCCAGTAACATTCCCAAAATCTTGCATTCAGTCACGTGCTGTCTGCAAAGCCCCCAGCCTTGAAGATTTTGAGAGATGCAATCTCTACCACTTCCTTTGATAGCTCCTTCCAAAGTGTGTGCATTTCCCATTTATGTATGCCTGGCTTCATACTTGGGGCCATTATTTTCTGCCCCATCTTTTCCTGCCAATGGGCCAGCCAGGGCAAAGATGTGAAAATCTGGAAATGGCTCCATGTGTCTGACTGATTTCCCACTGAATATTGCAGGGATTTTTGTCCCACTGGCATCTCCAAGAACTGGAACTAGCTCTGTGTAGATTCAATGATTGTAAGGATCTTTTCCAATTATTCATGTTAATCATCAGCTTTGAGCAATTTGGAGTCTTGGGCCTGCTCAAAATTCCTCATGTAGGCAGAGGTGCTGCCCAGGTAGAAAAGCCGTGATAAATTCCCAGTTAATATCTGACCACCTCCCAGGGTTTTCTCACCTCTGCATCTTACCCAGGTCTTTATTCCAGTATTCAAACCACTCAAGAGTTTTAGACAGTCACAGCAATGGAGTAAACAGAGAAATATTTCCTCCTTCCTACCCCAAGCATGCAGTTTCTGCACAAGGATTTTTGGGTAAGAGGCCAGGTCAAGGTCAAGATAAAGTTTGGGTGAGGGCCAGCTTTTCTGAACTTAAGATGTCACAGCCTGAGCATTTTCTGCCTCTGGAGTGAGTAGTGAGACACTCACAGATTTGCCTAAAAAGAGGAGGAGGTGCTGAGCTTGATCTTGAAATCCCTGGTCCACTCCAGGTACTCCAAAATTGGGCTCCTAATGCAGTTCTAGCACTTGTCTCTAGAGGTGAACAGATTTAAAACTGCCCTTTTCCACTAAAAACCAGAAACCATTCCCAAAACATTAAAAAAAAAAATAACGCCTCTGCTTGATTCACAGAACACATGCAACATATCAAACCAAGCTGTGGCACAGAGATAACTTGAGAATATTGTCTGCCTCGCCCTGCCAGCACACACTCCTGATGTGTGCTAACACACACACACGCACACACAGCCATTCTTGTCTTCAAAACACAGAACTCTAAAATACATTAACACAATTCCAGGCTTTTATTCCTTTTTTTTTCTGCAACTTTTATTACAAAGCCACAGACACACTGTGCCATTCTGTCTCCTTTGATGTGTTTAGTTATTGTGTTTGTCACCAAATGAAAACCACAGAACCCTTTTTTATCTTCAATGTCTGATAAGTTTTCAGTTTGAAAGGGGCCAAACACAGAAAGATTGTCCATACAAAGTTAAAAAAGGCCACGCACAAACTGGTAGGTAAAGCCATGTTTGATCTGTAATGCAAATAAAATTAACAAAGATAGTGTTTTAAGCCTAAAATTCCTTTGATCTCTGAAGCTCCATGGTTTTAAAAGTACAGCTGCCTTGTGTATCATAGCCTGGCATGTGCATCTATATGCCTACATGCATATGTATACAAATACAGAAAATAAAAAATCTTCTGTGTTCAACATAGGGTCAGTTACCACAAACAAGACAATGGTTTTCTTTGAATGCCCTCTATTTAGGAATGAAGACACATCCAAATCTTTTCCCACAGAATAAAAAACATATTCATACACAAGTATGACCTGGTTGAATTTATTTAAACTACGGAAGACTTTGCAATATAGGCAAGGCACAATCAAGCCCTGATATTCAATGGCATGCAGTAGGGCTTGGGACAGAGTGACTCAAAAAAGGTCTAAGAGACACCTTTGTGAAGGAAAAATAATTCCTCAAAATGTGGAATCCACCCAGGCACAGCAGGCCAGCACAAGGCCTAGACAAAAACAGCCCCTCCTAAACAGAGCATGTGATGGTATTTCCCTGGGTGGAAATTTCACACCACTTTTGGGCCAAGATGGAGCACATACCCAAGGCAGGATGAAATCCCCAAGCTTTCTGCAAATCAAGACCTTTATAGCATCTCTCACAGTGCATCCAAAACCAGAGCTGCATTCTCAGTGACACAGCCTAGAGCTGCAGCTGCCCTGGGCTGATGCATTGTCCATGCAGGGTAGTTTAATACAACATTTGGAGAGCTCTGTTAGCAGCTATAGAGATTTATCTTTGATTCAGGAGCTTTGAAGGGCAGGAAGAAGCTGCTCCTTCCACTTGAGCCATCCAAAAAAATGTGAAGTTTTTGCTTGCATGATACAGCACAACAGAGCTGGGTCACAAAGGGGAGAAGGCACTGGTGGAGAGCTCAGCCTGGAATTCTGTGCTGTATGGGAAATGCAGGAGGGCTCCTCTTAACCCACCAACCCTCTCTCTGAGGCTCAGAGACAGAGCTGCCACGGGAACTGGTGCTGTTAGAAAATCTCTCAGGGTCTGCTTAAGGCTGAGCCCCACAGACCCAGCGCTCACCCTCACTCTGAAGCTGGTGTCAGTACTGCTCACAGTCCATGGGTAAGCAGTGTCTCCTTGCACCAACACCGGCCCAGAGAGCAGAAAAGGACCACGGGCGTACAGGGGAATCCTGCCCTTTGCCATGCCCCTAATGCTGCTGGAATGTGCAGGAGTCTGGGACATACTACATTGTAGTAAGCAGCATCCCACAGGCATGAGAGATGAGATGTAGAATCTAGTATCTCCAATGGAAGCATACACTTACTGTCTCCTTGAAAGGAAGGCCATGCCCTTGGTGTACAGAGGCTTTTTTATTTGTTTTTTTAAATTAAATGACTCAGAATACTACAGCCATTAAGAACTCCTGCCTAAATTATACCTTATATCCATGCCTTATATCAGAGCTCACACTTAAGCTCCTCTTAGCTCTCCCTGAAGCCGAGAGGATGCATATAAAGATATCCTTAATCTGATTTTTAGGGATTTCAGAAATTTGTGTTGAACCCACCTGCTGAGAAATACCAGTTATCAATGGGTTGCTTTATTACAACCTCTACAGGAGGACCATCATGAGGGATGGTCTTCCTCTAGGGGTTATTACATGGATAACCTACTCCTAAGGCAAGAAAGTGACTTTTTGGAGCAGAATGCATTGGTGAAGAAAGCAGGAGCTGACGTGTTTCACTGACTCGGGGCCCCGTCTTGCAGCACCACGGCTGAGCAAACAGGGAACTGTTTGGTTTGCTGGTGATTCAAACAAACCACCAGAAAAAAATCACTGCGGGTCAACACAGAGCAAATACCTCCAGAAATGTTCAGAGAAAAGCAAAGCCTAAAGCAGAGCTTTGTTTCAGATTAAATAAAGTGTTTCATTTTTTAAATGGAGAAGGTGGTTTGGTGAGGATCTCTTTCATGGAACAGGCTTGAGAAGGAAGCAATTCCAAACTTAAAAATCAGCATGTTTCAAATTTTTTCTTTTTTTTTTTTTTTAACCCCATCAAACTCTAAATGAAAATAAGATAAACAGTTGCATCACTGCTGAGCCTGCCTTCTCTAGAGAAAATGTTGGCCCCTGTAGAGCAGAGTGCCTCTCCATGGTGGGCAGCAGAAGGAAGATTCAAGTGCCCCTGAAGGGGAGCAGCTCCTTGTGTTCCCTCCTCACTGTGCCCAGCTCACCCTCACTGGCTCCTAAAGCAGCTGCAGTTACAAATTGTTTCACCTATATTTCATGATTTCTCCTTCCAAGCACCCTGGGGCCAAAGCTCCTTTTACAGCTTCATAAATTATTATGCTTTGATTTACAAAAGTTTCTCAAAAAAAACAAACCAACCCAAACCAACAAACCACTGCAGGTCTGGGCTTAAAAAACGAATGAATCATGCTCCCCACAGCCCCCCAGAAATGCACAGTGAAAAAACTTTCCCTATGAGAGAAGAACTCTGCTACTGAAGGTGGCTGGGGTCCATGAGAAGGGATCCGGCCACCACAGACCCTCACAGTCGGAGTACAGAAAGTGGAGAAGGTCATTTTCTGATGGCCAGGATGGCACCAGCAGCACCTGAGGTGACAGGAGATGACACCTGGCTAGTGTGAAAAGGCATAGGGACAGGTGGCCTCCAGGTCAGGAGAAGCACAGTTGGTCACAAGTTACATCAAGTGTATTCTGAGCATGGCACCTACAGAACCTGAAAAAAAATTCTTTATTTTCTTTGATCAAAAATACATATAGAAATGCCTGTTTCAAGGAAAATATCATACATTTTTTTTTCTTGTTTAACAAAATAAATTAAATATACATGACTTCTGTTTAAACTCTATATAGAATTACAAAGGTTTTATATTTTGCAATTGAATTAATTCCCAGTCCATATAGGTATTTAATATGGTCCTTATTTATTTTCTCTTCTTTCTGTTTTTACTGTTGTTTGAACTGCAATGTTTTATCACTTACGAAGTGATATCTGAAGGGAGGGGAAAACCACACACAACCTAGGTGGATATTTCTCAAATGCAATCCTTTCCTACAAGATTATTTCACTCTTTGCTTCTTACTATTTTTTCTAATGCTTTCATGTGTTTTGCATTGATGCAGAAAATCCAGTAGCTTGTCACTCTAAGCCATCAGAGAAGGACAGTGTGTTTTGCTTTCTTCACCATCAGCAGTTCAATTATTATTATTAATTATTATTATTTCTTAAATATAAATATAAAGGTGTTCTGTACAATGTTCCTCTTTCCTTCTTTCCTTTTTCCTGGCAGTGGCATCGAGTCCTAGGACCAGGGGAGCAGAGCTGATCTGCAGAACATCCCATGGGAAAACAAGATGCCTTCACCTTGCAGAAATGGAACCAACCAGCTCAATTAGCTGATTGATTAGCTGACCACGACTGGGAAGCATGTGGCATGTCACCTTGTGGACAGAAATTGGTTTTTCCAGACCCTCTTGTGTTATTTTCTTTCCCTGGAAGAGATGAATGGGTTACGTCTCCTGGTGCTTTGGCACTAAGGCTCAAGTATGTTAGAGCTTGAGTCACTCAGAGCAGGAGGGGTCTGGGGGCTTCCCACCAAGTGATGCCCAGCAGGCATCCAGGCCCATCCAGAAAAATACCACACACACCTCTTGCTCTACCTGCTCCTTTCAGTAACACAAGGAAGGAGGAGGTGGTTCACACCCCTGTGTCTCATCTCACTTGTTGCCACTTCGATCACAATACCCAGGAAGGCTCTGCTGCTGGACACAGTTGCCTCTCTGCTGTGAATTGGAGTTCCTTCATTATTCCTCAGCTACATCCTGATTGCAAAAATTAAAAAAAAAAAAAAAAAATCTCTTTTCTCTCTCTGTCTTTCTCTATTATATATATATTTATATAGATAGATATAGATATATACACATATATATATATACACACATACACACACGCATATACAATTATATATATATGTATATATATATATTTAAAATTACACATATAACCTTTCCTGTCTGCTTTTGCCTGTTGCTGGCAGTGCGAGCTGACCTGGAGCAGTCTCTGCTGAGGTACCACGAGGAGAGGCCCAAAGGGAGCCACTGTACACGGGGCCAACCCTTAGCACTGGTACTGAATGTGCTGGTGCTGGTGCACTTTGCCTTCCACGTGCGAGTGGGTGTGGGTGTGGATGTCCGTGTAAATCTTTGGGTACATTTTGGAGGCCATGCCGGGGGCCAGGGCGGGCCCCTGGGACAGTAAATGCTGCTGCTGGGCCACGTACTCCTCGTAGTTGATGGAGGAGATGCAGTCCTTGTCGGGGAGCTGGGAGACGCAGATCCTGTCGCGGGGCGGCGGGCGGTGCGCGGCGGCGGCGGCCGGAGGGGAGCAGGGCTTCTTCTTGGACTGGCACAGCCACAGCAGGATGGTGCCGAAGATGAAGACGGCCCCGGCGGGAATGCCGATGATGACGGGCCAGGGCAGGCTGCTGGCCGAGGAAGGGGGCACGGGAGCGCTGGGAGGCTTGGGATCTGGGCACGGTGGCAGGGGAGAGACAGAAAGAGTTAATCAGATGCAGGCCAAGTGGATTTGAAACAGATGTCAGGCTTGGGCTGGCTGTCCTACCAGGCTGTCTGGCAACTCTGCCAGACCAAGTAACGAGGGAGAAATCAAGCCAGCGCGTGATGTTCGGTAACTGCCTTGCTTTTCAGTGCTCCTGGAAGGACAAGTAACTCATTTTCTCTGGTTTAGGGGTCAGGAGGGGAGTCTTTGGGGGACTGTATAACTCTCTTATCCAAGCTTTAATAGATGCACACTACAGCCAGCCTGAGAGAGTTTCCTAACACTCTTACTCTGTGATGGAATGGGCTTTGCTGCCCAGATTGAAGGACACAACACAGGACGTGTCAGTAAAACCTCACTGTCAGCAGCCCAGGAGGCACAGCATGTTGCAGAGAGCCACAGCATGTTGCCCACCCACCTCTGCCAGGTGTAGCTCTGCCTGCAAGGGCTGCAGGCACTTTTGTAATCCTGTCTAGCACTCCTTGAGCTACCCAGTAGCAATCTACCATGGCAGGGAGAATGAATGTGGGGTTTTGGAGGTGTTGTCTTGACTTTTCTTGTGTGGCTGGGAGGAAGGCTGAAGGATGGGAAAAATGTAGGTGAGCTGGTGGCCTCTCCTTGGTTCCCAAGCCATGGAGAACTGAAGTTCATCCAGTGCTGAAGTGTATCCCCAGCTTCCTACAACAAATGGGCTCTACCTCCAACAGCCTCTTTGGAGCTGCTGCTGGCTTTTCAATGGCAGTAAATTCAGCTACTGGAAGAGATAAGGTGCTTTGGACATCATCTTTCACAACTACCTCCTTCTTTATCTCTCTGCAGTTGGCAGTCAGTGGCTATCCCTGGATAGTCACTCCAGTTTCTCAGCCTGATCTGATTTATAGACCTAAAAGGAGTCCTGTGGTATGATTCTAGCTATGAAAATCCTTGTCTAGATAACTACCAGCTGGAATATCCAATGCCTTGAAACATATCCAGACACAGAATTCAGCCTGCAGGGAAACACCCAGAAAACTTCGAACACCACAGGCTATCTTAATCATTCAGTATGTTCAAACATGTGTCACTTAACTTTCAAGCTAAACCTCTTCAAGACACTAGTGTCTTTTTCTCTCCTTAACAAATAATCCTATGGGTAGTTTGAAATGTTAAGTATATACCATGTGGTCTCTTTGAAGTGAGGAAGACCTATACTTTGACCTTAATAGATGAAATTTTGATTCACTGACACTGGAAATTACAGAATTTAGGCTGGAAGGCGAGTCTGGTCCAGCCCCCTGTTAAAACAGGATCAGAGAACTGACCCACCAGCTGACCATGAAAACAGAAGTCTACATGCTGGTTGGCAGAAATCCTATGCTGGGCTGAAAAAAAAGTGTTTAGATAATTATCCATGTTCCTCAGAGCTGTCCATGTCAAATCTGGTAGATTTACAAGCAAAATGGTCTCTTTTAACTCATGGCTTTACAACCACATCTTTGCATCTTAGGGCAAGCTGGGTTCTCCTTCTCTATCACTGCCAATAACAACAGCCCTGCAGGCTCTGGCTCTGGCACGAGGCCTCACTACAGTCCCATTTAAATCCATGGAAAGTCTCCCCTGACTGCAGTGGGAGCTGGATCAGATTCTCATAGGTCAGAAACTCCCAGAGGCTTTGGGTTATATCCCACCCATGCTGCTTTTTCCTTGGTATTTACAGGCCTTTCAGTTAGAGTGTAGTCCTAAATCCCAAACGTTTTGTCAGGGTAGAACTGTACAGTCAGAAGACAAAGGAGGAAATGACCAGGCAAGGATGGTGTGTCTCAAACACAAATGATACAGCCTCAGTTGGATGTGGCCACCAACTCTGATGTCTGCGGAGGGAAGGCAGCAGTTGTGCTTTTGGTACAGGGGCCCCAGGGGACCATTGGGTAAAAATTTAACTAATCAATCATTCTGGTTTTCACACTCATTCATTTCATTTCCTTGTGACCCAGACAGTTTTTATTATTTCTCTCATTTTATGGGCCCGTATCATTGTTTCCTTTTACCAGTAAAAGCAATATAAGTAAGGGCAAGAGAAAGGAGGAATTTTAGGGAATGAAGTTGCATTCCCCTCTCCCATTCTGAAGACTATCACTGAAGTGATTTAGTGTCTGCAACTGCAGTATCTTTTCCCAGCTTGCTCCTCTTTCATACAGAACTCAATTTATGTCACCTGGATGACTAAGAGGGGCCTCAACAATCTCTCTAAGTATCTGCAGGGAGGTGTCAGAGCATGGACAGGCTCTGCTCCATGATGCTGAGCAATAGGACACAAAGAAAGGGAGAAACTAATGTCCAGGAAGTTCCAGCTGAACATAAGGAAGAGCTTATTTACTGTGCAGTGACCCAGCACTGAACCCCCCAGAGAGGGTGTGGAGTCTCCTCACTGGAGAGATTCCAGAACCATCCTGACACAGCCCTGTGCCACGTGCTCTGGATTGACTCTGCTTGAGCAGGGAGGTTGGACCAGATGACCCACTGTGGTCCCTTCCAGTCTTACCCATTCTGTGATTCTGTGGTTATTCCCCACAAAAGGAGAAAAGGAAATACCATCCACAGGGTTTAAATCAGGGCTGATTTAGTCCCCCATTCATTCTTATCAGAGCTGGGCTAGCTAAATCAGCACAGCATCACAGAGGGCCAGGGAGCCAATGGGCACCAGTAGCTGAATTAATAAATACAAGATGCGGATGGCTGATAAAAAGGGAAAAAAATGGGGGGAAAAAAGTCACAACTCACCTGGCAGGACAGTGAGAAAAGCGCTCCGGAAGCTGTAGCCCATGGTGTTTGCCCCAAGGCAAATGTACATCCCTGCATCCTCCTCCTTGGCTCGAGTAATCATCAGTTTGTTCAGGTAGGAGCCGTCTGGGCGGGACCAGACCTCCCCCGTGGGCAGCACCACGAACTTCTGCCCCCCGACGTCGATGGTGGAGTTGTACTTGCTCTCCGTGCCGTACTCCACCCTCTTGAGCCACTGGATGACGGGTTTGACGTCGCTGCGCACCTTGCACTGGAAGGACGTGGTCCCACCGTAGTCCACCGTGGTGTTGACGGGGTGTGTCCCTGTCAGGATGGGCTTGGACCTCGTCCTCTCTGCACAGAAACACAGGGAGCTCCGTGGGCAAAGGGGTTTGCCAGCCTCAGAGACTTGTAATTGCAGAAACGTTGGGGAGGGGGGAGAAAAGGCGTAGGAGGGGTGCAAAGTCATAGTCTAGTCCAACTCCCTGCCCCAAGGCAGGCTGAGATTTCTGCAAACTTCTCCTGATACACACTTCGCCAGCCTCTGCCAAAGCCTCCAGTGGCAGATGCTGTCCAGTCTCTCCAAGCAGCTCCTCTGCTGAGGCTTTAACAAATCTGTTCTCATGCTCAACCTGAACCTTCCTGCCTGTAACAAGAAAGTTCTTTCTCTACCTGCATCAGACCTGGAGAAAAGGATGGTTTCTCTCTGCAACCTGATATTTTGGAAGAGGTTCATAAGACCATCCTTTCCAGCATGATCGTAAGTCTAAGGTTGTGTCAACACCACATAAAGTGAAAGGAAAAATGTATGCCTCACTCTGAGGAATGTTTGGGGTTTTTTTAGTGTTAGGATCAGATACATCAGTCACAGTTTCCAGACAAGGAGGTACTGCAAACCTCTATCCTAGGCACCGGAGAAATTATGGTATCACAGTGGGTGGTAACTGCTGGCAATCATCAACTCCTTTTGATGGCAAACACTGTTGGATTGAGCATGTAACAAAACAGCTCCCACCAGCACTGGCTTTGGAGTGAGAGCAAGGAACAATGGCCCCTCTTTCAAAAAGTCAGGATACTCAATACTGAGGGCTCTAAAGATGTGCTTAGGAAACAAAAATACCACAGTAGTCTCTGCAGGATTTGCCTTGGGACTGTGAGCAGCAATCACAGCCGGGGAGACTGAGACTCAGATAAGCAGGACTTAGGAGTGGAGGCTAAGACTGGGGAGGGGTGAAGAAGGAAATTGAATAAAACCTGTAATGCTCCACACAGAATGATGTTAAAAATAGAAAGATGTCTGAAAACTGCTTAATGCCCTTATCTCCTTGACTCTGGTTCCAGCTTTGGTTACTGTTTTCACTCCTAGCCAGCAAAAGCTAATGAAAACAAAGGTTACATACATCTTTAAGTTGATAAAAACCAAGATAAACAGGGACACAGAAAGGGGTTTGTTCCTGGTGCTGTCTGGTTTTGATGAAGTGAAAATGCCACAGCTGCCATTAGGATGGGGCTTGATTCATTTCCCTGCCTCTGCTCCTGGTTTTAGTGTAAACACATGTTTTTACTGTCTCCACACAGCTGCATCTTTATCAATCCCAGATGTCCAGCAGGTTTGTGCCTGCAGAGCCCAACAGACCTTCCCACATGTGCTTTTAATTCTTGTGATTCTAGAGAAAGGACTTATCAGAGAACAGATCTTTACCTTTAAGAACAATCTTTCACACTGGGATAAACTTTCTCATGCTAAAATGTATGCACAGACAAACAACATGCTTTCCAAGTGGCTGGAAACAGCCCTCCATGCCCCTGCTCCTCATTAATGAAGGCCATCCCATCTTCCCTCCACTCAGCTCATCTGCTCCCCTTTCTTGAGTTGGCTACCCTGTAACCATTTCCATGACAACTTATGATGATGTCATAGGCAAAGCACAATGATTTAAGAATAAGAGCTCTTCTCGGGTAAACTTAGGAAGGATTTGAGTATAATTATCCTCAGCAATAATGGGGGAAGCAGAAGATTAGAGAGCAGGAATCAGAATAGCTAGATAGTAAGAAGAGCAATTTACCTCACCACAATGCAGGGTAATCCCCCACAGCTCATCTTCTAAGGATGGAATCTTTAAAGCTATGTAGGCATCTAAAGATACGAACAGGATCCTAGTGGGTGTTTTTAGGGTTTGTTTGTTTTTTACTAACTCATTTGTACCTGCCTGGACCTTCAGATGGCCAAGTGTTTTTTAGAATCTGGCCCTAAAGCCTTGTCTGGCTAGTCACTCTAATAATAAGATTTTTGCTAATTTCCTTGGGAAACTTCTAGATTAAATTTTGAATTGACTGGTTTCACCCATTCTGACATACTAATCTGGCCTATCCTAGATATCTCCCCCCCTCCCCCAAGGTGCTTGAAAGGACTTTCTCTGTTAGTTCTCAGTCTGTCTTTGAATTGACTCTCTTGTGGAAGACTGAACTGGGAATGACTTTCACCATACAGGTGCCTGTGGAGATGGTTGCTTCCCAAGTACCTGTCCTCATTTCAGCTCCTCAACTTTCTTGCTACTCTGTCCTGCCCACGTTCATTCAGGTTCATTCTAGAATTCCAGCAATGTTTTCTCTGATGTTTTTAGAACTTCCCCATTCCCATCAACACTGCACCCTCACTGTCACACTGTGGCAGCCCCCTTCTCCAAGGCCCCTTTCTGCTCTCCCTCCCAGAGCTGCACTTACGGATCACTTCCACTTTGTATGTTGCATTGATTTCTCCGACTTTGTTAAACACCCGGCAGGTGTACTTCCCGCTGTCCTCTGGCTTCAGGTTCTTCAGGTTCAACGTCCACTTCTTCTTCTTGTTCTCCCCAATCTCCTGGGGAGTGAGGGGCTTGTTGTCCTTCAGCCACGTGATGTCAGGCCTGGGGTTGCCGCTGGCCACGCACTTGAGGCGGATGGAGCTGCCCACGGGGCGGGCGATCACTCTCCGTCTCATCTTGGCAGGCTGCGTGAACCTGGGCCGGGCTGTAAAAAGGCATCAGAATGGACTGTGGTGAGCACAGGACGTGAGCAGAGAGGAGCAAACTGTTGTTAAGTCTTATGGCCAGATTTGCTTGAGAGGCAGCCCCATGTACACCAGTGTATCACTCTCCCTCATATCAGCTCAGATTGTTTTCCTTAGAAGGGATTCACCACCCAGCCCGATGCGTTTGAATGTCTACTGGACTGCTCTGGCCACTGCACTAACCTTCTGCATAGCACAACCCCAGAATTTCTGTGTTCCGTAAGGCAATTGCACCAGACCATCTCACAGAATAATACCAAAATCATGCTATTGCAGCTGAAGGCAAAATGCGGCCCCACAATCACACTGTAATTGTTACCATATTCCACAAACTCCTTAGCCAAGACCTAAGGAAAAAACTCAGATTCCTGTCACGCTGACCATTTTCTCAATTTTTTGCTTGTCACATGAAGCTTCATTTCCTGAAGATGTTTTGCCTCTTACTTCTCAGTGGCTTTTTTGAGACTTAAGAAGAGTCAGCATCTTTTAAATACATAGGAAAGTCTTAGGAGTGTGACAGACTTTTGTACATTGAACTGAACTTAAATGTATGCAATTCCTTCAGCTCCAGTTTACAAAACATTTATGCTGAATGGTTCAAAGAAGCAAACAAAGAAATGAAAAGACACAATAAAACTCCATGAGTTTGTTATTGGAGGATACCCCATGCCAGTCCACCCCAAAACTGGAGACTCTGAAGCAATAGCTGCTGGTGGAGAGAAGCATGGGTTAAGCCAGTCATCTTGTCTTAGCAAAGAAATCACCAATATTTCTAAAAGCAGAGACAAGAAACTTAAGGAAATGCAAATTCCTCACCGGGCAAAAACTGAAATTTAATGAAGAATTTGAAAGAAATAACAATTTTCTCACAGTTAATTTAACTATACAGTGCTAGTC
The DNA here is from genome assembly GCA_013396955.1 of Regulus satrapa. NCBI lineage: Eukaryota > Metazoa > Chordata > Aves > Passeriformes > Regulidae > Regulus > Regulus satrapa. Next base: position 335,207 of record VWZN01000381.1, on the reverse strand, counting down.
CAGGGCACTTCTAACTAAGCCCATCATAGAACAGTTGAAGCTGGAAAAGACCTCTAAGGTTATTAGAGTTGATGAGTTCAACCATCAATCTAACACTGCCAGCTCCTCCACTAAACCATGTCTCCAAGCAGCACATCTACATGCTTTTTAAGCACTTCTAGGGATTCCCTGGCCAGCTACAGGATGACCTAGTGAGGCTCCCTACTTGACAGCCAGCCCTGCTGCCCAGGGCTGAGGGCCAGAGGCTCTGGGATATGCATTATGGTGGAGCTTTCCTGAATGGAAGAGGCTGGTCTGCAGCTTCCCAGCTCCAAGCACTGGGGAATGGCAGCCATTGCCCCGTGAGGTTTGTGAGCATACCCCTTAGCCCTCACCCCCCTGCAGCCTTGGCCAACATCCCTCCCTCTGGGAAGAGGACACCCTTTGGCATACCCCTCTCTGCAGAGTGCTTTTCCGTAGGGGAAACCATCTGTCTCCACAGCCTTCCCTTGCCCCCCTTGGCTGTCATTTTGGGTCCCAGCCATTTCGTGTTATTTCAAACTCCTGCTCAGAAATGCTTTGCTCTCCGTGCAGAGCCTTTCATGTGTAATCCAATGAACCGGAGTAACTCCGGCGCTGGAAGCCTTTGCCGTGACAGCTGAGCAGCAAGTGTGACATACTAACCCCCTGCACAGGTCGTGGTGCCCGAATTGCTGGGTGTTCCCTCTGGGGTCTGCTGCAGGACGTCCCTTCAGAGCAGAGACAATCCCCCTCCCTGACAATGGACCCTGTCAGGGCTGCACAGAGTGGGCAATGACATCCCAAACTTCAGTCTGAGCCGAGGGAGATGTGCTGATAAGGGCTGTCACTGTGGGAATTCAGGAAATGCCTGCCAGGTTCATGGGATCAGCCGTGCAATGGGTCTGAATTACTCCCAGACCAGGAACTCCAGGTCTAAGAAGAGGGGAGATCCTCATGGACAGGATTCCTGGGCTGGGACTAACATAGCAAAGAGCAAGTTGCAGCCAGGACAGTCACACTTCCCCAGCAGACTGAAAAATCAAGTGAGTGACTCTGAACTCTCAAAAGGACTTGCTGGCACCCCTGCTCAGTAAGGACATTTAAAGAAAGAAACTCTTTCCACCCCAAAAAAAAGCAGGTCTTTAACATTTCTGGTTTTCCTCCCACTGTGACTCCCATGAGTCTGTCTAGAGTTTTGCATTCACTCCTCACACATGGTTGCCCAAATACATACCAAACTACAGGTAAAGCTACACTTCTTTGGATCTTTCAGCCTTTCTTTCTTTCTTTTTCTGTTTAAAAAAGGTTAAGTGATTATGTGGTCTCAAAAGCTACTCCAGGCTGTGTGCAATATGCTGAAACCAGATCCCATTTACACAGTCCTGAATGTTTCCTTGACAAAAGCCTGAATTGGACAAGTTTAGAAAAGCCAGTTAACAAAAAAAAAAAAAAAAAAAAAGGAGAAAGAGAGAGAGACACACACATTAGAGAGAAAAAGAGACCCAGCAAGCACAAAGGAGAAAGAAGAGAAGCAGCACTGTGAGAGACAGGCAGAAAAGGTCTCTTGAGTTGATGCGAAATGTCTGTCCCCAAATCTGTTCCATTTACAGAAGTTTTGCTTGTTGGAGTGCCAGCAAAGGCCATTACAAAGTGCCTCTGTGTTATTCTCATGCTTGTTCTCCTCCACATCACTTGGCATTTGCTTCATAAACATGAACCACACATTTGTACAGTATAAATTATGTCCCACTCAAGAGCAAGGGAAAACACAAGTGGAAAAGGACAAAGAGACAGTTGTACAAGTACGAGTCCCTGGCTGAAATGCTGTTTACCATGAAGACTTATTCAAAGCTAATGAAAATTAAGTGCAGTGGAAGCCTGTCAGCACAAAGACCTGCGAAGGAATTCAGTGGTGTCCTCTCCCTGTGGGACACCTTGAGAAGCATGGATCAGTCCCTGAGGCTCCTGTACAGACATTGCTCACACAAAATGAGGTGATTATCTGAAAAATGTTCTCTGCTCTGGTGCACCACCATTAACTCCACATAGTGACAGTCACTACCACTCCCGGCTTTCAAAAAACTGTCACAACAGGACTATGCATTGAAATATATTGAAATACCTTCAAGTCTTCTGGTTAAGAGCTCAATCAGTTGTGGGAAGACACGGATGGGGGTCTCTATCTTTCCCCACATCAGTTTCCTGCTCTCCCCAGAGACACCCCTCTGTGATGGCAGATGGGAAGAAAAGTGGAGGTTTTTTCTTCCCATGCTTCTCCTCTCACACTTCTCCAAGGGCCCAGGACTGTGACAACACAAACTGCTTCTTCACACATCATCCTCCAGAGATCTGCAGACACACACTGACCCTCCCTGCACACCAGCTCACACCAACAATTTACTGGTGAACAGTGCTGGATGGAAAAGGCTTAGGTGGGTGCGTGGCCAGCCCCAGGCATTTCTCCATCAGAGACAGGAGGGATGAAAAGAGGAAAAACCAGAGGTTCAGGAACAGTCTGCAGCACAAAGGACTGGACCAGGCCAACACAGAGTAAGACACAGTCTGATATGAGATTGCCAATGCCTAGTAAGTTTAGTAGGGCTTACATATTTTCTTCATATTATTATTGCATTGTTGTATTCATCCATCATCCAGCAGTGGATGGATGATGGAAATGAAAAGCAGAGAGATGGCAGCTTTGTACTAGCTGCTGAACCCCTCCTGAAATAGTCCTGACCTGTAGCTTATCTAAGACACCCTTCCTCCATGTCTAAAATGTTGCCATCCCTTTCCAGAATGAGTGGAGGTTACCTTTCTCTCCCCAAAGAAGCTCAGTCTAAGATGAATATGTAATTCAAGACTGGACTACATCACAGCACACCACATCCCTGTTGGCCCACTGCTGATGAAAAGTGGCCTCAGCTTGAGTGGTGGGGACTCACACAGGAAAAGCTTGTCAGGTTCCACCCCTACCACTACTGTGAGGTTCTCCCTAGCCACAAATGTGGTACACAGCCATCTCTGTATTATTAAATGAAAGAGAGTGATGCACTGCACAAGCAAAATAAAATGCTGTGCTTCATGCACTGAGCTCACAAACTCACATCACAGTCCTGTCAGTAATGGCCAAAAGCTGTTTGGCATCAGCCTGACATCTTATTGTCCTTCAAGGAGTGCTTGGACCAAACTCGCCTGCAAGTTTTGCAGTGATTCAGAGCCTGTTCCAAGGGCGAGTTTAGCAGTTCCCCAAAGCTCTGCAACAGCAACAAAATCTTATGCCTGAACAGTCCATGGCTTGGAGAAGCTCAGGCAGGTGTCTAAAAGAGAGTGTGATCTTAAAAAATATCATCTTGGCTTAGTGCTAATTCTCCTGAAGTGAAGTCAGACCTCCCATTTGCCCTCAGTGGGAGCAATGTTATGCTGGCGCTGAAGACATTTGGAAATATTGCTGTAAAAGTCAAAATGCTTTTTTATAGAGAGTCTATGAAATCTGTAATAGCTGCACATGCAAAAGAAAAATTGCTGCCCAGAAAAACAAATACAAAGGAGAACCATGCTGGGCTAAATGGCAGGGGGCCCTAGGGCCAACCACAGGCTGCATTTTGCAGGACCCTTGGATGGGTTCCATTCACACCAACACATTCAGCTGACACTCTGTTTATTATTTGACCATATGTAGGGAGAACTCACTCCAGCCACTCTGCCTTTCCTCTCCTTCAGCAACAGTGCCACGTGAACAGCACTGAGCCAAGGACCGAGGAAAACCACGAAACACGCACTGCTCCTTACCCCACTGCTTCCCAGAATGATCTTCATATTCCCCGTTGGAGCCTTCAGGCACCTGGCTGTCCTTTCCTGAGCTGGCATCATCTGTGAAGGAAAGGAAAAGAAAGAGTTAAGAAGGTCTTCTGCAGCCCAATGGGATGAGATCAGGAGTTTGCATTTTCCAGCTGAAGCAAACTCAACATACAGTAGGCATCCACATCCTGGCACCTACAGCCTGGCCAGTTTAATGAACAATTTCGTTTTCTGCTTTATGAGCTCTTCGTCAGGCTACCATATCAATAGGAGTTTAATCAGTGTTGCCATTAATAGCTGACAAAAGCCTCTCTTGTTTATGTTTACAGGTTGCTGTTCTCTAGGAGGAGCTGATCTGTGGCACCATCTATGCAAATAATGATATAAATCAAAATTAGAGATAACTAAACCTAGGAGATGGGGAAGGACTTATGTGATCAGTCATACAGAGCATAAGCAGTATGACTGGGGCCACTAATTCACCCTGCACCTTCCACATAGGATCAGAAAAGCAAGCAGGTCTGGAGTCAAATGAGCTCTCAAGAGATATTGAATGCAAATTTATGGCTAGCAAAACCAATATTGATTTTAAAAGCTGCTTGTGCGTATTTCTTTTTAATTAAGACCACCCGTCCACTTGTATCAACACACCACTTTGTCCCTCATCACTCTTGTCGGATGCACTACCACACAGCAGCAGCAGCAAAATCTCAGCTCCACCCTGGAGAAAGAGAAATCTCCACAAGGTGAAACCCTGCCTCAAGTTGCCGCTGTGATATGGCCACCTATGAGGTCTCCAGGAGGGCCAAGGGGGCAGGAGAGTGTCCTGAGCCTCCTTATACCACCTGGGCGATGCTGGTGGCCTCACACATCTGCAGCACCCAGATGCAAAGTCTTTTCCTACTCCAGCATGACCCCTACTGCACAAGTGCCCAGCTCTGAGCAGCCTCTTATACAGCAATGGCTCACACCAGGAGCGAGATCCACCTGAGGCTCTCTGGGTACCCTCACATGATGGTGCAGCAAAACACCTTCTCTTCTGAGATTACTTTTGTGCTCTCCAAGGTGGCACAGCCCCAGAGGCAGCTGGATTTGAAGTTACAGTCTCGTCTAAGAGCTCCTCAGCTCCTACCTAAAGTGCACTGAAGTGGGTGAAAATTTGATTTTCAGAGACGGGTCAGGTGAAGGCTGGGAGAAAGTTTGCCTCAATGAGGAGCACAATGGTAAAAAACCCAAACAAATGAAGAGAAGTGGAAACACCTAATTTAAGGAAGGAATCCCTTCAAATGCCCAACTCCTGAAACTCATAAGAAAAGGGTCTTGTGAGTAAAAGAGAGGACTAATATTTCTGTAATCTCTGCAACAGAGAGGGAAAACTAATCTCAGCTTATATATAAACATGACCCCTGATAAGGTACAAATAGTAAAACTTCTCTTCACAGTTGTTTTACAAGTTTGGTTGTGCTCAAAACATTATTTAGTGTGTAAACTTGTGTGCAGTCTTCAAGAGAGAAGAATGTGTCTTTAACCCAATCCTCACCCCAGGTTTTGCTATTTTGGAAAATCATCCCATCTCATCAGCACAGGGCATTACATGGCAGCAGATGCTCTCATTAGCCTTGTCCCTGAAGCAGAGAGGCTGCAATGCCACATGAGTTTGTCCCCCCTCGACCCTGAGAGATTTTTCTCTTCTCCTTTTGGCTACTTCAGCACAGTTTCTCGTAGAGCCATATGCAGCTGTCACTTTGAGGGGAAAAGAAAACTTTCTGGGCAGCAGTGCTGTGCTCAAACCTCAGCAGCTCCTCCAGCTGACTGCCCCATCCCACCTCCTGCCACCCTCTGTCCATGGCTGGAACCCTGAGCTTTTCCCGGGTGCCCCAGCCACCTCCAGCCCAAACTATGGGCAGCAGGGTGAAACAGGTCCCACTCAGGAAACACCAAGTCTCACAGAGAGCCTGAGTGCCAGTGCACTACCCAGGCTCTGCCTGCAGCCTGTGTTACACAGGAGGCCAGTGCCCCCTGAGCTGCACTTTGCAAGCTTGTTTTTACAACCCTGGTAAACCAAATGCAGGGAATACAAAAATACATGTTATAAGTGATGGCTTGCATATGATGTTGTCTCACTTCAGTCAAAATACCAAATTGTCTGTGTCCTGGCACTTGTACATTTTTTCTCATAAATATCCACAGAGTCATGAACGAGCTCTTGGATGCTGTCTGACAAGAGAACATAGTAAATCCCTCAGCACAATTAGAAAAATGTCTTGTAACAGAGAGGAAAACTGTGGTCAGAGATGTGGGACTCCTGTCCATTGTTAACTGCTGAATATCATAAAAGTGGTTAAGACATTTAAGCGGTGATGTTCTGTCAATTATACCTTAATCCTGCTCAGTTTGGTGCACAAAGAGACGGGTATCTCCCTTGCCTGCTGCCTCACATTAAAGTAAGTCAGCCCCTGTGCCCTTTTCCTGCCGACACACAACCACTGACTGTGGACTCCACACCTCTTGACTTGCTGCCAAGCTTTTGATGTAAAGAAAATTGCTCTGAATGCATTTGATCCTTTGAAGATGCATCGTCAGTTGCTATCCCAACAAATCGCAAACGTGTGGAGTCACCTGCCAAACCCAGAAAAAAAAATTTCTGGGGAAAGACATCAGGATACACCACCATGCTGAGCCAATGGAACAGATGATTTGGTGGAGGAGCAAGACTGAAACAAATAAGTGGATGCATTTAGGCACATTGGTTTGGATACGCTGGAATTTGCTTCACGTGTTGGGAATGTGGTAACATTAACAATAGCAGAAGTCTTGAGGTGGGGAAATGCCATAAACATGGAAACTCTTGTAGAGCAGAACTGCTCATCCCATTCCCAGAGCTGCTCGTGAGGTGAGGGATGTAACAGCAGATCCTTCCAGCTGCAATGTGCAGTGAACTGGGCTCCTACCTTCCTTGTGTCTGAACAAACTCACACTCGACAGTTGCACCAAAAAGAGCTGATTCACGACATCCAGAAACTGGATGAAGCTCATTTGGGGAAGATTCCCTGAAGCCCCTGAGTCTAGGTGAATTTAAAAAGTGTGAGTGAGGCTGTAGAATAGCCAGAGATATGATGATAAAGTGCTAATCTGTGATGTGAGTGACACAGGGCCAGGTCTCTCTTCTGCAGTGTGCAGAAAGGGATTGGGGTCTCCCCTCTTGCACCTTGGGTGTGCATCTTAAGCTCTGACTTGTGGTTGCAAAGAACCAAAAAAGAGCTGCTTTATTACTTTGGGAGAGAGATAGCTCAGGAATAACCTGAGGATGGAAAGCCCCTGGTCTAATTCAGACATCATCAATATTTGACTTCCACCTGCCTCAATCAAAGTCAGTACTGTGGCTGCATGGAATTTGCTCCTCCCTGCTGTAAAGAACTTTCTTTTTTTTTCAGTTTTAAAATCAAGTGGTTTCCAAGGGTAGAGAAACACTTCTATAGTGTTTCAGGGGTCTCTGGTGCTGAAAGCAAAGCTGAATTTCCTGAAAGTTCAGAGGCATCTGGTTTGGCCGAAACCTGCAGTCTGAAGCCTGATTAATAGTGTCAGATCTGAAGACCTGCTGTTTGCATTTCACTCCAACTGCCACAAACACAACAGGCCTGGCAGAATTCTTCTAGACAGAAAGAGGACCTGGAGAAAGAAGCCACATTTAGATATACAGGAGCAGCATGCAAAATGAGGAGTCAGTAGCAGAGATCACAAGTCTTAGCTATATTCAAGAAATGACCTAATAAGCCGATTGCTTCTTCATGCTCTTGTCAGCTCTCCACAGAGGTGGGCAGCTCGGGCTGATAAGAACACACAGAAAAACCAGCCTGCAGTCAAAGGGCAGCAGGAACCAGCTATGCAGCACTGCCGAATTTGCTGCCAGCAGATTACCATGAGAGGCAGTGCTAAGGAGGATGAACTGCTGAAGTTTCCTACAAGCTCCCTTTTCTGTGACCTATATTGGAAGGTCATCCTGCACTGGACTTCTTGGACAGCATCACATGCTTAGGATAGCAGCCAGTTGGAATATGAAGTGGAAAACCTGCCTTGAAAAGCAATCACTGACTAATTTTATGTCACGAGTATCTGATGCTAAGAAAACATACGCATGATTTAGGTGTCCTTAATGTACAATTTGGCTCCATGGTGTTACAGAGCCTGCTGGCTGGTCGAGAAACCTGAGGGGCAAGGTTCCAATATTGTGTCAGGTGACAGACTTGGAGACATGGGACAAACTCGTGTAGGCCCTTCCCCTCCAAATATCACCCATGGTGATGCAAAACAGGGCCAGGATGGACACAGAGCCCACTCCTCAGGAATGTCACCCCAGTGCCATCATCCTCAGCTGTTCTCCAGTCATGCCTCTCCCTTGCTTCAGGATCTCATTCCAAGCTGGCTTTTAGGTCTGAGATTTCACAGGACTGAGATGCTGGTGGTGCTAGGGACAAGTGCTGTGTCCCAGAGCAGGCTGGATTTCTGCAGAAAAGGGATTTCTGTATGTAACTCCATCAACTGACAAAGGCCACTGAGGAGCCTATGGGACAAATACTGCCACATCAGTGGGATATTTACTGCTTACTGCCATAGCAGAATTGTTCCATTCTCTCTTAAAAGTTAAAGCACGTGGAAAATTCTGTATAACCGTCCAGCTCTGAGAGCAACTGATGGGAAATATTCAGATTGTTACTGAGTCAGGATCAATTTTTATTTACCCACAGGCTCCCCATGAAGTCTTCATGTTTTAGCCAAAAGGGTATGACCCGTTTTCAGACCAATACCATGTGCTGAGCATCCAACCACAAGTCAAAACAACAGCCCAATTTCTGAAGCAAAAATCTAGCCATCATATTTCCTTATGATTCACTAAGTTGCTTCAATTTGTTAAAATGCAAGGCCTGTCCCTGCTCTGACTTGATGGGACCAGCTTTGGAGTCTTTGATGTCAGAGGCCTTGAAAGCCCCATTTCACAGATGAGCCAGCTTTGCATAAATAAACAAAGTGACCTCTGAACTGGAGCCTGAGACCTGAGCACACTTCAAAGCCCTGGGGGAGGCGCTGGGGGGGCAGTGGGGAATGAAGCGATCAGCATCCATCATTAAAGCAGCCCCCACTCCACACTACTCTGAACAAGGGGTGTAAATAAAAGGAGGGAGGCAAGTAGGGAGGGAGTGAAATGAGGGGGAAAGTGATGTAATCCAGTCAGGCTTGAACAATTATAATGAGGCCTTCTCCTTCTCTCATGGATGAATGAAAGAAATCTCTCTGAACGGCGGCTTTGGGAGCTGACTCTCGCGTTTGCCCAGACACATCGTATTTGCACATCCTATTTGCTCCCCAATGTCCTTCACTGAGGCAGAATTCTAGGGAGTGACCAAACTCAGGTCGCTTGTGAGAGGTGGATCTCGGGCCTTTCTAGGAGTTGTATCAGAATTTGTTCCATTGAGCCTAACCAGGAAAACTTAGACCATTAACTTTGTACAGGAAAAGATTGGAGTTATTATTCAGCAATCTTGGAGGTGCAGTAGATGACAGATAAAAACACACAAAAGCAAGTGCAATCTTAAAAAGTAGGTCTCTGCAGTTTATCTCAGATGCATGCTGGTTTTCCTGTAATACCTGCTAGGATTTAAATGGAAAGACAAGGCAAAGATCACTCTTTACTTTGTTTTAGGGAGTCTTCTGCTATCCTGACTGGTTTATCTGATGCTCAGATGAATGGTCCATGAGGGTCATGTGTAGGAAGGTAGCAACAACTTTATCTCTGGGATATTATAGGGATTACGGCGCTTGCTTTCCCCAGATCTCCTTAATGTGGATTAACACCCCAGGTTTCATTAGAATTTCAGCTGGTATTAACCCTCAAAGGCCAGGGAAAAACAGCCCAACCCACTGGCTAGCGCAAACACCATCTGAGAGCTCCCAGTGCCAGCTGGCAGGGTTTTATTGCTCATCTTGGGATATCTGGCATGTTTCTGGAGGACCCTGAACATGATCTTGACCTTGAAGTCACCACTTTAAAATATAGGAGGTCTTTTGTTACTGAATAACAACTCTTAACATCTGTGATTCTGGAAAAACTCTGTGCAAATAGACTCTAAAATCTTGGGCAAAGAGGAGCAAAACACTAATTTTCAAGTTCTTGTGATTTTACATCTTGTTTTGTGTATTTTGCAAAGCCCAAACTATGGCTTCAGAACCCTTGAGACAGGTGAATGCCAAGGGTGACTTGACATCACGAACATGCAAAGTCTTCACTTTGACTAATTTTGATTTTTTTTTTTTTAACCATCATTGAGGTCTAATTTATCAAGTGTCCCCTCTGAACCCTCTTTCCTACCAGAGGCAGACAGGACCAAACTCCAATGAACTCATCCCATTGACACAAACTGGCATAAATATTAGATATTATTTTGAATGTTTTTGTAGACCTTCAATTAACCCTCCATCTCATACTGAGCATTCCTTAACCTACCTATATTAACAGCATCATTACTGTATTAACAGTGCTGGTGATATGAAAAGACAGGAAATGTGTTTAGATTTTATTTGGAAGGGTTCCGTGAAAGCAAAGATATCAGGAATATTTGGATAAAAAAGACCTCACAGAGGAACCCCTCTCCTTGGGTCTAGTCAGAGAAAACCCCTCAAGATGGAAAAGTAGAAACTCTCTCAGAGGAGTGCATAGCCAAGAACACTCTGCTTTTCTTGATTCCAACCAACCAAGCAAACAAAAAACCAATCGAACAACAACAACAAAAAAAAAAAAACCACAAAAAAAACCCCAAACTAAAACCAATGAACCCACAAATAAAACCAACATTAAGTAAAAGGTTACTGGCAGAGAATTTCCCTCTGTGACAGGCACTGGAACACTTTACTACCTATTGCCTTCAACTGTAGTTGGGCCAAAAATAACCAGAGGTATTAAAACTGGAATTTCCTGACAATAAAAATAAAGAAGTATGCGTTGGTGGCTTTTCTGGTATTTTCAGCTCTGGCCATTTTCATGAGAATTTCCAGGCAAAAATTTTCATGGATTTCACTTCAGGCCCAGGGAATGTCTTGTAAGCAGGATGCTTTGCAAAATGAACATTTGCAGGCCACCTGCCTCCTGAAATACTGGAGACACTCCACAGACAACAGCCTGGGGTGGGTAAGAAAGAAATGAGGTTTCTGTCCAGAGCTGCACCAGTAACTCACATTTCTAAGTTGTGACGATGCACAGGCCCATTGTGTTACCTGTCATTGACAAAGCCCTGAATTGGTGGTTATTGCTGCATCCCACACTTCAACAACAGGTGAACATAATCAGAGATGACAGCTTTGAGACCAAGGAAGACTTAAGTCTTTCCCACAGAATGAGAAAAAGGGGGACTATGGTGTAAGCACAGATTTATGAAAACCGGTTTGTTTTACAGACTGGCACCAATCAAGCGCCAACAGCACCAACAAACCAACGCTACTTCCACTGAGTTTCAACAGCCCAGAGAGAATCTTTCACTGTTGTGCATAAGCTGCTACCAGCACCTGGACTAAATCTTTTACTACCAATTCCTCCTTAATACTGCAATCTCTGCTGGGAAATCAACATGGACATATCCCTGTTCTGCACCCCTGCATAAAGAATGATGTGGTTTATTGCTGGGCTTGATTTAAAAATTTTGATATGGAAAGGGATCACATATTTCCTTAGAGAAGTAGATGTGGAGAGGTGGAGCTTCAGAAAAGTGGGGTAATTTAAGGGTATAAAGGGATTACGACATAAAAAAAACTGAGATAAAAAATGTAAGCCTTTAAATTGAACATATGTGAAAGCTTTCCAAGAGGGGCATCTGCCTGACTATGGAACAGTCACTCAGAAGAAGGGAAACAAGTTCTATTTCACAGAATCATGGAATCATAGAGCCCAACTACAAATCTAACATTGCCAAGTCCCTCTAAAGAATGTCCTTAAGGGCCACATATTCCTGTCTTTTAAATATCTCCACGGATCGTGTTTCAACCCCTGCCCTGAGCAGCCTGTTCCAATGCCTGACAAACCTCTCCATGAAGAAATTTTCCCTAACATCCAATCTAAACCTCCTCTGGTGCAACTTGGGGCCATTTCCTCTCATCCTGTCCTTGTTACCTGGGAGAAAAGCCTGACCTGTCTGCCTCCTCCTGTAAGGGAGCTGTAGATCCTGAGAAGGTCCCCTCTGAGCATCCTTTTCTCCAGGTTAAACACCACCAGATCCCTCAGTTGTCCCTCATCGGACTTGTACTCCAGAGTACAGTCCCCAGCACCATTGCCCTTCTTTGGACATGCTCCAGCCTCTCAATGTCCTTTCTTCAGTGATGGGCCCAAAAGAGAGCACAAGATTTGAGATGTGGCCTCAGCAGTGCCAAGCACAGGGAGACAATCACTGCTCTGGTCCTGCTGGCCAAGCCAGTGCTGACCCAGGCCAGGATCCCACTGGTGTTCTTGGCCACTAGGGCACACACTGCCTCATGTTCACCTGGCTCTCAACCAACACCCCCAGCTCTATATCTGCCAGGCAGCTTTCCAGCATCCTACTTTAGAACATGTAAAATCATAATGATCTAACTATGGCTGAACTATTTTTTAAAATAGTTTTTACAATTTAAAATAGATTTTACAATTCTATTTGCCAAAGTTGGCTCATGTAGTTCTCAAAGAGAGCTTTAGTAACTCCTGGAGTATGGCATGACTGATAAGAAAGAAAACACACAATAGAAAAGGACATTAGTGAAAAAGGAGTTCTTGAAGATTGTGAAATATTCTCTTCTGGCTCCATCTATACAGAGGAATTCTGAATTCATGCAGGATATGACCTGTGTCTACCACACTCACATCTCTCCTTCCCTTCTCTGTGCCCATGGCTCTGTATCTGGCTCAGACCTGCACCTTCTTTATAACCTTCTTCCCCTCCTTCCCCAAGCACTTTCCATAATACTGAGGAGGGAGAAGCCCTTCTGAGAGTGCAGCTCTTCCTTGCTCCTTGTGGTCTGCTGCTGCCCAGAGAGCTCACAAAATCCTCGGAGACACATTCTCAGTCATGGCTCCATCTGCTCATGGGGATGTTCCAGCTCCTGCTGCAACCACACAAAGAACCACAAGGAGAAACAGCTGGAGCTTTTCACTCAACCACTGCAATTCCCTGGCCTGCCATTCCCACAATTACACAACAAAGGCAACCCCAGCCCTTCCGCCATGCTGGCTCCTCCAGACACCAGGACCTCCTGCCTGACTTCAGGTCCCCATTCCATAGGGGGCAAGAAAACAATTCTTCCTCCTTTGTTGGTGTTGTTGAGGTTGCTTTTTTTATCAGCATGCTCCAGCACACACAGACAGCAGCCCCGAGAGCTCTGTACCACAGGCACCAGTCTGCGGTCACAGCCTTGATCTGCTACTGCAGAGGATGAAAGGGAGAAGAAATCAGAGAACAAGATGAGTGGTTAGGCTTCTGCCTTGTCACCAGCACTTTCTGAGCATGAAATAGCAGCCCCCAAAAAACAGCAATTACCAGCCAGCTGTTCCAGGCCCAGAACAAATTGGTAATATTTCCCAGTATTTTTCAATGCTAGCATCAAGGCTTTCCTAGAGACAGGGTCCCAGTATATTAGAGGCTGTTCACAGACCGCACAGAAACTCTGTTTAAAGAGTTTACTGCCTGTGTAGTGTAGGCAATGGACTGGATGTCACACTTATTAAGGTTCCTTGAAAAACATATTTTAAGCATCCACCCATTTTGGTCTGGTGGGGGAATGATGGGGGTCTTATACTTTATACAGCTGAGAAGAAATGCTTCATTTATAACACCAATTAGCCTTTTTGAATTATAACAATTTCTCTGCAATTATTATTTATAAGAATAAAACACTAGTTACTTACAGAAAGTTTATAAACACTTTATAAAGAAGAAATCTGTAATTTTAAGTGTTATCTGACAAAAAAGCTTAAACAGTCCTTACTTTGGAAACCCAACTCTAGTGCCCAAGTCCAGAGAATGAAAAAAGTTCAGGGTGGCAGCTACATCTCTTCCCTGACTACAGAAGAGATGATGGCTACGTAGAGTGGGTGCCAAAAACGAGGTGGTATGAACACTCCACCCAAAAACACAGGCCAAAATTCCATCTTCAACAATCCTAAATTGCTTAGGGCTGGGGGAGGGAGGCATGCCACTGAAAGGACTAATGCAAGGTTAATGATAAGAAGAAGATTACAGCAGAGCCGAGGATAAACTGATAAGACCTGGCTCCTAGCCTTCTATTTTAACCCCTACACAGCTGCTGTCCCCCATAAAATTATACCTCTATCACTCCCCTCCCTACTAGCACTGATTGATGTTTATTATTTTCTTCACCAAAATGTGTAGAAACACCATTGATACGTGTTCCACCTCCCTGAAAATTCACATGGCCAAAATAGATCAGCACAAAGAGATTTCCAGAGGGGCTGGAAGGAAAAAGAGAGGTCACACATGTCAGTGACTGAGTACAGGCATTATTTTTGGATGGCATTTATAATCAAACAAAAATAATCAATTGTACAGTCCTGTGCCTTCCAAACACTGAGATAATTCCTTAGTGTGGAATTACCCAATCCATCACGATGAACTGGGAATTGCAGTGCTGGGCTTTCCAGCCAGGAATGTGGATCCAGCTGTTTCTTCCACCCCGGTATGAAAACTATTGAAACATTCTTTATGGGCTTACATATTTCATAGTCTTCTGGTAGAAAAGCAAAAATATCTCCTATGGAATATGGACAATTACCAAATGAAGCAAAATCTCAGAGGGGACTGCTGCTCAACATCTTTAATGGGAAAAGTTTGCTTGAGGTGAAAAATCACACCTCATCAAGATAGGTCAATAGGCTATTACATTTTATCTTTGATTTCAAGAAATAAGAGCACCTATAAGTTGCAGAAGTGCTAAGGCATCAACAGAGGATGATAACCCTTAACTGGACCTTGCAGAGCATAGAACAGTCTAAGTGTCTAAGATGTTCATTATGTTCAGTGGGGCACTCAAGGTGTTGTTAGGGAACCCTTCCTCTCAGAATTCAGTAGAGAACTACAGAAAACAGTCTATACATGTAATAAATAGGAATTTTAATATGCCACTGGCAGCAGTCACCATCCTACAACTTTATACTCACATCTCTTTTGATAAATAGACTTTTTAAAGAGTAGGTAAATCACTAAGTCAGAAAGTAAAGAAAAGGCATTTGAAAGGCTAGAGAGAAAAGTAACTTTTCAATTTTTAAACTTAGATTTCTCTTTTATAAACAAACTGATATGCAGTTGTGTAACAGCAATATGGAAGTGGTGTAATCTCTCTGACCACTATGCTTTAGAGTATGACAATAGGGTAAAGAAATTGAGATTTTTGGGTCAGTGAAAGACAGACAGTAGCCTTGGTGTCTGACGATATCAAGACTTAGAACATTGTCCCCATATGCTGTTAAATACGTAATTTTATTAATGAGGTGCTGTTTACCTTCTGCATAATGTTTAATGAATGATATATACATTTCTAGTTCATTGTCAAACTAATAATAAGCTGGTTTTAGTAGCAAAATGTTACCACTTTCACAATTCTGTCCAAAAACAACCCTGGACAAGTGGCAATTTTGTTGGCTCCCCAAACAAACTGAATACTTGGCACCCTACCTAACGTGGGGATTACAGTATATTACACAAGATAATGCTGGCCTGTGTCTTGCCAAAATTAAACCTAACCTAATTACATGGAGTAAATTATAGCTTTCCATGTGGGGTAAAACACAAATTGTAAAAATGGTTGCTCCACAATTAACTATATAATCCCAATGCTGTCATTAGAAATTTCTAAAACATGCTTCAAAAACAATGACTAGCGTAGTACAGTCATTCCTGTGGGATGGAATTAAATTCCTCTGTGTGCTTTTGCATTTTTCCTAATGCCTGTCCTGGCACATGACCAGCAGCCTATAAGAACAACCACCATCTTAGGATCAGAAAGGACCAGAGACAAAAGCTACCTAAGAAAACACAGAATCATAAAATCATAATAAATCATAACATCAGGATAGCCTGGGCTGAAAGAGACCTTTCAAAGCCCTCAAAAAACATAAGGAACTCAAGATTATTTTAGGTATAATTCAACAGATTATGAGTGCTCAGTAGCAAAGTTAATGCTTTTTTTTTTTCAGGGTGACACGGAGTACAGCTCTCCTCGATACTCAGAATCCTCTACGGTCAGAGAGGCAACATGTCCCATGTTAATGCACTTCACACCTTGAACCTCACTGAAAGGCTTCACTGAGATGAAGCAGGGGCAGGGATTCTTCATAAAAAATATTGGTTTGCAGATAGGAAACTGCACTGAGGAGACAAACGAGAGCTGCAAGTGGAATTCATCTTGTCAATGAACCACCAATACCTAACACCTAACCAGAGTAAGTTGTCACCTAGGACCTTGCCCAGATGATCCATAAAAAGCTTTTTTTCCAAGAGGTATTTCACCCTCTGATATTTAGAAGCTAAAGCAGGTGCAGTTTATTAGCTTCCTATGCAAGCTACCCCATATGGACTGCTCTTGGAGAGCACTGGAAGCCACCATCTGCACCAAGGGGACATTTAAGTCCTGTCTTCAAAAAACACAGAACATCTCAGTACTATGTGTGGAGGGAAAGTTTTTTTTTTTTTCAATAGTAAACAGTGCTTTCTCTAAAATCTTTAAATATTTACCCTAACAAGCACTGCAGTTTACATATTTTACTTACTTATTACATTTACTTATTTTTTTAGAGTGATAAAGCATTTTATTATTAACATGCTCATATGAATATTTCATACTGAATATATTCCACACACTGTTGGCTATTTTAAACAACAGATGTGAGAGGGATTTAAATGCCAATTTTAAAACTGTGCAGTTGATTGAAATCCTGTGAGCCATTCATAGATTGCCAGATATTCTATTGACATGATTCCTCCCATGTAAAATACTTCAGGGAGTACTCTAGACTCTGGCATATGGTTTAGAATGATGATGACTGATGTTGGAGATGCCACACAGACAACAGGACATATTATCTGGTTACATCTGTGCGTAAAATGCTTTGAGATTTTTTGATGGAAGGGGTCATGAATGTGTGAGGCTGAGATGCTGCATTTATGTCCCTCTAAATCATGCTCAGAGATAAACAAGCAGCTAGAGCCCCATCAGTGCAAGAACAAGCACTTTTACAAATGCATTTCATTGCATCCATGTGCTGTTATTCCCCTGGGCAATTATGACTCGTGGGTGAACCTTGAAAAACTGGGGAGGATCGGTGGAAAAGGAGAACTCCAATGCCAAAACACATCCAGAGCCTGGAAACGGAAACTTTGTGAGAACAGCCTGTGCACAGTCAGCTTGCAGGGCTTACTCGTCCCTCCTTCCAACACTGGGGAAACCCCTGCCCGTGCCACAGATCTGACTGACTTCCACTTCTGCATCTGCAGCCTCACAAATCCCACGGGCCCAAAACTCCCACGCTCTATAGCAGAGGCCCTGCCTGACAGATTACATGCAAATGTTACAAATACATCACAGGCTAGAGCAGAGGAATGTTCATAGTGCTGCAGACAACACTCAGGGAACAAAAAAAATAAAAAATAAAAAAAAAAAAATTCAGCAAGACCCCTCGGTGCAGTCCCCACGGTAATACATCCTGAATGAGGAACTCTATCATGTGAAAACATTCCTAATAATTCCTTCTGTTTTCATTACTAATATTAAATTTCCTGCTTCTGGGGTATCTTTTGTTTTAACAAGCACAGCTTTTTGTCTCATCTTCTGAAAGACTGCGCCACTGTAAGTCTATTATTACTATTTATGCTGAAGTCTTTTAAACGGGCCAGGCATCCATATCCAAAATCAGCAATTTGCAAGCCATAATCTCATACCGACCAGATTAACGTGACACCTGAGATGTGTTTTCTTTCAAGACACAGGAGTCTGAATGGCTTAAAGTACCAGAAATGCATGAAAAAAATCTTCTTTCTGCTTCAAAAACATATGCAGTGGACTCCGTGGTGCTCACAAGTGACCTTTGGTGATTTTTGACTTGACAAAGAGTCAATTAAAATTTGAATCAAATTGCTACAGTCCAGTGGTTTGAAATCACTAGGAAAAAAAAATGTGGAGGTGTTTTTTTACTATCTGAAATACCTCATTCTGGCCCAGAAATAATTAGGGGTGGATAAATTATCTGGCCTGTGATTTTCTCTGGCATATTATTTTACTCGTGTCTTTCTTCTTCCTCTGCAGGGGGTGCTTGTGGTCATATTGTTCTTTTATTTATGGCTCACAGCCTTTTCAGTGGCAGCACGCACACCCAAGTGCAGGCCCAGAGCGGGAATGCGAATTCCTTGGGAGGTAAATGGGAAGAGAAAAATGTCCAGACCATGCCTAATCTTTACAAGGATGGCAGTTAAACAGAAAACTACACCCTTAAAACCCAAAACCGGGGAAACAACAACGCTTCATTATAATATCATGATCCGTATATTTAGGAGCTTTACGCATAAGACCTGTGGAAGCCTAATTGGTTCTTTTGAAATTCTGCTATAAACCAGCACCTGTATTGCCCAGCTGATGCATCCCCTGATTTATTTGGCCCAGCAGTGACTTGCTTGCACTCTGAGCAGGTCGCTCCTGGGACCGCTCTCTGGCTCAGCTTTCAAGCTGATTTCTCTGACAAGCTGGCAGCAATAAAATAATTCATTCCAGAGGCTGAGAGAATCACCCGCAGCATATACTGCAAGGATCGCCTGGCAGCAGTACAGAGGCCTACGCAATGGGAAGCCTGGGGTAAACCCTGTGCTGGGAGGCCTGGATGCCACAGGGAGGAGGGAAGGCTTCGGTAATCCGACCAGGAATAAAGGCAGCCTCATGGCAGTGGGATGGGAGGAACGCCAGAGAGGGGCTGCTCCTAAGGACACTTGCTGAAAGGAAGAAGGAGTGACCATGGAGAGGAATATTTGTAATAAAAATGGAATTTCCCTGAGAAGAAGCAACGGGATGGAGCTGGCAATGTGGTGCAGGTCTGTGTATCCATGACTGCTTCCCAAAGCACAGGGAAGATAACTGAGGACAAGTCAAAGAGCCACGCTTTTGCAATGATTTGGTATAGTTTTGTCTGTCTGGAAAGGCTGGGAATCCACAAGCTGGAAAACAAATAATCCTTGAGCTAAATAGTATAATGTAGGGAGTCTAATAAGTCTGAAAATCTAGAAAATACAAAACAGTGCTACTTCTGTTCAAAATAAAAAAGTCAAACTTGGAATGTAGAAGGAGCCCAGCATTTTGGATCACATCTGTGGATAGGGTTTCTCCAAGAAAAAATAGTCTTGAGGTATCTTGAGATACATATCCATGTACTCGTGGAAGCCACTGGATCTCTGGATGTTCAAGGCAACCAGGATTTCCCCGTATCAGCGGGATAATGTGGTATGAACTGCCAATATCTCACTGAACCCTCACCATCCTGGTGCAAGAAGTCTGATTACACATCCCTGTGTACTCCCAAGAAAACCCCACCTGGGTAGAGATTTGTCACTGTTTTTGTAGTAAACTCCTGGAGTAGGATCTGATCCATTTGAGGGCCAGGGACCCCACTGCCTTTCCTCTCTCAAAGCTGGACTAGCACAGCCCCAGCTGACTCCCACGTGCTGCACTGGAGTCCCACAGCAGATCAGGGTGATTTGACAAGTTCCCTCTGAGATAACAGCAGGAAAACAATGTTTGACCCTGCTGGCCTCGCTCTTCGAGCACTCAGAAATTACACTGTTGGAAAACTATCTCAGCCTCAGCACGAGTCTTCCTTAGTTTGACTCCTGGCTGGTGGAACCATCATTTGTCACCATTTCAATGAGAAGTCTCTTCAAGAGGCCTTCTTGTAACAGAGAGAGCTTTCCCTCCTGCACTACCCAGTTGGTTGAGCTCAGAGGGCAGATTTCCACTGCTTCCATTCCAACTTGCCCACATAAAGTTCACTGATCCTTAAGGCTTTCCTGGCCAATGTCAAATGGCTGGCCTAGAGCTGGGATGGCTCTCCACAGACCCTGTCTGGGAGGTGATGCACCACGCTGCCCCTTCCCAAGCAAAAGGCAATGCAACCACACTGTCAGGGATGCAGAACAGGCTTCAAAACATGACATTCAATCCCATATTGAGACCTTTCCATGGAACTGCCAGGCTGAAGCTGGCAGAATTTAGGATTATGTTTCTAATTAAGCAGAAAATTGCTTCTATTTTATTTCTAAGCTACACGTTACTCAAGTGACCAGCTATTCCAAATGAAAACTGCACTGGAAAATTCCCAGAAACTGAGGTGTGGCATTAATTCTGTATAAGCAGAGCAGAAGGCAGCTGTCTCCCTTCTATAGCATGAGCAGTTAGTTGGTGCCCAGCAGTCTTAAGAAGATTAAATATCACCTAAATTTCAGAAGCCTTCTGCTCTGGCCGTAAAAATGCTGTAACTGCAATAATAATACAACCAATTGTAAAACTTCAGTGTTTGGCTTGGATTATTACCACTGCTACTTTATTCCACAGGGAAAGTAGTGCAGTGAATCTTATGTGCTATCTCCTCCACATGAGAAGGGTTAATTATCCAGTATTCATCACAGCAATTGTGGCTTTGCTTGCTCAGTGGAAAAGAATTCTGTTTTCTGCTTTACAAACAATGAGTTAATCTTATCAAAAGGGAGAAAAACACCTCTGAAAACAGATTTTTTTTTCTCCATTTTCCTTTTTGAAAAAGGAAAAAAAAGTGGAAAACATTTTTTGGCTACTAATTGGAAAAGTTAAATAGCTATTTTGGGAACAAGTAAAACTGGATAACATATACCCATGTTCATAGGTAAACACACCATGGATTGTTGTTCAGGGCACATCTCAGAAGAGGCCAGCAGAAAATGTTATCTATCAAAGCCCGTTCTTTTCCTTCAAAGGGGAGATGTGGAGCAGACAGCACAGCACCAGCCAGGCTCTAGACTCTCCTCCACCACTGCCGAGTGACCTTCCCTGCTGATGGCCCAGGACCTCATCTGTGAACCCAGCAGCAAGGGCTTCCCACCAACTGGGAGTAACATGAGCATAAACAGAGCCAAATTGTACCTCTCTGCTACAGGCAGGGATGCAGAGAGAGAAGCATGTTGTTTTAGTGTGTATAACTCACTCAAATTTACCATTCAGTTTTGGCTTGCAATCCCATATTTCCTGTCCTAATCTCATACACAATGTGGGTTTTGTACTGTTAAACAGTTTCTCTGTGGTTGCTCCACAGCGATGGGCAAATTGATTCCTATATGAAAGGCCAGACTCTGTTTTCAGATGCTTTCAGTGTTTCCACTGGTGTGAAATGGGAGTAGCTGGTGTGTTCAGGAACAACTGTAGGATAAAGCACAGGTACAAGGCACAGAGAGCAGATTGCTGCTTAGTTTTCCCCAGGGCCTCTGAGTGAAAATGGAATTCTCCTCTTACTGCCTCAGAATTTTTACTCACAGTAATATTAATTTTGCCTTTTTTGCTGTTACCAAAATTACATATTCTTTGGGTAAGGACTGCAAAGCTGTTCCCAACTATTTGTGCAACAGCACCCCTCTACATGGAGCCAGAAATAAGAGCAACATTAGCACTCCTTTAGAGGCAAGGCTAAATACAAACTCCTTTTAACAACCTGTACAGCATGACAGCAACATTATACAACTATCGCAGACCTGATCAAAGGACACTAAAGCCAATTAAAATGTTTCATTGGCTTCAAAGTAGAATGGATGAAGAATATTAATGTTTAAGAATGGATATGAACAACACTGAAAGACCCCATAACCTGAAAGTGGTCTCCAATGGCATCTCCCTGAAGGCTGAACTATTTATTCTCCATTATAACTTAAGGGATTATATCAAGACTGAAGCAATGCCACAAAAAAGGGTGGGGGAAAATAAAAAAGAAAAAGGCCATGGAAAGCATAAGTTGTAAAAGATCCCAGGAAAAGGAACAATACAAATTGCTTAGGAAAAAAGCCTGGATGAAATTACCACCTTCACCCTTCAAAGTTGTTGCCTGAAACCAAATCTAAATCACACCTTTGCTGCACGGGAGTATTGCTGTACGGGAAGGTGAAACACCTTGTGAGCAGCTGCAGTGCAGGCAGCAGCAGTGAAAGATGCAAACCCATCTGCTTAGTAACATGTTTGCCTTAGGACAACATATGTTGAGTAGGTTATTTGTGTGAGTTCTTTGATACCTGATTTGATCTACACCTTGGGGTATTTTTTTGAGTTTAACTAGTAGGCCTTATGATAAATCCTGATCCTTATATGCAGTGAATTGACCCCTAGGCAAATCGTGCTGGAATTTAAGGAACATTGCTTTAAAAGTTATCTGGTTTGTCTAAATATGTTATGGCTTGCCTGCTCACAGTGTGTAAGCAGGCCCAGGTTTGTGCTTCTGTCATCTAACCAAAGGTCAAGCTTCCAGCATCACCCATCAAATGGGGCAGCACACAAACCATGTGCCACTGGGAAAGGGGCTACCCCCCGTCAGATTAACACCACCTAGCCCCGAGTGCTTCTCTGTGCTTGTCATTTCCTAAAACATCCTTGCCATAGCCAAAAAAGTGTATTTTTCAGGAATCTATCCAAGCCTTCCTGCCTTCCAGAGCTGGAGAAGTGACAAGTGCTTGCTGTTCAGCAGCAATTTTCCTGTTGGGATGGTGGACAGTGTGAGGCCACTCCAGCATAGGCAATCCACCTGATAAAAGGGTGACAGTCCTGCAAAAGGGACAAGGAGGCAAGGCTCCACTGGGAACAGATGAAATGCTGCTGTAACTCAGCAGGCTAGTGCTAGTGGGAATGCAATTATTTAGACAGCCTTACTACATGCAAGGAGAGAGGCTGGACACCACTGGTTATCCAGTGTAACACCTCTCAACTTTGCCATTTTTGTAGGGTGAAAGGTGAGTTAGAGGGTTGCCTTTTCCAGCAAAATCACTGCATTTCACTGTGGGTTTCAGGTGCTGGATTTTTTGATCATACGTTCTCAAGACCTAAGAGCAGGAACTGGTTATGAAAATGGCGCCAGCTATGGCTGAACACAGTTGACAAGTGTAGCCAAGGAGGGTGGGGAGAGCTGGCTTTTATGTCATACATCACTGCTTCTGAGCAAGGAAAGAGTAATTGGCAATAAATCAAAATAAAAAGGAACAAGCTGATCGAATACTAAAATTTTCATCAAGAGGGAACTGATATAACCATTTGCAGTGCAGTGCATTGTCACACAGGAGTTTTGCCCCATGAAAAGCAAAGGAGTTGCTCTTGGAAAATAAACTAAATGCCTCATAACTTACAGAACATAAAAGCAGAGAGACCTGTAGTGTAAAGTCACAGCTAAAAACATTTTCAGCAGCAAAGCCAGGCCCACAAATAGTAGGACAGAATACAGGTTTCCTCCTATGCCTCAACTGCTTTATAAATATATGTAATTCTCAGCATGAGAAGTCAGTACCTGCCTCCTTCATTCCTGTCTAGCCAAGCTCAGAGCCAAGCGAATGCTCAGAGAGAAGGGGGGCATCAGTGAGAAATCAGCTACACAAATACTTGCCTTAAATCCTCCGGAATAATTTAGCAGGTCTAAAGGCTCTGATTCACAGTTCAAGCAAGGTAAGATTAGACAAATTCTACAGAAGCCAAAAAATAGCGGAAGTAAGCAAAAGAAACCAAAAGCCAGTGCAGTTGCTCTAGAGGAAAGGCTGTTTGTTGTATTGGCTGCCTATAAAAGCAGCCTCTTTCTCCAAAAATTGTTGGCAAGTAACTTCCTAATATTGCAGACAGGATTTTTCTCTATTACTGCAGAAAGCATTGGCAAGGTAAAGAAGTTCAAGACAAACCTTCCACCCCCAAAACTCCACACCTCTGTTATAATAATTTCTTATCTTTCAAGAGATTCTGCCCAGAACCAGACAACCCAGGACTCCGGGAAAACTCAAATCTATCTAAAAAAAAATGGAGCAGGCCAGACCTGCCTGCCTGTATCAGACTTAAAGCACCAGCAGCAATTATCTGCCACTGTGTGCAGATAAAGCAGATTTTCTCTCTGGAGCTCTGTGCATGGTGGGCTTCCTCAGCACGAGTGTCTATTAGCTCAACATGCAGAGAGTGCTGCGGCACAAAAGCGGAAGGATTACGCTACAAACAGTTCAGCAGCCTTCAAAAGCCTTCACTATGTTAATAGCCTTTAAAGTGACATTTCAGAGCACCAGTGGCACCTGGTCCAGCTGCTCGCGGCTCCGCTTCCATCCCAACCCCTCTCTGCTCATCTCCCCACCCCACGGGCCAAGGTGAGGAGGGCTTGTGCCTGCCTACTCAGTGCTAAAATTTATTGGTTAGCCAAGAGGAGAGGACACAGGATTCTCCTTCGGTTTCTTGTGCACATTCTCCTCTACAGCTGCTGAACGTAACTTTAGCAAACATCAAGGAGAACAGGAGGCTTTACTGAATTAAAATATTTAACATACTGGCTAGTCATCATTCCCTTTGAAACCAATACCCATCTGGGATTTGACTTCATGAAGACTGCTACAGTCTTTCCATGCCATGTCCCAAAAAAGTTCAGAAGGGAAGCACATTGTTGTATACTTTATGTAGGCCCACAGAAAGATTTGGTTTGGAGTGCACATGGACACAAAAGCTTTTTATCTCCAAGGACCTAACCTTTGATAACTGTCATTGCAAGCATTTCATTTTGCTCACTTAAGTAAGCGCTATCAATAACTGCCTTTTGCTCTGAAGGCAAACGTGGTCTGCTTTTCCAACCAAATGAAAACAAATTAAAGACTTGAAACACCCATCAGTTGTTCACTTCAGCAATTTGATACCTATCTTTTTTTTTTTTTAAACATTTATTTCCAGAAGATCTTTCAGGCCAGATAACAGTCACTCACTGCCTGCAACGCTGCACTGCAGTCCATAGCATGTGTATTTTTTGAGAGCTTCAGTGAAATATGAGCAAGAAGCACAGATTAAATCTGGCCTGGAATTACAGTCTGAACTCTGCAAAAACGGATACAGCAGGTCAAGTTCTCCTCTCAGTTACACTAGTGCAGCATTCCAACAAAGAACAGAAAATCCATGGTTTTTGCCCTCAATTTTTAGGTTATTTATACAACCTAGAATGATGGGGGGAGTTAGAATGATCAAAATTATTTGTAAGAAACCCGTTGCAAACTACTTGTGTCCAGACCACTGGTGCATCAGCTGAATGCTTGCCTGAAGAGTAAAAAAGTGACTCTTCATTTGGGAGAAGACAGGTAGATGTTAATGCCTTGCAAGTCCTACCCCTCTCTGTAGCAATTTCTGGAGCCTGGATGAGTGTAGAGAAAGCCTTCCAGGCAGCAGCAATTCAGCTGCAGCAGCACAGAGCCCAGCAGGGTGATTTTACTGAAATACTCAAGATTCCTCAGTTATTCTGATTTGCTCTGTCTAGCAGTATGGTAAGGCACCCAGGCTTTCATACCGCCAGGGCTAGGTGGATGCTGCTCCCCAGGAGATCTGGTCTGATAGCATCTGTCAACACTGAAGACAGTTGTGGATGCACACTCAAAAAAAAAAAAAAAAAAAAAAACAAAACAAAACAGCAAGGGGAATTTGCCATTTACCTTTAAATGGAAAGGACTGACATAAACACAGTGGTAAATAGAGCCCTGTGCAATACAGCCTGGGGAGTGCTCAAGGGGGAGCATTGCAAGGTATTTCTGATGTGCATTTGGTGAAAACAGCATTTGGGGCCATAAATGTGTGGACATAAATGAGTGCAAGAGAGCTCCATGGGAGGAAGGGAGCAGGGCATTGCAGAGACAGCATTTACTGTCCCTGCTCCTCCACTTGTTTACAGTGGGGACACATCAGGGACAAATTTCATCCTGTGATTCCAAGCAGCTGGCCAAAACCATAAAGCTGCAATCTGTAAACCTGCTTAGACTTTTTTTTTTCCTTGCCCCCCTCCCCACCCCCCCCAAAAGTTAATAACTCCTCCTCACATACACACATGCACATTGTTCAGAAATATTAGCCATCCCTCCCCTGCTCCAGCTCTGGTAAGTCAGGTAATTGAAGCTTCAAAGGAGAATCACAGTTTAATGGAGCTGTGCTTGCCAAAGAAGACAAAGGACTTTGATTAGATTTCTTCCAGCTTATTTACATGACTTATCTTTTTATAAATTCAACTTCCTTCCAAAGTTGATAATGAGATGCCTTGGAAAAAAGAAAGAAATGGAATGGTTTGTTTTGCCACAAGACAAGTGATTATTTTTGTGATAGACTATGTCTGGTGTAAAGTTCAAAAACAATGGAAGTAATAGTCTTTAGGCAAAACACATAACTGTTCCTGATAACAGTCTGCAAGGAAAGAATAGCAATTTTCAGAATTCTGAATAATAGCATGGACAAATAACCTTCCAGGAGCAGTTGTCATGGTTGATTTCTGCTCTAAGATATAAAAACAGGGATGGCTTTTTGATTAGATGTTATTCATGCCTTTTTTTATTGCATTTAATTTCTTTTGCCTGAGTAGAGAATGGACATTTCCGAGACAGGAAAGACCATTAACATACTAGATTAAAATGTTTCCATGCACTTCAGCCCCTGTCATTCTGACTTGGACAAAAATCTATCCAATTTCTCCACGGTGGAGTCCTCAGAAAATCACAGGCATGCTGATATTTTCCTAAAGTGGTCTATAAAGTGTGGCAATGAGCCTTGTAAATATTGAGATTTTAGTGAAGGAAAAAGAGAGTAATTGCATAATTTGAAATGATGATGGAAGTTACTTTCTAGGTAATAAGTGATACAAAATTAGGCAAGGTGATTTGCCCTGGTTTTCTATTCAGCAGCTGGGATGCATGGGGAAGACTTACCCAAAAGAACAGAGGGATGGGGACAGATGATCAGAAAAAGGATGGGAAAAAAAAGCATCCCCCTCTGCAGGGAGTCAGCTTCAACACTTTAACTAACTGCCTCTTTACGGTTTGCATAAAACCCTGACAATTAAGAACTCACCCAGGGCATCTGATAATTTAATCTGGGGGTCTACCCATGTGAATTTATCCCAATTAACTACCACAGTTAAATCCTGCCTTAGCTCAGTCAAAATTCACTTGAGAAGCACTCGCTTCTGGCCCCAAGCTTTTCCAATATATACATCAGCAAAGCAAAGGCTTGTATGCTTGAGTTTCACTAAAAAAGAATATATATATATATTCCATGTCATTAAATAAAAACAATATTAAAGCAAAATTATGCATGCAATAATTAAACAAAAATAAAAAGCTCCAGCATACTTGAGCAGCAAACCTATAAATAGTTTCCAAAGAGATTCTCAACATTCTAAAAATAAAAGCTGTCATAATAAGAGCATGTTACAATAGCAAATCTTGCTGGAAAAAGTTCTGGACCTTGTCTCTGTGAGCTAAGAGAAACTAAAGCAAGAATTTTTACAAGTCACTTGACTCAATATTATGGTACATTAACCTTGATTTTATTACTGTTCAGCAGTTTTGCTTTTGAACCAGACCAAGCCCCAGAAATACTAAAGAATACACACATGGGGGAGGAGAGAAATGGGAGGATTTGGGTTGTAATCACTGAAAAAAATGCAGTATGAGTTCTGTGTTTAAAAACCTGAGTGGGTTTTTATCTGACTGATTGGCTCCATCCATAATTTAGCCCCAGCTTTTCTCCCCACGGGCTATGAATCAAAATACGAGTCTGAGAACCATGCAGGAGGGACAGCCCAGGATGGGATGTGGGCTCAGCCTCTCTCCATCAAGGCTAGACTCCAGGAGGAAAGTAACTTGCCAAAACATCCATTTAACTGACCACCTCTTATTCAGTGGAATATCACATGTTTGCAAATAAAGTTGCTAAAAATAAAAAGTGTAACTGCTCTGCCTTTGCACTGATGGGAAAGGCAGATGTTGCCTGTAGCTCTTACCCACCACAACTTTATTCTCAATTTATGCAGCACCCCCTGTTTTATGGTTCACCCTGAAGTAAGATACTGGAATTCAGAGCTGCTAATTGCCAGCACGAACCTTGTGCTGATCTTTATAGTGCCTTGTACCAACAGCCTTTGCTGGAAAACAGTTTGGAAAATATTGGGCAATATTCTCCAGCCGTTTCAAGGGGACCACATGAGAGCTCTGAATTAACCTTGGCCAAAGAGGAAGCAAAAAGGGAAAGAAAAAAAAAAAAAAAAGGTGAAGATAGCATTCCTGATAATCCATTTAATTTATGTGCCTAAATCCTGCCCTCTGATAGAAACAGGCGACCCAGTTGCTAAACAAATGTTTGAGCAAAGAATTTGGCAGCCACATTTCTAACCACAGGTCACGGCAAAGCAAATCATCTTCACCGCCCTTGGCAGCACTGGAAAAGGTCATTTCCCAAAGATGCAGAGCCTCGGGGCTGTTCCAAGGGGGCCAGGACACCCCAGAAGCCCTGTGGCTTAGCACGAAAGGCAGCACGAGGAAGGAGCAAAATCAGATGGCCTCAGTCTCTTAAGAGAGCTGTGTCTTTCTGCATCCTCCCAGGTACGATGAAGATGTGTTTGACAGAATGGGATGCCAGTGGTGTGGCCAGTGTCCCCCGCTTTCCAGGCTTTCTCTCATCTGCCTCCTTAGGAGTCTAATGATCTCATGATCATCCCAGAATCATCCCACTTGGTAGATTGTACACTTGTGTTTACAAGGCAGACGTCCTTTCCCACCCTATGTTTGTGTCCCTCCTGGATCAGACACACCTTTGCATTTCTCAGCAATCAAATGTCAGAGTGTGACCGTGGGACTTTTCTAGAATAAAGATTTTAATTGTGATTTCTCGTCACAGAGAGCTCCTGCACTGACTTGTGAATGCTGTTCTTCTGCACTAAGATCACCAGCAAATGGGAAGGCGCATTTTGAGGAAGCCAAACAGCCTGGAGCAAACACACTGGCACCCAAAACTAGGAGCCAGCATGGCAACAAATCAGGCCAGATTTCTTTAGTTAAACTGCCATGCGAATGGTTCTGCTGTGGCTCACCTCGAGTGGAAACACAGCCTATGCTGAGTATTTCAGTGATGTGGTGAATGCAGTTAGGGCAGAAATGCAAGCCCAGAGAAACACATGGCTGGGTTTACAGAAGAGGCAACACTGTCTCATCTCAGTCAGCTTCCTTCAACTTCAACACACCTTCATCTATCTAAATATTTTTGAAAAATGCCTAAACTGCCTAATGGTCAGCTGTACATCCCCATAGCCATAGAAGGGTGCACATAAATCCCCTCACCTATAGAAGTTTGCCTTTACTGGCCAGGAAATCACCTATGGGTACACACAGGTGAAAATAAACAGTTGGAATTTCTAACTTGAATTTTTTTGTATTACTCATTTGTGGCTCTCTCATTAAGCTAAATGATTCAGATGCCTTTCTGTATGCTGGCTGGCATGGTGAGGCAGTGAGACCGGACCTCCAGGCCCACCAAAACTCCCACTGCTCCAGAGGAAATAGCTCTGAGAGCATCTGTGCTTGGAGTTGATTCTGGAAAAACTGTTTTGCCGTCA
Organism: Regulus satrapa; assembly: GCA_013396955.1. Lineage (NCBI taxonomy): Eukaryota > Metazoa > Chordata > Aves > Passeriformes > Regulidae > Regulus > Regulus satrapa. The sequence continues at coordinate 305,746 of VWZN01000381.1, read as the reverse complement.
GTCCCATGGCAATATTCTTATGCACGAGCTCTCAGTCCAGATGAGGAATAACTGGTGAGCTCAGACCTCTGGAAAGAGGGGTTTTCACTCCAGAACTGGTGTTTAACAATGAATTTATGCCAGAATAGCATTTCCAGAATTTCCAAGCAAGGGAGGCAAAGTGGGCTCCCTGGATGACTCTCTGTGCCAGTGAGACCTGCAGTAATTCTGCATTTGATCATGTCCACCTGAAAGAACAAGAACTGTTTTGACTGCAAAAGGAATTTTCCCTTGGAACAGCAGGAAGCCAATCATGGAGCCTGGACTTGCCTGTTATAGTGGCCAGTACTCATCCGAGGTTCCCAGCAAGGACAGAGGAAATTTATCTGCACACAGATTTCACATTTGGGCCCCAAGGGACTATTGATACCAAAAAACCAAAAGCCTTTCTGCCTCCAAAGTAGAAACGTTTGGGAATCAAGGGGAAATCTGAAAGCTCCTAAGGAAAGGAAACATTTCTATGGAGAAACTCCTCGGTGCAAGCAAATTAGAAGTGGAAAAATATCAAAGCACCGGAGGGTTTTATGCAACAGTAGCCAAAACCTTGAAAGAAAACATTGTTAAAGGTTCGGGTTTTTCTCTTTTCTTTGGGGGGGACTGTTTCTTCTGGAGTGGCCTACATTCTCAAGCCTGAATGCTCCCAAATTAATTGCTTTGCGTCCTCTTCCCTCCCCCCATCCCTTTTCTTTCTCTCCCTTTAGCCTACTCCCAAGACAGTGAAGTCTTGGCTGGGGCTTGTAATGAACTGGCAGAATGATAAAGAGATGCTGGGCAGGAGGGAGGTGGGGGACCCAAAGCCCACTAATAAGACCAGGATCCCCTACTTATGCCGTGCCCCACCGCGGGGAAGCCATTAAAGACCCACAGAATAGAAGAGAAAAGGAAGAAAGTTCTTACAACCAGCCCTCCCCTGCCCGGGCCCTCTCCAGCGCTTTTTGAGAACACAGCTCTCGACATGGCTAATCCCTGCACCGCTTAATGAACTACAAGCTTCCCTTTCACTGGGACAAAAGTTTCTTTCCTTTCTCGGGCCTAATCGCAGACAAATGGTCCCCCCACCACGATGCCTGTTAAAAACCCATTCCCTTTTTTGAGGCTGCGAGGCAGGAGGAATGCCACTGGCAAGAATAGGTACCCTTGAAATGAGCTCCTTCTGCACTTCTGAGAGAGATAAGTGGGAGATGACATCGGAGCTATAATGGAAAAAATATTTTCACAAGGCAGCATCTGTTGTTTCAGTGGATGCAGCCCCATTTTTGTTCCAGAATGCTTCTGTGCATCTGTCTATATCTTTTCTGTCAGTGAAACAATTACTGCCTGCCCACCCTCTCTCTACACACACATACATTACTGGTAGGAATGTTATATGGCTGCACAATAAAGCTGCCACAGCCTGTACCGAGTTTTGTATGGACAACAACTTTCTGCAAGGAAGAGCTTTCAGTTTCCCTCCCAAATGAAAAAGTATGCATGATCTGTAGTGTTTGTGAGCATGCTGTGAGCTCAAATATTGCCATTTCCATACAGGAACAGGAAGATATGATGTCTGATTCCATACAGAATCCTTGAGCATCCAAATATTATTCTGGTACATAAATAATGATCTTTGTTCCAGGATAATAAAGTGTTTGCAGCACTCACTTCTGCTAAGCAACAATGAAGCCAGGCTGTTTATTTTAGTGCCTGACCCTCCAAATATAGTATGAAACTTTTATGTTGGATGTGGTTTTAGATGGCCATTCAAGGTTGTTTTGTGCAGGTTTACACCACACATCAGTATTAGACCTGGGAATGTGCCTGGTCTGCCAAGCCTCTCTCCAGAGCTACGTCCTCCATCTCAAACCCCTGTGTGACAAGATGTATGAGCTTTAAACAAGTAGAGACTATTTGAACATCTAATCTGAACTCCCATCTAGTCAGTGCTGCTGTATTTGGCAAAAGCATTTTCCAGGAAAGCTTCCAGAAATAAGCTGAAGACATCAAAAGATGGAAAATCCATGCTTTCCCTCAGCAGTTTGTCCCAGAGGCTTTTCACCTCCACTCTTTGTCTAGATTCTACCTTGCTTTTGTCCACACTCACCTTTTAGCTCTGCTATCAGCTTATGCCTTTCTTTTCCTAAATTAAAGAACTGATTAATATCCTATATCTTCTACCCATTAAATAATCACTGACTGCAATTAAGTCACCTCTCAATCTTCCTGTTGATAAGGTTTACAGCTAAAGGTCTTGAAATCTCTTCCTTCAAGGCCCTATCTTCATCTTGTCAACATCTCAGTGACTTTGTGTATAACCCCCATGACATATCAGTGTGCTTTTTTAATGCATGGGCCCTTGGTTGTGTTTAACATTCCTCTGTCTCACCACTGCTGTTCACGTGGCAAAACAACCTCTCAGTCCTAACATAGAAGACCACACTAGATACACACATTCAGTGTTTCCTTTCCTATTACAAACCATCCCAGCAACAGCAACTGCAGTTTCTTGACAGGCCCCTGTGTAGATAGCCAGAGTTTTGGAAATGTCACCAGCAGCCCAGAGCCTGTCTGGGAACACACAGATGAATTATTCCCTGTGGCTCCTGCTCCTGCTCTGCTCTCCTACAACTACACTTCTGCCTGTGCTCTGGACAAACCAGAAAAATGCAGAAGCAATCGATGACAGTGCGAGTAGGACCAGTAACACCTTAAAAGCTGTGCAAGGCAATTCCACATCGCTGTGTACTTCAGAGCGGAGAGAAAATGAAACCCACTGGTGTGCAAAGTAGCTCTGTGGCTTTGAGCCCACCTTGAACCACCACATTTATCTAAAACAGGGGTGATGACACATATTTGGATGAATGAGGCTTTAAACTGAACTAGTAACAGCTACACAGAACCAGGGAAATGCATTTTTGACAGAAGAGGTCTCTTCTAAGGGCATTTCCCCTTACAACAACATGGAATTATGGCTCTCCTAGGAGAGAGTCTCCCTGTTCTAGTGGCAGAACCCCCTGATATCTGTGTTACTCCAGTAGCACGGAGCTTATCATCACCAGCTTGCAGCTGAATTCGCACCCCAGTCCAGGTGAATCTTTGCCAATGTCTCCAAAACACATGGGCTATGAGAAATGACAAGCAGTAGTACTTTCAACCACGCATTTCTGACTCCTTGGAGCAGGCTCAGTTTCAAAAGGCTGGATTCTGTTCTTATTTCTCTCAAGCCTGTCTGCCCATTAGTACTTGCAGGGTCAAGCATGGGAGGAGGGGACTTCTACTCAGAAAATCAAGCAGCTACAAAACAAAAGGAATCCCATTCAATTATTCCCAGCAAGCGGATTAAGCAATGAAAGCAACATATGAGTCTTTGGTGTGGTATTTTTTGCAATTATGTTCATTTTTCCTACGTTACTAATATGCTACTAGAAAACCAGACACCATACCAAATAATTTGTAAACAAGGCAAAAGAATAGAGCCAAGAAAGGGAAGAAACACAGTGGAAAATGCAAAACAGTAAACTATTCCTCTTAGCATTTGTTAAGTATCAGGAAGGGCACATTATAGCTGGGTCCCCAGATCCAGGCAGCACTGAACTAAGAGCAAAGCAGCAGATGGTGATGCAGCAGATTAGAAATTGCTAACAACTGCCTGACTGGAGAGCTTTGCTTGGGATTATCGACTTGATGGTAGAGGAAAAACCTGTAGCGCCAGTCATCAAAATGTAGGCATCCTTGAAATGGGAAGGGTCCAGGCTTCATGAAGATATAATCTGCTTGTGTGTACTCTGCCCTGCCAGTGTTGGAGAAAGCATATTGAAAGGTTTTGTGAATGTGTTACTAGAAAAAGTAACTAGATCATGTTACTGTTGTGAATCAGCGCAGCTGTGCTGGCACCAGCAGATCTGAGTCAAAATGTACTATCTGGGAGTCAGGCTTCAGAGTCCAGGGAAAACTGCATGAAAATAGAAGTCTTTTAATGGGCCTGCAAAAGACTGGAAATGAAAAAAATAACCCATCGTGGTATATGCCTGTTTTAGAAGGGAAAACTAAACCCAGTTTGTTTTGTTGTGGTTTGTTTGTTTTGTTAAAGACCACTTACATCTCTGACCAGGTAGGATTGAAGCAGCTCTGACAGGTCTCGTAGAACTTCTCTACCCTTTCATAGAGCCTGGTGTGTGTGCAGAACTCTCCATGTATCCCTCTGGTTTCTGGCTACAAGGATTCAACACTTTCCTCCTCAAGTGTTGATAAAACAATGTGCAACATTTGAAGGATGATCATCTATACTGTTGAGTGCTTGGAATAGTGACTGCAGCACAGCAAGGGAGAACGGAGAGCGCTGTAGCACTATTTAGTGTGTGGTGAGTGTCTAAGAAACTATTTCATTCAGAATTTCATTCACAAAGTCACCCTTATGTTAAATGGTCCTCAATTAAATTCCTGATAACTCCCAGCAGCTACTAGTTTATCAGTGTATCTCTAACTACAAGGTGACAGACAACACACATAAGCGTGAACCGAAGAGGGCAAAGGCACTGGCTTCCCATTTTACTGGGTATAGCCTTTCCCTTGTACGACCAGAGGAATTTACAGAGCAGAAGTCAGATGAAAGCTTGGGAGATGAGAGCTACTGTATCAGGATGGGCAAATGTGCATATATTTACCCCCGCAGTCCTCCCAAGGACTCCCTGCGCCTTCTGCAGAGGATAGAGTTTCTTTACTGGGTGATGTCCAAGCATCAACTTCTGCTGTTGGCTTTAATTAATAAAGCACTCTGACAATAAACTGCAGCAAGCCACATGCTGCACCCACCGTGCTGAACCAGTGTGTGGTTTGCACACACATTTTTGAAACCACATTTTCCTTGATGTGCCTGTAATTTGACTCAGTGGGCCAGTGCAATGTGCACTAGATGAGATGGGAGAGTCCTTCACAGTATCACTCACATGGCCAAAGATCTGAAGCAAATCTATTAAACACATTATGTTATTCCAGATATTTAGCTGTGGAAACAAGATCAGGACCTGGCTTATGATCACAAGAAAAAAGTTCCTTATGACCTTTGTCTTCCAAGAGTGAAGGGGAAAATCTGTCACTAGAACATATATAAGGTTTACTGATATAGATTTCAACCTGGAGCAAAAAAACCCTAATGACTGGGCCAAATGTTAAATCAAAGTAAGTATTTTACAGTAGTTCAGATTTGGGGTACCAGTTGTCAGTTCAACCACACATTGACCTCTTTCTATTCCAGCATCTTCCAGCCACAGCTATGCAGGATTTCTAGTCTCTCTTGAGAATGCAAAGCTCCAAATAGCCTTGGAGCTTTACTGTACAATATCTACATACATATACATTTCAGAATGGCACCTTTGCCTCAGTATAATCCAAATTAGTCCGCAAGAAAGTATCTTCAAAAATGATATTTTTAAAAGTATGATAGAGGGAATCTTCTCCCATAAGCACTGCCCTGCACTCATAAAGGAAGCCCAGACCCTAGCAAGAGTTGTCTTCATTCTAGAGGACAAAAACAAGAAAGTGAAATATCTAATTTAACACTATTTAATGCAATACATATACATAGCACAGTGTGTGTCTTTATATACAATGGTTTCATTTGACACAATTCTCCCTTGCTACAGGTGCTCCAAAAGCTGGCATTTTCATGCTGTGTTTGCCAATCAAGCAAGACTTTGCTGGGAAATAAAGCACACGAGCTACCCCACACTAAGGATTTTTCCAATAAGACTGGTGCCCAAGACCTGTCACCACTTTCAGCCATGGGGCACAATTAGTGGGTCAGCTCCTGACACACAGCGTAGCCCACCAATGCAAACTGGAAACCAAGGGAAGGGAGTACTCAAGTTTATTTCCATTTCCATGAGGAATAAACCCTGGCTAGGCTGGCCAAGGTAAACACTGGCCTGCCCTCCCACCTGCCACAAAGGTCAGGGCTGGTGGGGCACAGCCAAGTGCTGGCTGTCATCTGCTGAATGTGTGCCATTCCCCATGCAGACGAGGCTTTTCCAACACACACAGCTACAGCCAGGCCTGGCAGATGCTCTTTGCTGGTGATTCCAGGACTTTTGCCTTGGCTTGGCTTCTCCCCTTTGGATGGGAGTCATCTTTAGCTGCAGACAGGCAGACGCCTGAGGAGGGTCTGCCCTGCAGGCAGGATGTGACCCATCAGGGATGACCAAGGGCTCCCTTCTCCGTGGCCTCCAAGTCCACACTCCAGCCCCAGGAAAGGGACAAGGGTGCTGGATCTGCCTCTCACCACTCAGCAGATGAAGGCATGAAACGTGGTCACTTCATCCACTGCAGAGATCTCAAGGCTATAAAACAGCAAAGTTGGCAAAGTTCCCTCTAAAGCTGCTGCTCTTTGTAATGAAGGCAAAAGGAATCTGTTCAATGAAAACTCCAATTATAATGGTCTTTCTGCATCCAAAGAAAATGTAGTAACTTTTTTGCTTCCACAAAAACAGCAGAAAAAGAACCACTTCTCTGGAGACACAAATTAAATATTTGTCTTCTTTGCTGGTAGAAAGGGTGAGGTTTCTCTCATCTGTTGCACAAGTAATTTGTGAGCATTCCCCTGGTGTAACACTACCCCTCTCTGCCATCACAGCCGTGTGAGGAGATTCTAAACACTGCCCCTACTTGCTCAGCTTACAAGTCTTGCTTTAGAAGACAGGCTTCCCTTTGGAGATGGATTTTACTGTCAAATCCCCCTTTTCAGTGCCACACCCACAGCACAAGATCACAAAGAAAGGGGATTGTTTAAACACAAAACCACAACTGTTTGATCACAGCAGTGTTATCACTTATAAATGCTGAAGAATCTTTCAAATCTCCAGGTATTTATCTAAAAAAAAAAAAAAAAATCTGTTCCATGTCTTAAAGATTTTATTCCCTCTTCACCAAAGACAGTCAACCTAAACTATGAAAATGAGAATGGCCCTTATATACATAAGACATATAAATATATTATACTGCTCTTTCCATACATAACAGAACTTTTCAAAGATTGGCTCAGGACAAAATTCAGGATCTAAAAAATCTAAAAAGGCTGTGAAAACACATGGATCCAACAGAATTAAGGCCATTTTACAGTAACACATAAATAGGGTACACTGTAGCCGAAAAATTCAGGACCCCTTCCTCCCCCGAACTATGCATAAATTCTTTCAAAGTCCTTCCTTCAGAGCTAAATTACTTTCTATCAGTACTTGTGTGTCATATTTGATGCAAGCCCTATGCAAACCTTTAGGTTCATTGAACTAAAGAAGGAAAATGGAAAAATTTGGGGAAGAAATACACAAAATGTCTTGAAATATAAACTGTAAGACTATAGCCTAGCGACCTTACAAAAAAGTATTCAAGAGCAGCTAACATGAAGACCTTGAGAGAGATTTGAGAATTGAGCAAACTGAAGAGTAGAGAAAAACATGTGATTTCAACATTTGAAAGTTCTTGTTGCATTAGTGGAAGTAACTTAATACCTTATTGAGCTGACTCGGGACATAGTAAGTTGAGTCAGATTCAGCAAAATTACATATCTTTTGAATTATGCATACACAAAATTTTGTTGGGATTTTCACAACATTTTTAGGATAATCAGAGGTTTTCTGAGTTATTATAACGTTCTGGAAATTCAATTTTTTGATTAGAAAATGTTGCTGAGAAAGTTTCCAAATGGGTTTCATAAATTTTGTTGGTTAAGGAAGCAACCATCTTTCTGTTCACTGGACACTGGGTCCTGCTTTGAGCCCTGGCTCTTAGATGCTCCCTTTTCGCCAATATAATTAAAAGCTAGAAAAAAATACACTCCCACTGCCTTGTTTTTTAACAGATTTTTTTGGTTTCTTGTGGCATATTACTTTCATCTCCAAGCCATAAGTCAATTTTACTTTCATGAAGTTTCTTGCATTGCCAGATAAAGAACTTGTCCTTGGATCACAAAATAAGCTGGCAAGGCTTACTACTCCTGGCAAAAATTTGCTAAACATGGCTCAAATGCCCAATTTACTATAAAAATACACAAAAGAGAAGACTCACATTGATTTCTTGTACTTTACTAACACACCATCAAATAAGCCTTCTGTGGCTAGCAGTCCACAGGCAGGGGAATAAGGAATATGTTTTATGCTGGGCTTCATTCTCATGGAGCACGCCTGGTTCTCCAGGCAAGAGAAGTTATTTTCTGGGCCTGGGGGAAAGTATTTGACAGTAACTGATCAGGATGAATGGCTCCCGTGTGCCTCCCCGAGCCAGTGAAACACGGTAACGCGCCATCCAGGATTTGTAATTCCGCAGCTTAAAGCACATTAGGAAGGCAGCCCGATGGATAAACCCTCCGTGAATGCACCAGCACATCGCACGAGTGGAAACAACAGACGTGTCGCTGCCGTGATTGTTTGATGTGAAATCATGTGGAACGCCTCATTTGGAGTGCGGCCCGGTCGGCCCCTGTGAAAGCGATCCCCCTCGCGCCATGTTGGCCAACGCCGGGGCGTGAAATCCAACCTCCATCTGTGCTGCCGCGGCCGCGCTTTGTGCCCGCTACGTGTCAGCGTCTGTTTTTGTTTCCTGGCACCTTGAGCAAGTGCTAGAGACTCTAAATAATAAGTGACATGCGGACACTTTGCTGGAAACAAGCACCTGGGCTGGGGCACGGCATTCATTAGAGCCTGACACGCTCACCCTCCGTGCTCTTTTCGGGCCCTTCTTTTCTTTCCCTTACCACGCGATTACTCATGTGCCTACTGGCAATGTAAGAAATGGAAAAATGCAGCATGCCCCATTGGCCAAACAACTGGACCATGGTTCCAGAAAAACTCTCCTCTTTTATGGTCCCTTTTATCCTTTTACACAGCACATTGAATAAAACCACAGGCACACCTTGGTCAGCTTCCTCATTAGCGAAGACTAGGCACTTGTTTTTTCCTCACTGCATCAAAACCAGGGATGCCAAACACAGGTGCACTCAAGCTAAAAGTGCATGTATGTTATGCTTTAGATAAGAAAACAAATTTGAGGGGAACTTAACTACATCTCCATGGCTTTATAAGAAAATACAAAAAGCTTGAGTTTTTGATGCATGTTAAACTTCAGAGAAAATAAGAACAGTGTGCACTATGAATGACATTTTTGAGACTTGTGACGGCTCTCTGGTTCTCTGCAGCTAAATGCATGACTAGGAAAGTAAAGGAGAAGGCATACTAGTCAATCATTTCACAAACTTGAGGAGGTTAATTAGCACTGAAATTAGTATTCTTGTAGAAAACAAAACAAATTTACCTTGTCAGCTTGACCGGTCTAGTCTATGGCATCCTAGTTTCTAGTACAGAGCAGACAAACCAAAAATCTCACACTTCACAAATGAAGAACCTAAACTGGCTTTCACTTTTAAGTGCAGACCCAAGTTTCTATAGGTGATGAGGCAGCATCCTCAGGAAGATGCAGAAGACTTTTGTTGGATAACTTGTGGGTGATCAAGACGTTGTCAGCAGTCCCAGCCTCCATAGGATTTCCTGAACTGAACACCTACCATCCTCCACAGAGCAAGCTGTGCCTGGAAGGCTGGAGGGACAATAATGGCCATGCCACAGTGCACTGGGTAATACAGGACAAGATAAACATTTCCAGACTGTGGGAAGCAGGAAGAGAGACTTACACCTTTTACCTACAGCAAGCTCAGTCCAATGAGCTAAGGATAGGACAACCCTGAGGACTTCTCAAGATCATCTACTTTCACTGGCAGATTATCCACTGCCATTAACAATAAAAATGATTGTTCCTTAAACTTCTAGTAATAACATGTGCAGATTTAATTTTTGGGGGGTTTTGTTTGTTTAAAAAAAATGTATCTCCAGGGATTACTATAGATATATTACTGGGCACCCCATGCTGCCTGACCTTCCTGGTGGCAAAAAACTGTCTTGGCTGAAATGATGTGTGAAAGTAATGTTAAAACACTAAAATAAAGCATATATATACACAGAGAAAAAGAGAGAGAGAGATAGAGGTTCCCTGAAAAACAGGGAGAAGATTTATGATGAAGAATGTCATTAGTCTTTAAAAAAAACAGCCTGCAAAAAAGTCAAGTTAAAGGAGTGAAACACCAGAGACTCATCAAGCCAAAATCAATAAAGCAGCAGTTAAAAATCCATTTCCACTTCAGGATAAACCTGTTGCTGTGTGGGGAAGGAAAAACCATCAGTGGTAGCACAGAAAAGACAGAAGCAAAACTAACTGTGGAGAATGTATAGCCTGAGGAGAGAGATGACAGAGCATAAACTGCATCAGTCAGTGAACAGGTAACCACTCAGCAGGAGGATGCAAGGCACATCTATGTGAGTCTGGAAGAGAGCAAAGCTTCAGGCTGTGAGACTTAGAGCTCAGAATGAGAGACTGCAGGATGAACAGCTCAACTTGAATTCTCAAGCAAAATATGTGGCAAAACTGGCTAGTGCATTTTTTGGACAAGAAGAGAATCCTGCACAGAAGTGGGGAGGCGAACTGGCTGTATGCACAATAATATCTGAGACAGCATCTGGGTCCAGACTCGATGTCATGGCTCAAAAATTAAATGAGAAAAATGAGACATAAAAAAAAAAAAGTGCAAGATTAAGCCAAAAACAATTAAGAGAGCAAGAAGAAACACTTGTAAATGTTAAAGTACTCAATATATCCCCACAGTCAGAAAGAAGGCTGAGAAGAGTTAATCCTCCTTAAAAGATAATGCTGCATAAGCAACACATAAAATTGGTGTCTCTGCAGTCTCAGTGAATGAGGCAAAATATCAGGCAGTGGTTGGTGGTGGGAGTTAACAAATGGCAAAGGGGCATTTGCAACATCATTCAGAAGCATCTTCATGACCCTGAACAAAGAATTTTCCTGGACACAAAGATAGATGTAGAGCCATAGCATGGGACCAAAGAAGGTGACTGTTCTTTCCAGAAAATCTTCTGTGGATTCCTAAACCTGTCATTTTTCATTAACTTCTGCAGGTAGCAATGTTCAAGATTATCTTCTTTAAAAAAAATTTTTTAAAAAGAGAAAAACGAAACAAAAAAACCCCAAAAAACCCACCAAGCCCAAATATTTCACCATTTTTCAAACAAAAGGAACTAGTATAGTGGAGGTAGCAATTGTGATGACATTTGAGATTAGCCCATAATCCCATTTTAATCTTCCAGCTGGAGAGTGGAGACTGTATGATTTGAAATCTGTGGAGTTACTTGATTTTAAAGGCTTAGCAGGCAAAAAAAGGACAGTGTAGGCCAATGAAATAAAATCTGCTGTACAACGTGTAGTACAGACTTTATACGTGCCCTCTGTGGGCTCACTCTGATATAAACAGTTACAGCGAAGCAGAAATATGCACTGTCTGTGCAAGATGGACTGGAATTCTGTCTTTGCTCATGTCTGATCTGCTCACAAAAGTCAGCAGGATCAGCCAAAGGAAGAAAAGTTCTCAAGGCAGAAGATATTTAATAGCAACAGCAAACAACAACAACAACAACAACAACAACAACAAAAAGCCCTAAGAAACTTTATCATGAAGGAAGAAAGGTCACGGAGAGCAGGGTATGCATCTTTATATTCTTTGTGTCATACTGTAGTGTGTGACTAGCTCTTGCCCACTAACTTAATCAGGAAGACATATTTTAGACAGTGACAAGCAGGAATGAATACAGTCAGTCTTGTTTTCACCACAGGACACAGAGATTGGCTTTGGATGTCTTTCTGAAACATTCATTTGCCAGGCAGAATGGGAGCCTGAGGGCAGAAGACTTCAAAAAAGAAAGCTACACATATCCCAGAAGTCACGTAAAACACAGGGCTACACTGTCAGTTAGTGTAAATGAATGTAACTCTGCTAATGAGAAGGAGCATCTACAGTGTAAGCCCGAGGAAGATGACAAACTGAAATTGTGCCCTTGGTGACATCTGATCTATTCACAAAAATATGTATGCCTTTTGGGGCAAATTTTACTATCTGTCAAGATTGTTTGGGGGATGTGGGCAGCTACATCTGCTGGGAGAATCAGGAGGGGCAAGGGGAGTGCTCTTGTATAAGAGGCAAAGTTAAACATCTCGAGAAGCATGCTCTCACTCAGTTGGACAGAGGAAAATTAACCCCTCTGGAGCTCTGCTCAAGGGTTGGTCATTCCAATGCCCAGCTCTCACCCTCTTCTGGCAAAACTCCCATTAAAGCCATGCTCTCCTGATACTGTGCTGGCACAAAATGTGAGCAGCTTTGCTGAAATAACCATCATGGCCATTCTACCATAAAGCTGAGCTGTCTGCTAAGGGGAGTACAGCTACAAATTGAGAATTTATCGGTCATGAGTGGCAACATGGTCCAGTTCAGAGCAAATTCCTTGTCATTTCCACATTTAGCTCCGAAGGATTTTAACCTTAGCATAGTCACTGGTAAGTCAATAGTAACAGAAAGGGCAGGGGTAGAATGACGTATTTTTTTCTTCCTGCTGCTGCAGATTTTCCTGCATATTTTGCTTGTCAACACCTGTGGTTCATATACACTGTAGAGATAGGTAGAAAGATGGGGAAACCCCACCCAACAAACAAGATATAGGACTCCCAGGAATCATTATTACATGCTGAGCATGCCAATATGATGCTGTTTGCAGTCTCCTCTCCAGAGCAGCAGAGATTCCAGCATCCTTTGTCTAAAATAGTTGTGCAAACTCCTGTCTCTCTGCCATGCTGCCAAACCTGATGAAGGTTTCAACCAAGGAAGGGTGAACAGGTCTCACTCGTACCTGGCTGAAATGCCTCTGCTCTTCACATCAAATTGTCTTCAGAGCTGCTGCCTACCCTGCCACCTCTTTGCCATAGTAAATAATCACTCAGTCTGTCCCAATGAAAATTAAAAATGTAAATGATTGTCAAGGGTGCTGAGGCCCTGGCACAAGCTGTTGGAGAAGCTGTGGCTGGCCCATCCCTGGAAGTGCTCAAAGCCAGGTTGGATGGGGCTTGGAACAACCTGGGATAATGGAAGGTGTCCCTGCCCGTGGCAGGCGAAGGAACAAGATAGTCTTAAGGTCCCTCCCAATCCAAACCATTCTATGATTCCAGGGTTTTATAAGAATGTCCTTTCAGCTTCCACAGTTCAGCTGATGAGGGGGAGCTCATCAAATGGCAATCACATCAGCACTGTTCAGCCAAAGCCTGGGATTTTAGGTTACTTGAACTCAGCTGTAGATCCACTATCAGCTTACTGATACAAAAACACAAATGAATTCAGACTGAACCCTCTGCCTCAGCTTTGATCTGAGTAGGGCAGCAAATACTGTCAGCTGTCTAACAGGAGCGCTGTCCTAAATCTTCACCATCTGAGACAAACTGAAATTGTGTTCAAAGAGGTATGTAAGTCCTTGCTTTACTCTAAAAACTATATTGAATTATTATGGCATGTTCCAAGAAAGCTGATGTCACAGTTTCATGACAGAGGCTGTTCACTGAAATCCTGATTAACATTTGTGTAGTGGTAGTGCCTCAAAAATCTGTCAGGTCCCCACTGTCTGCAGAGCCCTCACAACTGGCTGAAGTTGGTAAGGACAAGAAATTAAGGTAAATTATTTTAAGTTCCAGCGAAATCCATTAATTTTAGAACCTCTGTTTTAAGTAGACTTTTTTTTTTCCTGTAGAGCAGCTCAGCAGAAGTTGAGGTCAGTAGAAAGAAATAAATTCAATTTTCCACTTTCTTTCTTTCACCAGAGAGATTTCTCAGGGAAAAATAACAGTATCTGAGTGTCCCACAGCGACCATGTTATCCAAGTTTTTCAGTCTGAGATCTCATTTCATGTTTGTAATACTGGCTCCATAAATGGCTCTTGGAGAAAATCATGTTACAAATACAAACTTGTCAGGAACAGATGCAGTCCTGCAGGAAACCATTTTCCAGGTGGAAAAGTAAGCACCTAGAGCACCCACAATAAATGTAATATTCATCTTCATAAATAAATAATACAAAATATTAATTGACAGTCATAGTGGTTCTGCAGCCAGGCTGAAATCTGATTTAAAACACAACACTATGGAAAAGTGAGCAGCACTGCTGGCATGCCCACAACACAGATTGGAAGGAACGCCATAACCACTGACTGACACTTGACTCCTTCCCAGTAACCTTCACGAATTGCACAAAAACATCTCTCTGCACCCACTCTCCTTCCACTCCCACTCCCTGGAGAAGAGCGTTGCATCCTCCCATGTGGGCTCAAGTTTGATCCTGGCAGCTGCACTGATGAGAGCAACAAAACACAAAGAATTCTCCTCTCCTGGGCCAGGCCCTGAGCTGTGCCTACGTGTCTGGAGCCAGAGAGTTTCCTGCCTGGCTTTCACAATGCCAGCTCCTCTTTTGTTGTGCAGCACGCCCGACACAAGGAGCTGCAGATCTGCTTTCATCCCCAAAGAAAGATCACCCACAGGGCAGGACTCCGGGTGCCTGGGGGGGAATCTCTCTCTTTCACTTGCTGGGGTTTATGAGGGCTATCTTCCAGTTTGCACAGCAAACATATGTCCCAATCCAAAGATCATGCAAGTCAACAGAAAGGCTTCTCTTGACTCCTTATAGGCTTTGGCTCTTGCTGCCCTGGAGAGCAAGGAACTGTAGGGCCGAAAATAGGGTCACACAGATGACACGACTCTCACCCCCATCCTCACCCCCCACCTGCTCCTCCAGGTCACAGCTTTGTAGCCACAGGAAGATGTTTACATCGTGGTCCTATTGACACAGGTCAGAGTTCAAGGAAGCCCAGTAAATCATGAGTCTAAATAGGGTAGGGCTGGGGCCAGGTGGAGGAGAGAGGGGAAGTAATGAGAGCAGAACCATCTCTTTGAAGAGGAACAAATGTGAATGTTTACAGTCCCTGGTGCATTCTCCCTGTGCTGAAAACATGTTCAGACGCTGGTTGGTTAATCTGCCTTCTGAGAAGTTGTGCTGAATGGCAAGGAGCTTATTCATGCCATCAACAAGTTCTTTGCCTATGCTACTCTGCAAAAACCCTACTGGCATGGAAGGGAGCCAGTGCATTAGCCCTGTATTTTCATATGTGCTGTGTCAAAGAGGCTCAACTCATTGTGTATTCCCACAAGGTCGGTGAAATCAGACTTAGTCCTGGCATACAGCGGGATTCTTCTCAAAAAGGAGAAAGAAAAATCCCACTTAGCAAACAAGACAGGGCTTGTTTTCTGCACTAAACCACACAGCACATAGTTTGACAATGTTTCACAAATCTTCTCCATTTATCATTAATCTGAAGGCATCTTCTTTTCCCCCAGCAGGGGATGTCAGATCTCACTCCATTTCTGGAGCTACATTTCTGGGTTTCTTATGCAGTCCAGAAGGATCTCAGATATTCCCACTGTCCTTAATTACTGCACAGTGAATTAGCACTTCACTCCGTCCCTCACTGAGTTCCCCTGCCTCATTAAGACTCCAGGACTGTCTGATGGGAGCATTTAATTAAAGTGAGTACAAACTGATAACAAGGCCTTCTGAGTCTTTTGTCCATCTGTTTGTTGATCAGTAATTAGCAAACTCAAGGGGACAGTGCAGGACAAAATGATTGGAGGGACAGTAAATAAAGAGAGTCAAACTCCAGGTGTGGGACATTGACCCGGCAAAATCAAATTTCACACTGAGAACCACATAGCAAGGGTGGACACAATATTGAAAAAGCTTGACCTTTCTTCCTTTGAAAAACAAGTTGTCCATGTTTGAAAGAAAAATAAAAGAAAAGCATTTGTGAGACAGGACGGTGATGTACACAGGCTTTTAAAAGAGGCTGTGATCTTCCTGACAGGTTCCATCCACTTAGCAAACATAATCCAACCTGTCTTCAGCACAGCCTCTTCCCTGTTGCCTCATCTACACCCGAAACACTATACTTTATTGCCAGACCCCTCCTTTTCCAACACAGAAAATTATCATACGGACCAAATCCTGCTATTGTTAGTAAAATTGACTTATTCCAGCTGAGCAGCTGATCTAAGGTTTCATGTGCCCTGCAGGAAAGTCCCAGCAGAGATTCACACAAAGAAAATGATGCCCAGGTAACAGCAACACTCACTCAGCTCTATGGCCATAGCCTTGGCTGATATCACTGTTATTAGAAGGCTGTTTCAGCAAAGAAACCATGTGGGCAGTCAGCCTCCCACTCCTGCAGCTTTCAGTGAAATCTCCTACTTGTCTTCAGCCTTTTTAAACCACAAGCATTACTCCTGATCGAGTTTCTTCATGCACTGTGAAGGCAGCTACTGCGTTTTGCAGCGGACAGCGGCAGCCTGGCTTGGCTGTTCTGCCGCCAAACAAATTCATGCCCACAGAAGCTGAAAGGGTCCTCTCTCAAGGCAACCACAGAGAAGTCAGTGGGATCAGACCAATCTTTCCTTTATAACGTGTTCATTTAGATGCTGCAGCTCAAAGTCAAGAGGGATCACAGGCACACCTGCGCTGACCACCACCTACCACAGGGCCTGACACATCGCCTAGATTCTTCACTGGAAATGGAAAAATCTTAACACGGTTTCAGATTGCCAGGCAACCACAATAAGCACAACCAGGAATGCCCAACTACTCGCTCCAGGCCTTGGTGAAGAAGAGGGTCAATTGCCTGAGGTAAGTCCCAGAATCTGCAATATCCCTGACTGCAAACACACAGAGAAAGTATCTTGAGAGATCCCTGAGAAAAGTCCTAAAGAAAAAAATTGCTGTCTCCAACTCCGGCAACAGGAAGATCATATTGTGTGAGGGATACAGAAGACAGATATTGAAATCATTGTAATGTCTCAGAAGTAGGACAAGAGGCCTCCATTTTGTTGGTAGGGTCTAGAAAATAGGATAATATTAATTATTTCATGAAAGAAACAATTTTCCTTATGATTTCCTGAATTTTTTGGGGCAGCCTGTCAATTCTAACAATATAGGATCACAGTCATTTCAATGACTGCTGGTTTTGTTTACTTGTAGCTACTGCCCAGAGACTCTATTCAGGCCATGAGACAGAGACCAGAAGCACAAAGCACAAGGTGACATGGTTATGCAAACAGGTCTGACGTCTGGTTTGCAGCTTTTGAGATGTTATTATTACCTTGTTGTTAGGTAATTAAGCATAAGATGCAATGGTATCAGTCATCCTTCCTGGCACCTGCTTGACTGCACGAGTGATAAGCACAGCCCAGGGTTTTAATTTTGGTAAGGGACATGCACAATTCCCTCCCCTGGCTACCTGGAACAAAATACTTCAGTCCTATCTGCATAGGAGAAAAACCTTGTGTTAGCAAACATTATTATCAGCACAGCATATGACATTATTTGTCCTTCCAACCAATGATTATTGCTTTAAAAAACACATTAAGTGATTTCAGGTATTTCACAGAAACCCAGGTGAGTGACATGTTGACATTTTTAACTGTGTCTCAGCTCAGGCCTTCTGGAACGTCAAGGACGAGCTTATCTCTCTACCCGTAAATTACATAACTACCTTTACCTTTTCAAAAATAGTTTGAACCATTTGGTTGCTAATTCCCTGCTGCTTCCCCCTCCATGTATCCTGAGGCTGCTGCTGGTGTTTTTCAGGACCCTCAGGAAGAGACAGGCACGGGTCTGGATGAGCACCCAGCACACGGTGCTGCCCGCTCTGCTGAGAATGAAGTTCACCAGCTGCAGCTGTTCAGAAAGCTTTCCCAACACCATCCCATGATGCAACGTCTCCTGCTCAGAAATTACTCAGAAATCCCCACTTACAAAACAGGACACAGGAAGAGTGGGTTTTTTTAGGACACCCAGGACAGCCTGGCACAACCACAGCTCTGTCAAAATATGTGTCCCTCTGTGGGCATAGAAACATTTCTGCATGGTTGAGTGAAACGACCTGCCGTGTTCCAAATGAGCACCAGCTGCAATTTTCTCCTTATTTTTAAAATTACATGTGGCTCTCAAGAGCCTGGAAAATTGTCAACACAGCCCCTAGCCTGGTGCAATTTAAGTGTCCTTAATCCAAATGGTATAAAAGGAAACAGTTACAGAAACTCTGAAAATAAAGGATGATGTTGGGTTGATGGCTTTCTAAATATTTCTTAAAATCCTAGGGATGCTCTCTGTAGACTTTTATTTTCAGGCAAAAGATTAAAAGCCTGAGCTGCCATCACTTTCCAGAAGAGCTAGCTGAAAGGTTACATTTAGAAGATCTTGTCAAAAAGGTTTCCTTTAAACCAGGCTGTTCAATTTTACCTACGAAAAGATGTCATTTTTTACTCATTTGCTTTACTTTTAGCTATTTCCATATGTACACATTTTTTAAAGGAGAGAGACGACAGGGCTACCTCCTAAACTTAAATTAAACCATCATTAAAAGCCTTCAGAGAAAATGCCAGCTTTGTGACTAGTAAAAACCAACATAGTATTTTCCTGGCACAGTGCAAATGACTGATCCAGGGGTTGTTATCTTTGAAAAATGCTCAAACTATGAAATTCTTGGTTGGTTGGCAGTTACCAAAAACTTGTGGGCAGAATCTGGCTTATGTGATTTGAGCAGTGCTTAGCATCTGTCATGAGAAAGCCTTTGGCTGAGTTTTCCTCTTTTGCAGAAATGCCATGGAACTGAAAGAAAACCTGAAAGCACAAGGAAGAAGCATGTGAACAGGACAGCTAAGATAATACTACTGAAGTGTTCTTCAAGTGCCTTTAACCATCACAAATTAATATGATCCTGTCTTCTTGGGGATGATTAGATGACCTCCTTCTGTAAGTCTTTTCCAGCCCTTACATCTATGATTCATCCCTCTTGGGCAAAACACAAAGACAGTATGCTGATGATCCATCAAAGTTTAAAATCTCATTGCCGTTTTTCAAAAAAAGCAATGGAGTTTGTTCTAGCCAAAATTCCAATTTGCGTAACGACTGTACACTGCATACCTAAAAACTCCCCTTGGTTTGAATCACAGAAGCATTTCTCTAGAATATGTTCTAACCAGAGGAAACAACCTTCTTTCTTTGCTTTCTTGAAGACTGTGCAGTCATCTACCCAAAGTGGATACAAAATCCCATTTACACATATTCTATGTAGTCCTACCAGGTAAAGCATCATACAAGATACTGTGCAGGAAAAAAAATAAACATTGTAGGTGTGGCAAGCCATGGGAGTGTAGGAACAAGGACAGAAAAGTATCTTGCATATTTGATATTACTTCCTTCTGCTGCAAAGCTAAAAACTTCCACGGTGAGTACGGGGCACAGACCTCCCAGGAGATCTCACCCTATCCTGGTCCCTCATGGATATCAGCTTTTCTCCACCTCCCTTGAGCAGTGTTTGGTCAGAAAGGTCTCTCAAGCACTAAACACACTGTTCAAAATGACATTATGAATGGAACTCTTTTCCTTGCCAGCACCTAAGACCCCATCTAAGGATGTTAACTCAGTGATAGTAAGGTGATAATATGGTTATCAGCCATAGTACAGATAATATCATAGCACACTGTCCAGTACAGGGTCCAACCACAGACTCCTCAAAAAAACAAAATTCCAAGGGAATAAAAATTATATTTCTTTCATTGTAATAAAGCTATAAAGGCTGTTAAATCCTCAGACCAAACTGCTGCTGCAGAGGGTCAACAAGATTTACACCACCTTCATTGGACTGGCACACTCTTAACAGACTCTTCCGGTCCTTAATTTAACAACAAAATATGTAAAACCCCATGCATGTAAAATAAATTTGGACAAAAAAATCCCTACACCAAACTAAAATACAAATTAAAATGGAAAATATTCATCACAGTCAGGGTTTAGTTTACGCAGAAGAACTTTCTAAATTGTTAAATTATTATAACTTCCATATTTGGTCCAGGTATGTCTGTGGAGGTACCCTCACCCTCTGTATTCTCCTCTTCACACTGAGATGCTCTGGCATGATACTCTAAAAGCCTGTCTGATTGGCAAATTTCAACACACAGTGTCTTCCATGTGAGTCAGAGAAGTTTCCTGAGGCACCAATAGGTCTTTGATCTGTGTGCAGGAGCAAACCTGACAGTCATTGTTCTCTATCAAGTATATGTGTAGCCAATAGTAAAAGGCCAAATCAAATGGGGATATTGGATTTTTGACAGTGTGTCTACCTCAAATTAGCAGAATGAAATTTAAAAAGAAAATATTTAGGTTCTGTATGAGGAAATAAAAAACCCAACCCCTCTCTTGGGAAAAAATAATATCTCTTATTAGGTTTTGGAAATGAAAGACTTTTGATTGTGGCACCTGGACTTGTTACACAGGGGCTCAGTTTCTAGTTTCTGTACAAACTTCTTTTGGGACTGCAGGCAAGCTCCCTCACTCAGTAAATGAGACAAGGCCTGTCACTCATTATTTGTCTGTGCAGTTGACCTACCCTGTAACATCATAGGGGTGAGGTCTATTTCTTGCTACACATTAGAAAAACAACCAGCACAAAATGGCTTTGCTTTCTGTTGGCACCTCTGAGTACTCGGACATAAATAAGGAATAATCCAAATGTTTTTAAAGCTGCTTGGGAGAAAAGGAAAAACATTGGCTGACGGGGACAAGAAAGTAAAAACAAAACAAAACAAACAAACCCAAATTCTGAGGCAGGAAAGGTAGAGTTCATAGCTGGGAACAGGCAGTAGATTCCTGGGATCTTTCTATCCTGGCAAATCCCCTTTCCTCAGTCCCTCACCAAGGGTCTATGGTATCACCTGCCCCTTTTTCACCCAATGGACCCAACAGTCTGCTGCTGTTTCCTCTGCTGCCATGGGAGACATATGAAAGGGCACGAAGAAGATAATTCCATAAGCCCTATTCTCCCATGGTGTAAATCTTGGATCCTGAAAAAAAATACATGCAATGTGTTTTTTCCCACAGACAGAAAGAAGATTTCAAAACTGGAGAATCAAATTCAACCATGCCACACTCCCAAGCAAATGGACAGCTCAGGCTAGACCGAAGCTCAAGGGACTGCACGAGGCAGCTTTTTTATCAACACACTTCTGGCCATCACACCACCACACTTCAAATTAAAGGTCTGCAAAAGCCTCCACTTCATAAATCTCTATCAGGTTCTTCACATCATACCAAACTGCGAGTGACAGAGAGACGTAAGTGGAGAGGGAGGGAAGAGAACTAATGCACTAAGGAAATCAAATGCTGTGCACAACTGACATAAGCACTAAATATTTACCTCCATTTAAAAACTTTGGTTATTTTCCTTTTCAGTCCTATCAAATCACCCTCCTAATCACACACACTTGTTATTTCTCCCCAAGGGCATGAACTCAGCTTGTAAAACATCTACTTGAGGAAAAGCAAAGTGTTGCTGGTGTGACATGAATTGCTGTGGAAATGCTGCTCAGGGTCTGGCCCAAAGGCAAGCTCGAGCCGTGGGCTCACGGCAATCCTGCAGGCACGAGTCTGAATATCACTCCTCCCTCCCTCCATACCTTCTGAATCAGCCCTAGCCTTTCAGACCATCAGAACCCCCATTTCACTCATTTCCTAAAACATGAGAATTCTAATGAAAACCTCAGATCAGCTGCTTTTACCTGAGCCTGAGATCTGCCACGTGAAGTAGGGACTCCTTTTTTCAATTTCTACTGCATTATTTTTGCAAGGAAATTGTTTTAGCAGAAGCCACACAAATGCTGAACCTTTTGCAAGCCGTGCAGATTCACAGGAACTGAAGAAGTTTTCTCCCATTACTGTTGCATTGTTTTACACAAGGAAGGATGACAGGAGGTCAAAAGCAATGCAGGAACACGAGCCTTTGGCCAACTTTGTTTGCTGAGGACTAGGAAGTCCCAATACAATTTGCTCTGCATTATACAGAGTAATAGGGATTCTTTTCAGTGTCCCAAATCCTGCTCCACCTCCTCAACAGTGGCATATAGTCTCTAGAGTAAGAAAAAATTGCTTTTAAATATTTCACCCTGGCTAAAGTATTAAACCAGGCTTCCTTCCACTACTCAAAGCTCATTAAAAAAAAACCAAACAAGCCCCCCCCCCCCCCCCCCAAAAAAAAAAAAAAAAAAAAAAAAAAAAACAAAAAAAAAAAAAAAAAAAAAAAAAAAAAAAAATAATAAAAANAGGCTGCAAAGACAAAATTCAGGAAAAAAATCTTTGGATTATCTAACATCCAAGATAGAAAAAAGCCAAAATAATCTGTTCTGTCTCAAGAATTAGACATAGAAATTAAAAGCAAAATACTTTTAAATGGTCTTCTGTAGTTTAAGTGTCACCCTGCACTAACGACGTTCTTAGAAGCCTCATTAAAGAACTGCAAAGTATTATTGTTGCAGCATTAATAGCTCCATTGTTGTAGCATAAATAACTGTGTGAAATAATTCCAGATGTAATGCGGATGGAAAGGAAGAGGGTGCCTCACACTCCTTCAGAACTGTATCTTCAGATGGCTCTTTCCAGCTGAAATTTCCCATTCTGTGTCCCAGCAGTGGAGGTCTGCAGTGCCTTACACACTGGAAATGCTAAAGTGAAGCCCACAATGAATAATAGCACTTTTGTTTGAAACATTCCCATGGTTTCTTTTGAGATCTCTCTCCCCCTTCACAGATTCTATATTTTGCTGACTTTTCCTTAAATTTAAACATCAGCCAGTGAGGAATTGGCAACAATTGTGGGACAATTGCTTCTTCTCATCTCCCTCTTGCTGTGGAAAAAAAAA
>VWZN01000381.1:222342-282968 GCA_013396955.1 Regulus satrapa | reverse complement strand
CAAAAAAAAAAAAAAAAAAAAGGAGAAAAAGAATTTAGAGAGATAATCTGTGTGAAATAGTGAAGCTTAAACTGCAAGCTGCACATTTTTGGAAAGCATGAATCACAGAACCACAGGATGGCTTGGACTGGAGGGGACCTTAAAGAGAAACTGCATCTACCCCTATTCAGCCCTCTCAGCATCCTCTGTGGGCAGAGAAAAGTCATGGCCAGAGAAAAATCCCACTTCTGCTCTGGAGGAGGGACACACTGGTTAGATGTCCCTCATCCCTCTGTAAGTGGTCAGAGGTGATGCTTCATCTCCATGATGCACAAGGGACTTGGATCAGCATGAAGGAAGAAGGAGGGATGAGAACCAATAGACTCAGACCTGGGAGCCAGACTAGCAGGAATCAGTCACTGCACACAAGAGAGAGGAAAAGCTGGCACAGGGATCTCTGTCATGGGTAGGAACTTGGTCCCTTTCTAATCTTTCACAAAAACTCCTTGGCACAAACTGTCTGGCTTATTCACTTTCCTAACTTATTCCCTTCCATCTTTCCTAACTTATTCTCTTCCGTCTTTCCTAATGCCAACGAAAGCCCAAGAGTCCCAAGAAACAGCTTTGCCATTGCTTTAACATGAGCACACTGCTTGCACACAGGAATGAGAATTTAGCCTGGAGACATAAACCCAAATATACAGCTGTGTATGGTATGCTGAAAACTAACCCAGCACAGAGAGCCGCTTTTATGGGCAGGATTTGTTTTTCCAAATGGGATTTATTTAAAAGAAAATTGAATGGTTATAAAGAGCTCACTCTAACAATAACACAGAAAATGAATCCAGTGTTCACTGCCGGCTTTGCTTCACAGTGCAACCCAGACAGAGAAATCTTCTTTAGAGGGTCCTGGCAGCAATGACCTGCCCTGCAGAGCAACCCTTGGGGAAACAGCTGGCTAAAAACTGGGGCCCTGCTAATGACTGAAATAAAGGCAGGAATTTCACTGGGGGAGGGTGCTGCAACGACAGTGTGAGGAAGTGACTATGGGAACACCCTGTTTCAATAAACCTTTTTTATATCAATAACATGGCAAGCTCAAAGAGACACACAGGACTTTGCTCTCCAGGAAACTGCTGTCACATTCCCTATTTCACCATCTTCATAAGGCCCAGAACTCCTTAAGTCCAAAGGTGTCAGCTTCCCTTGGTGCTATAGCCAGTATAAAACTTCCTCTGAACAGCCTTGTTTCAATTTTCATGGTATTTTGGTGACTTCTATGGATACCACAGGAGTTTTTATCAATAAACCCCTGATGCTTTAGGTGTCAGCATAAAGTGTGCATAATCTGCCCCACTGAGATCCTTAAAAAGAAGCACTCAGGACCTTTTAACCATCACTCTCTTCAAACCCTCTTCTCTACCTGCTTTTCCCAGTGCAGGACAATGTGCTGCTGCTTCCTTTGTCCTGCTTGTCTTCTTCAGTATGTGTGCTCCAACAGGCCACTACACACAGTCACAGCAGTACATATGACTGACTGAAGAACAGAAACAAAAACTGTACAGAGCTGTGCCAGAGAAGGTTTAAACCGGACATTAAGAAGAATTTCTCTAACAAGAGTGGTCAAACACTGGAACAGGCTTCCCATAGAGGCAATGTCCAAGCCTGCTAATGTTCTAAGAGATGCTCTGAACAATATTTTAGCTTTTGGGCAGTCCTGAATTGGTCAGGCACTTGGACTAGATGGTTGGTGTAGGTCCCTCCCAATCAAAATAGCCTACTCTATTCTAAAAATAATTAGCCATGACCATTAATGCTTCTAATTCTACTTGCTTCAGAATTCCAAATCTACTTCAGTGACTAATTAGAGAGACCATCCGATGTCTTTCATCTGGGGCACATCAAAGACCTTCCTTCTCCAACCAGGCACTGGTCTTCACTCAGTCCTGTCCAGGACAGAGAGCCACGTGCTGTTGCACAGATGTTTCCAAGTCACAAAGCAGAGCGGGTGCAGGGACAGCTTTTACAGCTCTTACTGGAAACCTATTAAGGTCATGATATTGAGAAAGAGCACAGTATGGCCTTCATATTTTAAGCTTTGGAAATCTCAACTCTGGAGCTGAAAGATTATTTATACTGGAAGCTGAGTACTAGGCAGCTGCCAGGGTAGAGCTAATCAAGGGACTGACTGGTCTATTAACCCTGACATATTCCCCAGCCCACCATGGCCTTCCACGGCTGCTTCTCAGATAAACCAAACTAAATCCACGCAGGGAAGACACAGCTGGTTATTCAGATCTTATAGACAGAAATCTAGAAATTTGATTAGTCCTGGTAGAACCTTTCCAGGCTCTCCAAGAGTTTCATCAGCTTTTCCTTCCTAGAGAGACATCAGCTTTCCAGTCCTCCCCACAGATGCTCTAGTTTTAATCCAAATTAGCTCCCAGCATATCCCATCACTGCCCAAAATCTCAATCACATTTCAAGCACATTGGAGCATCCTTTCCTTCTCCTGTACTCCAAGTTCAGCACTCAGCAACCTCCCTGCACCTGAACTAGCAGCTTCCATTGCTTCTACCTGACATTACCAAAGCTCCTTCTTTTCCCCAGCAAACCTTGAGGAAAGATGTCCTGATTAAAGGTGAGCCTGATGCCCCATCCTATCACACTATCACAAAAGTTACCAGACTCCACTCTCCTTCATATATATATATATATATATATATATATATATATAGTGATGCCANATATATATATATATATGCACTTACTTTATTTCTATTTCTTTTAATCTGCATAAGTTGACTGTCCTGCTGGCCTCAAGTTGTGTTAAGAGGTTAAGATTGGATATTAGGAAAAATTTCTTCATCACAAGGGAGCTCAAACACTGGAACAGAGTTATTACTTGGACTCAGTAACCTTAAAAGTCTTTTCAAACCTAGACACTTCTATGAAGTGGAGAAAAGAAGGCTGAGAAGCAACTCACCACTCTCTATAGCTTTCTGAGGAGGGGAAGGGGAGATGGAAGAGTTGAGTTCTTCTACCTGGTATCCAATGCAAGGACATGTGGGAACAGATCCAAGCTGCACCAGGGGAAGTCTAGATTGAACACTGGGAGGCATTTCTCTACCCAGAGGTAGCTCCAACACTGGAACAGGCTTTCCAGGGTAGTGGTTGAGGCCCTGAGCCTGTCAGTGCTTGAGACATTTGGACAATGCCCTTAGCAGCACACATTAACTCGGTCACCCCTGAATTCCTCAGAAGATCACTGCATCTGCAGGTCCCATGCAACTGAAATAACCTGTTCTATTCTATGCTGTTCCATTCTGGTGCATTAGGCAACACGAAAATTAAACAGGGTGTACGAATTATATGACAGAAGCAGATTTCTAAGACTGCTGTAGACAACTTGCAAGTTAATGTTTCTTTTAGTATTACATTGGTGCAATTGCTGAGAAATCCACTGTTACCCACTGCTAAGGAAAGCCTGTCAAACAGCTACCAGTGTTACAAAGAGGGAATTTCCCTTACTTAACCTTTTGAGGAACAAGAGGTTAACAGAAAAGGTAAATTGTAAATCTTTTCAATTTAGAAAGTGGGACCATTTCAGCAATATTTTCAAGGAAATCTACAGCCAGTGTGTTCCTAGAATTAAAATGGAAAACCTGACACCTTTAATAATTTCCTGCCACTGTATAGCTGTCAGCATTGCATGGATTCTATCAACCCAAAAGTTAAGTTTCAAGGTTAGGAAACCTTTGCATTCATTTGCTTCTGGGTTGTTTTTGTAGTTTTTTTTTCCTCTACAGCCCCAAGACACCTGGCTGAGGAAAGGCAGCACTGTGGGTTTTTTACGGGTTCTTCCTTTCCCCATAAAACAGGATGCAATAAAGACCTGAACGGGGGACTTTTGGACCACTCCCATAGCTCAAATAAGTTTCCCTTCATGTCAAGTCACAAGACACAACCTTCACTGGGGCTGCGAAGAAGCAAAGTGTGGCTGCAATCAAATCCAGATGCCAAAACAAAAACCAGACCCCCTTGAGGATGAGCACTGTCCCTCTAGGGGTACACATGTGTCGTATATAAGACCCAGGTAGAAAGCAATAACCAGTGGCACACATGGTTAAATGGCCTGCTTAAATACACAGACCAGGATTCAAATCCAGCTTTTTAATTCCTTGCCTCATGTACAGTATGCTGTGCCACTCCTGCCTCTAGGGTAATGTGCTGACCATAATTCAGATTATGGAGGAGGACTGAGGTGAAGTTACATCATGCTGGGTTTATACCACTCATGGATGCACACAACTTTTACCAACTCATCAACCTAGATAAACTTCTTATAAAAATTGCAATTTCTCTATTTCTTGGCCTCTTCCTGACATGTACATCAAAGTCAAATCAGCATCACCAAGATGATCACAATGAGCATTGAGAGTCATCAGCAAAGGAAGAAGATCCCAATATTTTACTTCTCCTTCCTTTTTATTACAGAAAAAAAAAAAAAAGCGGTTTTTGTTTGTTTGTTTGTTTGTTTGTTTTCCTCCAGAGGGGTTCTAGGGTATCTTATCAGCTTATTTAATAATTGTGAGGATGTTCACATGCCTGTATCTCAGCCATAGATGCTCAGGACACCAGAGCACCACAAGATATTATTTGATCACTTTTAATAACAAAAGCAGCATAACATCATAAACACAACCCAAAAAAGCACTCCAAAGCACATAAATCACTGGGAGGAGAAAAAGCAGAAGATCTAAGAGGAAGGGAGCTTACAGGGAAGGAAGAGACCATGCTACAGAAAATGTTTCTATGGTGCTCTTTATTATTTTACCCCCACCATCCCCTACAAAATGCTGCCTTAAAATTTTCTTTTTCACAACAGAGAGAGCATTTGAGACAGGAGCAGGCATTTGGTTCAGCTGTCCTCTCTCAGCCCTGCAAAACCACAGGGCACTCTGTATTCCCACCTCCACCGTGCCGGGGAATGACATCAGCCCTGCTCCAGGGAGCTGGTGGGCCAACAAAAATAACTGTTACTGACCAAGAGCGCTGTTGCAAGGAATATTTTTGGAACTGTACTCCGCATTCCTCCGAGTCCCCTGCTTCCTAGTCCAAACATATCATGGCCTAAAAATTCCTCACATTTTCTATGCAGTGTTTCCTTTGGGCTCGCACAATGGGGCAGTTCTTCTGCTCAGCAGCACTAGTGTTCTGGAAAGGGAAGGGGGGAAAAAAAAATGCGGGAGCACTAAATAACCCTAATGGCAACCACAAGGGCCACAGTGTTATTTTTAGGTCAGAAAAATGATGCAGAAGGAAACAGAGTCACCTCAGAGTTACCTTCCACTGGCCTTTACTGAACAAAAGGCCAAAGAATTTGGTTATTTCTTCCATGTGGTGGTAAGGGGACTCACCTATGTTTGTGGTGAAGACACAGCTATTTAGTGGGGTTTTGCACGGAAGAAGGAGGCCAAGAGGATGTCGCATCCCCTCTAACAACACCTCTGGGACCAGAGGTAACATGGACCCAAAGCCTGCTCACCTCCATGCTCAGCCTCCCCATCACTGCAAGAGGCACAAAACAGAGGCAAGTTCTAGGCTGTGCCCAGGGTGTGCAGCTGCCATCATCTTCCCAGAGGAAACATCCCCAACATCCCACCCAAGTGACACTGTGTGATCCTTTCCATTCCCAAGTCTCTCTGTGTACTGGCACAAGGTCATTTTGGAGGCCTTCTACCAGCAAACAAAGGAACTGGGCAGAATGTGAACAACTATAAATATTCCAGTCTAAGACAAGCGTTGGAAAAAACCTCTTACTTCTTCATACTCATTTCTACCATTTTCTTTTCTCCTTCACTGGAAGAATGCCATTTTCCTTATTATCAAGGTGGAAGTCGTGGCTGATCTTGCAAGCAGAAGTTACGTGTACCTTACAGTCCATGTTCTTCTCCCTGTCATAAGCACCACGATTTGCCCAGTCTTGGTACAAATTTCTATTTGATCAGAAATAGGCTATTAAACACGTGCTTCATTGGCCAATACTTTGCTTCCTTTTTTAGCTGCCCAGATACGAAAAGCAATGCAGAGAAAAAAACAAATAGGAGGCATAAAGAGGCCACTTATTCTACCAATCCTCAATGTCTAGAAACTTCCTCTACATTTTAGTACTTCTTACTCCACCAGTTGTTGATCAACATTATCTCTTCAGACTCTAAAGTCTGGGACTTTCCTTCTGCTGGGCCCCAATCTCCCCATACGAAGTTGGGCCTGGAAGCATGTGTATTTTAATAATAATTGCATTTTTAAAGGTATTTGAATTCACTGCACAAAAGACCACTTGCCATAAAACTGTTTTCAAATACAGGGAGAGAAAAGCAAATTCAGTCTTTGGAGTGTGTTATAACTGAGAGATGAGGAATGGGCTGGGGAAATTAGTATTTAGGTGGAACTAATTAGAAACAACTAAAAGCTAAATGACAGTGTAACCCACAGCCCCCTTGTGGGATATTCTAAAATGGCTGTGTATGTCTGAAACATTTCAAGGACTTTCATTATCTGCTTGGTCTACCATTTCCACAGCTCAGATAGATCAGTATTTCCTGCCACAACAGGCAGCTTTGGTGCCCTGCAGAATAATTCCCCAGCTATATGTTCCAGAGATACAGAAGCAGAAAAAAATATGATCTCTTTTACTAGGCTAATAAAAATCAGAAAGTGTACTGTATAAATTTTATAGACCTCAAAGGTCTATCTTCTATAGGAAGAAACTGGGACTCCAGGCTACTGTCGGGCACCATAACACAGAGAGAAATATTTATCAGCTGCTTTGGAAAACCCACCAGACAGAAGTCACCAGTAAAGCAAAATAACACAACTGTAAACTCACCTGAATCTTTCCTCTCTGAGGAGCTCTTTCACGTTTTGGTTTCCACTTGCAGATTAACGCTTTTAGAGCCACAAGGGAAAAAGGGCCAACCAGCAAGGAAAACACTTCAGGCTATCCCAAGCAGGCAGCTCAATAGGATGAGGATGCAAAGTGCCACGGCTCTGGTGCTGAGCCTGTTCTGCATCCTGAGAGGAGCCACAGCTCCCTCAGCTCAGCCGGGAGAGGAGAAGAGAAGGCGCCTGCTCCGTAGGGAACATCCTGCTGGTTCAGTAGGGTAACTCAGGGAACCTGCTCGCGATCCCTTCCTTAAATGCACCAGCCTTTGAGGGATTACAGTGACACTGAGAGCTCTGGGGTATGTCAAGCACAGTCCTCATGGCTGTGCTGCTCCATGCTGAACTGGATACAAGAGATGGGAAACCCAAATGACTCCTGAAAACTCGCTTCCAAGCCAGGATGATCTCAACATGGATACAGCTTCTCCACAAAGTGAGGGGAGGCAGAGTGTGAAAAACACAAGAGGGAAGAAAATGGAAAGATTCATGCAATTTTTTCCCCAAGGAAACCAAAGTGCTGAGCTGATGCTTTTATAAAGCTGAATGACTGGGAAAAAGGTGGGAAGAAGAATCTGTCAGACTGGTGAAAGTGGGAAGATGCCAAATACTGGAGATCTGTTGCAAAATAAGACATATGTATATTTGTTATGGCTGGCCTCCATTTATGTAATTCGCAAAATCCCTCCCTGGATTTGTAGAGTGGAGGGAGACTTCTGTAACCTTGTCAGGTTTGGGGGAAACAGAGAGAGAAGTATTGAGACAAAGTTCCTCAAGTGAGATTCACCTAAGCAATCTGAAGTATTCTGCATAGGAGAGACAGAGAGTCACACAACCAGCTTAGCCCAGGTTAGTGAGATGAGGAATCCATTCCCACAGTCTAGTAGAAAAAAAGAGTGGGTGTCTTCAGTTCAGCTTCAGTCCTAGTTTCGGTGCTAGAAGACAAAACAAATTGATCTGGCTCATGACTTTGACATTTGCTCTGCTATCAGCATCAGCTCTATCTGATAGGATGACACTGCTTAAGCCGTGGTAGCCAGAGGAAATCCAATGCTAAGGAAATGGACATTCATTTAATGTTTATCTAGGATCAGCTCCACCAATGAATTCCAGATGTTGGCTTTAATTGTCGCATTCTGGTATGTTTAAGCAGCAGGAGTTCGTAAGGCCGATTTGTAAATCAATCTGGCAGACTCATACTGAATCCCATCTCTGCCAGCTTTTCTAAGTTAGGGGATGCTCTTAAAATGTTAAGTACTTAACATGTCTGCAATGCAAAAAGAAGGAAAGATTTTTTTTTTTTAAATCTCTCCCCTAATGTTTCTCTTCTTTTGCTTCTTCTGTCCTTCATTTCCTTCCCATAAAACTGCAAGACTTGCCATTCCCTTCAAATGAGTCCAATGAATTTCCAGATGAGTCCTAAAGCTAAGGAGGGCAGGTATCAGGATGCAGTCCTGCAACATGGGTGGGGCACCCTGCTCATCACTCACACACATTCCTTCTGAGAAACTCCAGCAATTTCCCACCACAGCCAATGACAACTGCATGCATGGACTACATTCAACACGAGTGTTCCTGATATTTGAGCCTCCAGTTTTCATAAACTGGGAAAAAAAAAAAAAAAATTGATTACTGCAACCTTGGGACTGTCTCAGTTCTCGGCTTCCATATTCCTACTGGCTTGTACTTAACTGTTACAGCTCATATCCAGAGGTGATACAGAAATGGCTTTCCTATTCTGAATCCCAAAGCATCATAGGAGTCCAAGACACCAGCAAACCTTGCAATGGTTTTGTTCTTAGCATGACTTCCCATATCAACTGAATGAGCTGGACTGCTGACAGGGGATCAGTTATTGCCACAGTCAACTTATCAGTCAGGCCTTGCTTACAGGAGAGAAGACTATCCTAAAAACCAGCTTTTAAGCACCATGTCCCTGCTGACTAGGGCAGACACTATAGGTCATTAAAATTGCTTTTGAAACCCATTTTCTCAATTTCCTTTCAAAACACCTGCTTCTAAGAAAGCATCTCAGTATTCAACACATGTGAACCCTACTTACATTTTCCCAGGAATGTGTGCTTAGTACACACATTTTTCAAGAAGCGTCACTGGATGGTTAGGTAAGGTTTCAAAAGCTTTCAGCAATGGCAATATTCATCCCATGGAAGTTCATGGGAATTCTTCAAAAGGGGTTGATTCAGCCTCGGCTGACTGCTTTTGAAAAAATCCCCTTTATCTTCTATCTTTGATGGTCCCAGAGATAAAATGCTGAAAGTTCAGTTTACTATCCTCCTTTAACACTACAGGCCTCTAAGTGGGGTCAACTTCTCCCCTCAGTAAGAACATGAAAAGCATTTCACTCATGGCCTGAGTCATAATACATTTGAAGAGAGGCTTGAGAAAAGCAATGGATAAAAATCCACCTACTACTCAGAGAAGAGACCAAAGCAAAATCTGGGCCTATCATCTTCCCTTAGCCATGGTTTAGCATTTGAGGCTGGAGAAAAAAATGCCACTGCATTACAATAGCAAATCCCCCAAAATAGGCAGGGTGAAGTAAACAGTCTTGAAAATACTCTTGAAAATTCCAAGTCCGTGGGGCCATAAACAAGCAAGGCCCGAAAGCAACGCCATCCCCAAAAGTTAAATCATTATCATTGCGCATCCTGCAGAGTGCTGGGGTGGCACCAGGTGTCATGTCACATCTGCAATATAAAAAAGCAAGTCAGAACTCTGTGAGGAAATAAACAAACTGGTGACTTCTCCACAAGGAAACAGGCTCCCCGCACCAAGCATCATAAAAGCTGGTACAGAGCTCCAGGGAGATAGTTATCAATAAGAAAAGGAGTAAAATACTCTAAAAAAAGATTACAGCAGAACTAACAGGAATGACATGCAAACAACTTGTTGACTTTTATTCCTCCTGTCTGTAACTATTTCTGTGGTACATAGAATATAAGAAAAAAATTAATAGATTTGGCCCAAAACACAGAAGAGTGTTTTGTCCAAATATGAGGTGGGAATGATCTAGTGAAACTTTCAAAGAGTTTTCCCTTCAGGATATGCCAAGGATGTGACATGGCTTTGGAAGAATAGAGGTGCTGTCACAGGATCTGCAGTATTCCCTCCCTTGCTGAAGATGCTGAATGACATTTCTGAGCAGCCCATCCTCCTGATCAGTGTGGAGCTTTGAATACAGGCAGGGACAAAAATTCTGAAGAAAACTTAACACGGGACAAACAAACGAATAGCAATAACCACATACAAGGCATAAGTTGTGCATTTAAGATTTAACAGGCTGATTCATAGTTGAATATGTTCGTGAGGCAGCTTTTGCCTAGAACAAGGGTAAAACGTATCCAAATAATTCCTCCCAAAGCAATATGAGATACACACAAGCGCTGACAGCACTGAGGACCTTCAGTGGTCAAATTCCTCTCTCATGCAATTCCATCCACCCATCTGCCCCCGAAAAATGTCACTCTTTTGTCTATTTATCATGGCAAGATCTCCAGGGACCACCACAAAATTCTCTATAATTATCCAAGGACAGAGCACCCAGAAAACAATCTCATCTTTTTAAAGGTCACACAAGCATGTTTTTACAAGGGTCTTGGTCAGAGTTTCTCAGACACCTCCCTAGAGGCTCTAAAAACCGTCCCAGAGGAAAGGGGGTGATGAAATCCCCATAGACAAAGTCAGTGTGAGCAGGACACGGTTCCCATGCCAGGAGCACGCTTAGCACCTTGACTGCATTTCAAATCAAAGACACAGACCAGCTTCTCAAAATTCACCATCGGTATTTTCATTTCCAAGAAGTGAAGGCTGCTGCATCTTCCAAACCTCCTTGAAGGAAAGGGATTTACAAAACCACACTCGAACCAAAGCAGCTCACAAGAGACCTTGGCTGACACAACCCTCTCCATGCTGTTGCCACAACTTTCTCCTGACTTGGAGTTTCTCCTGCCAAACACATGCCAGGGCTACCAGGAGGAGCTGAGGTGGCCTTGCAGTTGTTTGGGCCACAAACAGAGCACAAACACTGGGCTGTGCTGGGGACTGGGGAGGCATCGTCCTTCTCCTCCTTAAGATTCTTGGGATTGTCCAGCAGGGAATCTCAGCCTGCACCTGAGCTGATCCAGCTCTCCCGGTGCCCTGCCAGTGACCAAGGAGGACTGCCACCAGTTCTCCTCTCTCCTGCCAGCTGCATATTCAGCAAAGGGGAGACGAAGATCCTTGTCTACTTCAGTGCAAAACCCAAAATTTTTTCCAGTTTGAAAAACAACAACACAAAACCAATGTGCCAAGTCATAAGGCTTCTCTTTAAGAAGAGAAGCGTTCAATAGTGGACTAAAGAAAACTCATTGAAGAATTTGGCGGTGATGCTTTTTCAAATCAAAATAGTTTCGCAATGGGGAATTCAATGCCAAATATTTGAAAGCCTTTTGCTGACAATCAAGCAGAAAACTGACCCAAATCAATAGTTAAAATGACTTGAGAAATTTTTTCAGGGAAACAATGAACTGGAAGAAAAAAAAGCAATGAAAGTCCTATGCATAATTTCAATTGTGTGATAAACTCAGACTTGGTAGCTTGGTTGGCATGAAGAGATCGGAAAACCACCCATATTCTGCATTTTTTGCTCAATAGCCTAACAACCTTCAGTATGTCTGTAAAAAGTTTTTATACACACAGAGGAGCAAAAATATCTGAAGCAGTGTCAAAGAAAAGAAAAAAAGAAGAACAGAAGAAAAGGAGAAAAGGAGAAAGGCATCAACTGCCTTGATTGCACTGGATCATTGCAATGGAAAATAAAATAATTTGTTTCCTTTTAATTTACATGAAATATTTTCTGTACAAACCTGTTAATAATTTAGCCTGGTATTAAACAACAGCATTGTTTTCACTGTTTGTCTCCCTATTGTTCTGCCACTTGAAACAATTTAAAACAACCCAGAAAAATCACAGACAGATGCATTGTGCAGAGGACAGATGTGCTGACCCACACAGCACTTTAACAGCTATGCCTGCAAAGCGTGTTTATGTTCTTTGCTCTTTCCTGCATATTAAAAGAAGTTTTTCTTTAAAACATTAACTTGAGAGCTGCAAAATACATCATGGGAGTAGAAAGTGAAGGGATAAATTCTGTGTTATCTGATTCCTTTTACTGCTTATTTCTCCCCTCTTTTCCTTGGCTTCGGTGCGAGGAACAGGTTCCATCCCGCCAGAGAAACCAGAATAAAACTGACATTTTATGAGTGGAAACAGTCCAAGGATGGTGGCTTATGCTCTTAACATCCTGACATCTCAACCTCTGAAAGCAGCAGTGGCGCTGCTTCCAGTGGCTGCAGAACACCTTAAAAAGCAGCACAAACTGACAATGAAAATAAACTACGGTTGCCGCACTGCTGGAGTCTGGCAGCCCTTAACAAATACAGCAGCGTCTGGGTGTTAAAATACATAAATCTGTCATCATTACCAGGCTAAGGGGTCGTCATCCTATTCTCAAAATAAAAGAACTGTGCATAATCAGTAGGGCAGGGAGTTCAGAACAAAGTACGCCTTTTACAAACTCTCAACTGCTGATAGATGGATGTTTGCAAGGGACTTAATGTCTTTAACAGGGTACGTTTGAGAAGGAGTGTAGGTTTCAGAACTCCTGGGATTAGTACTTTTTTTTTTCCTCTTCTTTTCCAATTTTATTGCCAAGTGTATAATGTAAACACTTAGGTCTTCTGACTATGAAACCCACATTATTATAAAGAAGGAAGAATCAAAGCCTTCTAACACAATGATATTATTCACAAAGGACAACACAGAATATGTTCCTCCTCTCATCAAACAAAAATAAACTGGATTTTAAAATAGGTCTATACAGTAATTTTCAGCAATTTTGTTGATTTTTATTTTACTTTTTTCATCTTTTTCTTAACATGGATGCCAAAGACAGCACAGAAAAGTCAGAGAACCAGACCCTACAGGAATGTAAAAATACAGCTCCTCAGCAACCATACATTTTAACAGGCAACATACCTACATGCATGGATCAAGAGGCAGCATGTGAGCAATTGGTGCTGTGTACGTGCACTTACACATAAAAAAAGCAGTCTCCAAAAACAACATTCAAGCTACACATTATAAACTGGTTCAACTTGGCACTGCTCACTCTATAATAAATATTCTTCACTGTGCTTTAATTTACAAGTGTGTCTTTTGGGTATTTCTGAGTTAACTGATACCAAAGGGAAAATCTGGCTAAAACCCCACTATCTGTGATATTTACTGGGCAAACTGAGGACAGCAGAGCCATGTGGTGGCACAGGGAAACAGGGCACAGTGCTCTGGCACGGACCTCCTGGAGACACTGTGCCCATGAAGCTCAACACAGCTCCAGTGCTCCTCTGAGTCCGGAGAGGCCATGCTAAACCCTTCCCTCCCAGAAGCAGAGGGAGGAGCACAACTTCCAAGGAAAAACTGACAGGAATAGGGAGGGCAGCAGTAGCTGTAGGGAAGTTAACAGAAAGACCCCGCTCCTTGGAGAAGATGAGCCATCTTGGATGCTTGGCAAGGTGGCAGATGTCTCAAGGTAGATAGCTGCTGATGCCCAGGTCTGCAATTAGCTTGATGGCTTCTCATTATTTGGGGCACTAATAATTGAAAGACTCCTAACTGCAATTCCGCAGTCACAGCAGACCTTGGCTGGGAATCCAGAGCACCTTTGGAAAGCCTTCCACACACACAGATCACCTGCTTGGAGCAGGGACTGCCCTGGCTTTACTCAGGAACACAGCTATTTCTCAGCATTGTGGACATGCAGATGAGAACAAATCTCTGGCTGAGTACATCAGCACTGCACTGCCAGCAGAGAAACTCTGCCCACTGCCACTGTGGAGGATTGCACCAAGACAGCTCTGATTAATAAAGTCAGAGGCAAGAGAGGCTTTTAGCCTCAGACAAACTGACGAGGAAAACCCAACATGAACACCACAAACTCACTGGGATCAGAGTCTCTTTCTATTAATATAATTTAACAGAAGGAAACCATAAATTGCTCAGATCAAACACAGTTTTTAATGTCAGCGTGCCTGGTATTGTGTGTTCCTTTCATTCCCAAACAATATTCATGCAGCAAGCAGAGCTGCAGCTTGCTATTTGCACGGGTGTAGCAGCCACTACACACTCCAAAGCATCTGCAAAGGATTGTGGGCTAAATGCATCCATATGTCCTGCATGCCTGGGATTTACACTGGCTGCAGCTCTGGTTTGCCACAGTCTGCCACAGGATGGAGTATGGGGGGAAATTATATATCCATACATATATGTATGAATTTCATGCTTACATCCATGGAAAAAAATCTTTTCATTTGTTTTAAATTGTGAACAGGTGTTGTCACCTTCTTAACTTGGCTTCTATGTTACAGCTTCACGAAGGCAAAAAAGAGATCTACCCAAAACAGTGAGGCTTTTGTCAGCCAGAACATGATGTATTGATAAGCATACTGTAAAGTTTGTTATAAAATCAAATGAAACTAATAAAACCAAACAAAGATCTTGTAAAAACTGTGGACATTATACAGCATTAGCACTGAGCTACATTACAGATCTGGACTTGGAAGAAACAAAACTGTTGCCCAATTGTGGTATTTTCCAGCCTTTTACACCCATACACCAAGACCATCAGTCAAACCACTCGGTGTTACATTTTTGATCAGTCATTTTTAGGATAGTTACAGCTAATACTGGCACTCACATCATCACCTCTTTATGGAGCAAGCTTTTCAAGAACAAATTGTTATGGGCTGTTGTGATATCAGCCTAGCGCAGCACTCATCAAAATGATGAAAAATAATGAAATTATTTCCCTGGAGCAATCCAGAAATAGTCACACCTTTTCATTTTGGCATATTTCTTTCTCCTTCTTTCCTCTCTCAGGACAGTGGACCTTTTACAGGACTCAACATACTGTGTATATTGGACAGGGAGTTTGTTGGACTCTGAGTTGGATCTCCCAAATGAGAAAGAAGTGAAGAACCCCTGAAATTCGGGGGGTAGGAACACTGATCGGTTTCAGGTTTCTTCTCACATGCTTGTGCTTTCCCTGAGCAGCACCAAGCTTGGTCAGGGTGTGTGTCTTTATGCCTATGCTAATAAACACCAAGAAGCAAGAACCCTTGCTTGGGTGAGGGCATCATTAGTCAACAATGAGTCACTTCCAGTGGAAAAGGAGCTTCACTTCCAAGTGAACAGCTTTCAGCTATGAGTTTGTACCAAAACATGAAAATACTCACAGTTCCCTGACTCCTCTACTCACTGGGATCCATTCATGCCCATTTCCAGTCTCTGACCACAGGCTGGCATGCAGGATTCCCTCACCTGGCAACACCAGTAAGGCAGCTCTTGCTAGGAGCCAAGCCCCTTCCTACACCTCCACAGCGGGTGACATGGTGGCACCTCCCCACATGTTGACAAGAAGTCCTTGTGCAAGGATTCCAACAGCTGGGTCTTGGGAAGGCTCCCCTTTTCAGCCCAGCTCCCAAAGGCCCAAACCAATCTGAACTTAAATTATCAACACAACCATTACCAAGCATCAGTGGCTATGGCCAGATCCTCATCTGGTGTTAATCACCCTTCGTGTGCACAGGAGGCCACCAACGTAGACCCAGCTGCTGGACTGGGGCCTTTACAAATTAAACACGAACTATGTGACTGTTTATTGTCACAAGGAACTCTTCATTTCCATATAATGACTGGCTAATCATCATTATCCATGATTATATGCCCTGTGATTGTGTTAATGGTCCCACGATGGATGGACTGCCCTTCACACTTCATGTTGAAGTAAATGCACTAAAGACGCTTTGCAAACTTCATACCATGACCAGCACAGGCTACACCACCTTGTTCTCAAATGCAAAAACTGCGTATTTTCTCCCTTTATCTTTGAAGCGTTGACTCATTTCAACTTCTACTTAGCATTAGCAGACCCTTGGTGCACACACTGCTGGCTCAGTGTTGATTCACATCTTCTTGCTGAGCACATCTCTCTCTGGTCCCCAGAGTTTCTTAAGAGGCCAAAACCCAAACATAAATGAATTTGTCATGCTTTTCCAAGATGGCTGGTGGCACCTGACTCTGGGCTAAAAATGTTTTCTCAGCATTTGCACTGTAAATGAGTTCTGAGACACGGATTGATGACTTCATTGCAGAAGTGTAATGCCAACCATGTTTTACTGTACTTGACTATTTTTCACACAATATTTTCTACTACCACAAGCAGAAAAAAGAACATAAGAATAAATATCCATTCAGACAAGGCCATGGTTTTTTTCAGGATACTTATGCTGACTGTTTTGAAAAAAATGGGTTTTTTTAATGCAAATTTTTCACACATGGCTGTTATCAAAGAGAGCCGTCTTTGGACAAGCTGTAAAAAAGCATAAAATAGCAGCTGGCTCAGCAGGAAAAAACTACTTTAAAGATAAATCATCTGATGTCAGGGCAGATTCTTGAAGCAATCAATTGCAACAGACAGACAGCAGACATTTAACAGCAAATTTGATTTGTCTGAAAGTGAGATGTGGCTCAAATTCTGAACAGCCCATCAGCAGTTTAGGACAAAAAGCTGCACTATTCCTCCTGCTCTCTGCATCCAAACTTTACTACTCTACAGCCCACATGGGGCCCAGTGGCTGGGTCCCTCAGAGGACCAGGCACCACAGAGTGGGATAGGAGCTGGACAGATGACGGACCCTTCAACAAAATATTCCTCAAAAAAACCAAAAAAAAACCCCCAAACCAAATTTAAAAAAAAAACCCCAAAACCCAAAGAACAAAATAAACAACTGCATAACTCAGAGATATAGGGCAAGAAAAAGAATTCAGGAGAAGCTGTTTCTTAGACTTAGATGTTGATTATTTTTTGTGCTGAGATGCGCCCAAGCAAGATGTGTGCTTGGCACCAATTGAAGCAAGGTGACAGTCCCAAACCTTGCTCTTCTTGCTGCCTTTTTTTCCCTTTGCTACAGAAAGCAGCAAGAAATATGGATGCAGATGTGAAAATAGAGACAGTTTTATCTTTCATCACCTGGTTGAGCAACAGATGCAAGAAGCATTTACTGGCAGCACCTGTAGCAACAGCCCCACATGTTGTAACGCTGGCACACCTTGCAGGAGTTGGCCCACAACACTTCTGCAAGTGAAAAGTCCTCTGTGTTGTGTATTAGTGAAAGAGGTCATTATGTTACAGCATAAATATTTACCTACAGTCCTTCCTACAGCTGTTCACAAACAATTTTCCCTTCAGAGAATGTCCAGACTCCTGGAACTGGGATACTGTTTATTATTGCAGAGAGAGCAGTAATGGAGGTCCTCCAGCACTTCCATGTTAGAATACTTTGTTTGCTAAGTTATTTTTAAGTCAGGGAAAGCTCACCCATTTGGGCTAAGATTTCCCAGGGAGGGCCTGATGGCTGGAGTGTGGCTCCATGTGTGCAAACTCACAGTTTCTCCAAGCTGGCCACAGCTCGACAGGGGCTTCAGTTACACCAGCACCTGCTATTTTTTTTCTGCAGAACATGCCTCCCTTCAGGCGCACAAGATGGACAGTTTTCAAATAAGGAGTAGCTATTCAGCACTTTCTTTCTTCCTCTTTGGCATTAAGTTTTCTTTTAGAGCACACTGGCAAGGAATTTTTTAATTATGCAGTAAAGAAACCACAGGTTTCAACCAACCTTCTATAAATTAAATAAAGTTACTTTTCACACCTTTAGAATTAATACAGCTGAGGAAAAAAGATAAGAATTCATGGACATCGTTGTAAATATAATTTCTGGGGAAGGTACAACACATTTGTTTTGATGAGCCACACATAATTCTCCAAAATAAGGAACCATTGTACTTAATAACTGCAGTGTAATTAAATACTGATTAAAGTTCCTCTTCCAGCATTTGTAAATCCGTCTGCAGCGTAATTGGCATCCCAAATCTTGTGGTGAGCCACAAAAACTATTAAGGATAGCTAAGAGAGGAAATTGTAGTTTTGACTTATATTGGTAATCTGCTTTTACTGGCTTACATTTCATGCAGGGCTGTATTAGAGCAGGATTCCTTGGATCTCTGGGATCCAGGCCTTGCAGTCTGAGAAGATGGGTAAATAAGCAGGGCAGAAACCAATTGCTACCATCTGGGCTGGCAAAGCCTTTGTTTGAGAATGAAGATCAAACCCCTAGAATAAGGGAAGACTCACTTCCAAAAGGGCAGCTAGGAAGATGCAAGATTAAGAGGAAAAGACTTTAGTATGTGTTATGAAGGAGGACTAGTCTTTTAGGGAGAGATTTAAGAGGTTTAGACTAAACTCTGAGCCTCAGCTCCTATTTCATGTGATTTTGGCCTAATCACCTGGTCTCTCTTTATCTCAGTTACCATCTGTAAAATCACTGTAATCCGTCTCATCTGCACTTCCAGACTGAGAGCTTCTCCAGCCAGGCAAACTGGAGTCCCCTCTAGCAGACGTGCAGAGGCACACCTAAGTCTGCTCTGCTCGTGCACTGAGCTGGCTGCAAGCAAGCAAGATCTGTCCTGAAGCCACAAAGGGACATTCAAACAGTCTTATAGCTGAATTATTCCATCTCACAGAGTCCAGGCAGGGAGCTTATCTGCCACATCTGCTGGCCCTTGCCAGTGTTGGAGGATCCACTGACCTTTTTATTCCTTCGTACAATGTCCCAGATTTTTTGCTGGTTCTCTGTATTGTTATGGAATACAGTGGCTAGTAAAAGTTAAGCTTAGTAAGAGTTACATAGCAAGAGTTACTGAAAGCAGGCAGGGGAGTTGATTTTAGTCAAAGGTCTCTGTAGGACTTGTTTCACCTTAATTCTGCTGCAGCTTCCATGTAAATAACACAGGGCTGACAGTTCCTCACTTGCCAGTGGTGTGGCAGAGCTCAGTTAAACAGCATAACGCCAGAACCTTTCAATAAGATACTGAATATTTTCCAGGTATTATAGATTAAATTTCCAGAAGGCTCTCATGTCAATATGAATTATATTCTTTCAAATCCTAGTGTTTCATGAATCATTTAATGCTGTTCTAGATCTAATGTCTTGACCACCTTGCCCGTGTCTGACACCTGCATGGTTTTTACATGTTTGGTGTTAGCAGTAAAGCTGGAATAAGAGGGGTTTTCTCCTTTGAAGGAGTGGGAAAATAGAGCAGTCATATAGTTCAAAAAGCCTAATGAAGTTTGTGCTTTCCAGAACACAAACACAACAGCTCCATCAATTTGATCTTTGTCATCAAAACTGACATGCAGTTGGTTTTAAAACACTGCCTCCCTCTCAAAAACCAACAAGGGACTGATTTTCTCTCAACCAAAAGTATTTTCCCCAAGACGAACACGAGCATCTGGTCATTGCATTAAATGTCTGGGTCCTTTGAAACAGTAAGTCAGTGATACCTTGTGTTTACTTGCAGAGCTTGACAAGAAAGACATAAGGGGAACATTTGTTTTCAGGGGAAACTGCTCCAGTGAAAAGCAATCGGTTTGAAACGCTACATGAACACAACTGTACCACTAGAGACAGGGGACGTAAGTAATCCATCAAAAATGGTCTGAGCAACAAGAATGCACAAGGACACCCTGTGAGATGAGGGAAGAAGGTGCAAAATAGCATAAGAAGTACTGGGTTTAGCCAGAATTTACAACAAGGATGTGTGGAAATGAATGATACCTCAGCCCATATGTCTGACACAGATTTAGGTTAAAGTTCCCCTTTCCTTGGCACTCAGAGATCAGTATTTGCTTGTGTAGGGCTCAGTCTCACACCCACAGAGGCCAGTGGGAGCTTGCCATTTCCTTCCATAGATGCCTGATGAGGCTCTAAATAACTAGTGTTTGTGCCCAGGTCTTTTCAGTGCC
The DNA here is from genome assembly GCA_013396955.1 of Regulus satrapa. Taxonomy (NCBI): domain Eukaryota; kingdom Metazoa; phylum Chordata; class Aves; order Passeriformes; family Regulidae; genus Regulus; species Regulus satrapa. Next base: position 263,125 of record VWZN01000381.1, on the reverse strand, counting down.
AAATATAATGAACACTATTGTTCTTAACACAATTATATTTGATAATCCAACTTCCCTGAGCAACTGAATTGGAGTTCTTTTCCCAATCTTTCCTGAATTCTAGTCCAACTTTTACCCTATGCCTCCTGGCTTTTTGCTTGCATTTGCTTCTGTTGTGCTACCAAGAACAGGAAGAGCCTTCTTTGACTTACAGAAACCTTGATGCCTTCTGCCCTGGAATAATGGGATCTGGCTCAAGGTTTATTGAAGATACAGGGTGACACAGGAGACCAATGACTTTGGCAACCTTCACATACTGCAGAAGCACAAGCTGGACTGAAGCAGTTTCCTATAGCATTCCTTTCTCTAAGCAGAGAGAGTCTGGAAAGCTCATGCAAAAGGAGTCTGTACAGACACAACTCTGTAAGGCTATTTCCACTTCACCCTGTTTGTTCAGTGTAGCACTGAGAAATGAATGAATGTGGTTAAGAAAGAGGTGAACGAGGAAAACCAAATCCTCAAACTATGTAAACTATAAGATGACTTTTGCAGCTCTATCCCACTGATGCTATAGTAGTTACCAGAGTGTTTCCCCTCACAGAAGCATCTCTTTCCAGATAAGATATTTATATTCTGGTCCCTTTCTTATACTGACTGTGCAGCAAAGCGCATTCTCCAAGAATCACCCTGTTATCGGGTGATAATCCTCCATCAAGCAGCACCAAGTGTCTGCTACATGCCCTGAGTCCACAGCAGTTTCCCCTCCTGCTTCAAACAGGAAAAAAGAGAAATAGAACAAAACCAGGCCAAGAGCCAAACAGTAGGCAGCTGGAAACTGCCCTAACTTCCTCTGTCCTCACTTCCACCATCTCAGAGAAACAGAACTTTGTAGACCAGATGCTCAGGATGCTGACCAGGCAAAAGGTGAGCAAGAGATCTGATCTCACTCCCTGCTTTGTAACCCTCCCCTTGGCTTCCCCAGCATCCTCTAGCACACTGATTTTCACCCAGCTCTTTTCCTTCTCCCAGCGAAGCACCAATGAGAACATTTCTGTGGCAGCCCCTGCAGATGAATCTCTGATTACCCAGAGAAATGTTTTTGGGAGTCTTTGAGAATGCTCAGCCCAGCAAGTGACCCCAAGATCTCATTGCTGGGCCAAGCAAGCCTTCTGAAAACGGGGAAAAGTACTGCCAATGAACCCATAGTCGCTGGAAACAGCATCTGAAGCTTTTCTAATCCTGCCTCCACCAAGATTTCTCAGGAGCTGAGCATCCCTGGGTTACATGCCAGCTCAGAGCTTTGTTTCAATCCAAATATTAATATTCCTGAAAACACCATGCTTTAACAACAGCTCAGCACACGGATCTCCCCGCTGCGCATTTTCATATGGGTGCTCCAACATTTGCTTTGAGAGCTGTCCTGTTCCAACAGCAAACATAAAGATCGGCGTGACCTCTCCTTATCACACAGCCTTTCCTGTGTGGAACTCATTGTGATCTGGACCCCGGTGGCTATTGCATCATTGCTGTCTGTGTGTAACCTCTGGCACTCCACAATCTTATCTGCCCGCAGCCGGCTGCAGCAGGAGATGCTCAGCAGCACAGCCAGCTCTGGCAATCCTCAAACACCGCGAGGGGCCAGTGGAGAGCGGAGGTCAGCGCGCGATTAGCAAAGCAAATCCACAATCACTGACAGCTACGTGGAAATCAGCTCTCTGCCGCCCCGGAGCAGGTGAGGGCTGGCTTTGCTCCAGCCCTACTCACCGATGACGATGAGGGTGTAGTTGACGTTGGTGCTGCCGAAGCCGTTGGTGGCTTTGCAGATGTAGGTCCCCGCATCTTCGCTCTCCACCTCCTTGATCTTCAGGCCTTGCTGGAGGATTCGGAACCTCGTCCAGCCGCTGTGGATAGTCCTTCCGTCCTTCATCCACATGGTGAGGGGCGGGGGGTCGCCTTCCACCGGGCACAGGAGCTTGATGGTCCTGCCCAGCCTCACGGACTGGCGGTGAACCACTTTGTCGGCGATCCTTGGGGGGCCTGGAACAGAGACAGCAGCGGCTCTTACGACTTTTGCCAGTGACGCAGCAGTGATTCAAAGCCGAGTCATCAATCTGGCCATCACACAGACTGCTATACAGTATAAAATCACTGACAACCAAGGCTGAAAATGTAGGCAATTACAGAGGGATACAGCAAGACGTGAAGCTGTAGCCTTGCCATCAGCAGTAGCTCAAGCTAACCCACCAGGTCAGACTGGTTCTGAGGCTCTACTGCTTTTCCAAAATTTCCAGCATTTTCCCATCACAAGAAGGAGCCCCATACACAAACTGTTCTGCTGTATTTGGTAAAGAAACTGTAGTTGTTTTAAACTTAACACCTGAAGGCAAAATTAGTAACAGGAGTGGTACTCAAAACGAAACACTGCGCCCCCCACCCCCAAATGTTTTAATCCTTTCATGTTGTATGTACAGTAATTTCCTTTAATAGTCACCAGATGGGCTTTATCTGAGATATATAAGCCTGCAGTTGTCGAACACAGAACATTCATTGAGTAGTGCTTCAGTGAAAGATACAGCTTAGCCTGACATGTTAACATTGCTTATAGTCCAAAAGAGGATATTTTTTAAAATTTCCTTAGCAACCCTGCCAGTTTGACCCACTTCACAAATATTTGCTCTTTGTGAAAGGTGATAATTTCATACAAAAGAGAATGTCCCTGGAATGTCAGAGTAAAAACACTGTTTGCCACATGATAACAGGATGCACTTGGACAGGCCAACAATCAGAAAAAAGAAGTGACTCGGTGTTACATTTTTGATCAGGTCCCACAGCTGGATTCCAACTGAAATTCCTTCCAAAGGCTCTGAAAAATTGAGAGTCTTTTTCCTGCATCTGCTTTTTCTGCCTTTTCATTAATTGCACAAGTTCTCTACACAGATTGCAATAGCAGCGCTCTTCCCAGAATAATCTATTAATGGGTGTTATAATAAGTGCCCTGCTCTTGCACAAGGACAAAATGTTTTGCTAAGGATTGCTGATGCTGAGTTGCACCCAAAACCCACAAGATGTTTGTGGGATTTGGAACTGTTCCCTCATATTTTACTCCTGTTCCTAGTGTTTTGCAGGATTGGACCCACAGGGGATAAACTATAAAGCTCATATTTGCACTTCCTCATGACTAATTCCTATTATTCCAAAGTCTGCCTGATTTTTCCTCAGCATGACTAAGGCAGTGCATACAGTTCCAACTCCTGAATTACCCCAGAGCTGCTGTTGCAGTTCCTCATGTTGAATTGCACCCATGAATTTTGCAGCTTTGCTGGTGAACAGAAATCCTGCTCAAGCTGAGAACAGTGGAGAAATAGCTTGAAACTGATAACTAAGAGCCTTGTTAAATCAATGGGCCTTAGACACACTCAGACTCTGATGAACTTCTAATGACCCAGAGTAAGGACCTTGAGAGCACTTATTCTGAAAAAGTCAGAGATAACAAAGATAACAAAGAAGACAAAGATAACACCCACCCCTCCACATCTCCTGCAGTCACTGGTGGGACAGCATCTCAGAGGCAATGGGAACTGGCAAAACACCATGAGAAATCCTGCCTGTCCAGGTGTTTCTAAAAATTCCAAACCACCCTTATGTTTTTCACCTTGTAAGTTCTCCAACCATCTCTGCAGATGGAGAGATAACCCCGAGACCTTTTGAATGCTGGTCTGACACAAACTGCATTGCTGAATATTTTTAAGTGAAAATCCACTCATGAAGAGGGGCTGAGTGTGTTGGCTTTGATAAGGCAGAATTCACAAACAGTGAGTGAGAATCTGCCCCCAGAATCTGTTACATTTTCCTACATGGTGCCCTCACTCAGCGCAAAGGAGCTGAAATGCCCAGAACAAGCCCACAGACTTGTTGAAATTCTGGGCTGGCCCTTGGAGAGGTTCTTTCTGATCCAGAGCACTATCAAACCAAGTCCAACTTTAAGAGTTTCACTGCAACCTACTTGAGAGCCAGAATACTACTTCATGCATATTCAAATGACAAAAAGAGATCTATAATTAGTACTGGGGAAAAAATGTTTGGCGCAGGGCAAGCAGGGACAGTGGAGAGAGAGCACCCTCCTCCCAGCTTGGAAGCCTGCTGTAGGCTCCTTCAAAATCCCTTTCCTTCCGACATTCATGTTGACTCCTGATGAATTTTGAGACCTGCAGGAATCAGATAGTTTCCCAGTCACGTCATGTGCTTCTCTGGGGCAAGCAGCACAAGCGGCGCTCCTGATGGCACCAGAGTTGCCTCTGGATCTGTCACATGTTTGGGTCAGTGGTAAGCTTGGTCCTCCTAAATGCCATTTTCCTTTGACTGACCTTTCATTCTGAGGAATTGTTGGATCAGTCCCTGTCACAGGATCTATCGGCAGACCTCTATGACATTTTGGAAAGGGTGTGTTTCTTAGAGCCATTCTGCCTAAAAACATTACTGCAGCTCTTCATTAGCTCCTCCAGCAGCTTTCTCAGGAACAGGAATAAAAGTCTCCCTTTACTCTTTTTTCCTGCTGTGAATTTTGCCAGATACAGCATGCACTTTTCAGTAGTGTACAGCTCTATGACAAAGATGACAAGGCCTTATTTCTGTTCATTCAGTGCTGTAAATCTTCCCAATTTATTACTTATCATCTTTGCATTAGTAACTTTCTGCTCAAGCAGTACACTCTGGAATCACTGTTTTGATTTAAATATCAAGCAACATGATAATTTTTACAATGCTGTAATTTACTACTGAGTTTATCAAAGAACCCAAATATAATTCAGCACCTTCATATATACTTCAGATGCCCTGGCAAGCCAATGGTAGCTGGACCTCCTGCAGCTGGGCTACAACAAGAATAAAATATTGATATCATCACGGATGTCTGTCTCCCTTTCTAATGTACAGGCATTCATTGGGTCTTATTTCACTACATATCTGTAGAGCCCTGCCTTGGGACTACAACTGCGACAGATGAATGCTTTTCCAGTCAAGACACACTTTGGCACATCTCACCACTCTGCACCATCAGAGGCATCACTGGAGGCAGCAGAGAGGGGTAAGTTTGTTTAGCAAAAAGGCCCTTCTCCAATATCCTCTGGGCAGCGGGTGCTACTGGCACAGAGCTGCCTCACACACTATCCAGGCAAAAACATCTTCCCCCTCTGAACCCAGATATTAAGCTGCTCAGCACCACTCAGGTTCTCTTGGAAATTAATGTCCAGGATTCCTCTGTGGCAGTTCCATCTCCTGCTATATGAACAGAGCAAAAAAGACATAGCACAACCACACTGAGCCCACCAATTTCCTATTTCAAATTTCCAGTGTGTGCAGCACTGTTACAGACAGGAGAGGAGTCCTCAGCTTCCAGAACAAGCCCATAACATGCCAGGGGGTGGCCAGGATAGCAGAGTGCCCAGTTATCCCTCCCAAGGCGCTGATTTGGGAGTGTCCCTGGTGTGTGACCCTGCAGGGCTGGGGCACGTGTGTGCTCACAGCTGAGTGTGGTGGTGTGGGAGCGGAGCCCAGGACACAGGCCCTGCAGGCTGGATACATTTCTACAGCTGCTTAGCGAGGCAAAATCCCAGGAAAGCACCTGCTGCTTCACCTACAGCTGCCAGGGAGGTAAAAACAGGCTGAACCCTGGCTTTAGGCACTGACTTCCCACCCCTTGCTGCTGCCAGTGTCCGTCCCGTGCACTAACGCAGCATTAAAAGGCAGATGAAATTACTCCTCAAGCCGCCAGTGTCACGATCTCTGCCGTCCTGGACTCCAGCTTTGTGTCGTGTGTGAGCAGGAATGATCTAATTGAGTGTAATACCCCACGCCTGCTCACTACAGCGCTGCTCTTGCCTTGTCTGTGGGCAAGGCAACACCCCAAGAACTGGAGAGCGACACCATAAGGGATCGTTCTGAAACCTGAAAACATTCCATTACACCAGACTGCTGAAACAGTGACTGCGTATATTTACCAATGCAAAATTAGTGCTAATATATATCATCTCTCTGTCTGGGGGGGAATGAATCCAGTGAACTGCCATGTGACTCATGGGCCGAAGCTCCAGACTGGATGCTTTCAAGGTGCAGTAGCAGAGAGCAAGTGCCCTCTGGCCCTGAGTATAAATCCTGGAGGGCTCCCTACACTGTGCTCCTCCCAATTTCTTAGCCATTAGGCAGTGATTCTTGGAATCATCAGCCTTTTTAAAGTGCTGAGAATCTCCAATCTGTGATGCTCCTGGACAAAGCAATTACTTCCTGCAGGATTTTTTCACAGGATACAGGAGAAGGGCATGAAAGCAAGGCCCGAGGTAGATATTGCATCCAAGATTTTTAGGCATTTTTGTAGTCAGGAAGGTTAAGAAACTCTCTGAGTTTTCCACCAGGCAAGGATAGCTCTCTATGGCCATGGGGCACTGCTTTTAGGCCCCCTCACAGTGGACAGGGTGCAGCTGATTCTACAGCCTGTCTGAACAGAAGGAGCTCTCTCAGAAAGTTAAGCCCCACCTCAACACAAGCCCAGTGGGGAAACGTTTTCTTAAGTCCCCCTTGTCCTCAACCCAATAATTTAAGAGAATAATTTCTTAATACTCTGGCTGAGGGAGAAGGGTGGGATTTGACATCTGCGGATGTGACTCGGGAAGAAGTGATGAGAATGCAGCTGCCTCCCCCGTGCTTCGTTGTTATTCTTTCTCCAAATACAAACTAAATATAACTTTGCCCCATAACATTCAAATCATTTTAGTTACTAGCAGGGATCATGCCTGGAGTTCCAAGGGCCAGGGTGCAATCAGGCTTAAAATATAATTTAAACAACCCAGAACCTACATTTTCCACCAAGTTATTTACTTGCTTGTCGTTTCCCCATCTACAAATACGTATAAAAACAACCAGAAAGAAACCAATAAGCCCAGCCAGATGCCAAGTTTTCTGTTCAAGATCATATAAATCCAGTCAAACATTAACAAGGAAATGCCGTGATCACCTCGTTTGTTTTAAATATTTCTGCTCATATACATGCGGACAAGTGTGCAGATTTATTTGCCTCATTTACGAATACAAGCAACTGGAATCTCCATTCTGTTCCATTATATAAAAGACAGACCCTACACCTGTCTTACTGAACAGCTGGGCAATTTTCAATTTATATCCACTATCCTACACACACACAAGAAAAGCCCCACTTGCTGCTCTGCTGCTGACGCTGCCTTAGTAGCATTCCTGCTCTCCTCCCCAGTGCCTTGGGAAGGGACAGTGGTTGCCATTTCTTGGCAAAAGGAGTTACGTAAAACCCAAGAAAGCCTCTTTGCTTTAGCAAACAGCTATTTCCGGGAAGCAGCAAAAACAATTTCTAGAAGTGTATTTAAGACGCAACAGTGGAATAGCCTGGAGCTTCCTGTCCATACTTCTCACAGTCAAAAACACACACACATGTAATTATATTTTCCTGGGCTGCACTGCAGAGTTCATGCACTCGTTCAACTCATACATGTAGTAAACATGATTTACAGCTCTGTGTGAAAACCTTCTAGATATATGGTGTTTTGATAGTGACTCAAACCCAACACTATAATTTAGTAACACCTAGCAGTGAAAGCTAAATTATTTCCCACTCCACATTCCTAACTTTCCATGAACCCCTTTTTACTGCTAACCTGGGGAGGAGATACTGCTTCTACAATTGTTTGGACTTAGCTTCGCTGTTCCTTCAACTAAACTGCACACTAACATCAAGCTTCACATATGGTGAACGCACCAGCACTGACCCACGTCCTGTGAGACCATTTGCCATCATACAGTTCAAAGTGAACTTTATTAACACATTAAACATAATTACAAAGAGGAAATTCCAAGGAAGGTCAACAAGCCCGGACAGTTTCTTGGAATGGAAAGTAATTTATAATATCCACACACGGTATTGTAAAGTTTATAAAGAAGTTAAATAAGTTTTAAGAGCCCCATGGGTTATGTATATTTTATTATTTAATACCAAACACATTCACTTTCCATATAGATAAGAGTTCTTTTGAAGTGCTGTGTTAGCAAATTAGCAAAGTCATTTACAATGAAGCACCCAAACAACCCATCAACACATGGAATTAGCATGAGAGGCTGGGGTACCACAGACAGTGTATGTCCTATGAGGAAAACAGAGCTAAGCACAGAAATGTTTCAACAGTGAGATGAAGGAATGGGACAAAGGTCACCAACCAAACTGTGTATCTGGTGTAAACACGGTCTCTTGCACCAAAACTTGAGACAACATTTGGCTTCACCATGCTCATCATGATAAAACCCGTGTTTCCAAACTCTTCACTGCCAGGGTGGTTCACAGTAAAGTGGATTTCCTTTACCTTTCCCATGCTTCAAAATATACACAGGCAGCTGGAAAGCACCACCTAAACGCCATGTTTGAAACACGCACCCTGTCTTGGGGTACCTGCTGCTACAAAGCTGGGCTGGACAACTCCTGCTTACAAACAGAGTTTAACCTTTCCTACAAAAGTTTAACTCTCTGCAAGACCAACATGAGGATTAGGCACTCACACTCTTTGCATATCATTACTTCCATTGCTTGTATTGGCATTCAGGCTGTAATAATGGATCAATGGACAGAGGCCTGGCTCTGCTAGGACAAACCCTACCAAGAAGAAAATCCCACAGGAAATGCTTTACAAAGCAGTGGTGGGAACAGTTTCAATCAACATGAGTAGGTGTTCCTGAAAGAGAGGAACTCTTGGCTCTCTGCACAGTTGGAAGCCATTACATGGAGAGCAGAACTGATAAACATGCTTTTTGAGAGAGATAAAAGGATGAATGTGTTGCCCATGTATCCCATTAACTAATGGAATAAGCAGTTCAAAGGACTGGTGAATCCACATCTTTTCATATTTTCAAAACAAAACAGTTTGCATTTCCAAAAGGTATGTGTTAGCCAAGTAGGGGTCAGCGTGGGGGTAACTGGTCCAAATGCTTTGGTATGTGACATGAGGAGATCAGATTAGATGAGCTAATGGGTCCTTCTTGGCTTGAAAACACAGGCGCCCACAGACAAAAACAATGCTTATCAAAAACAATCGAAAGATTAAAGAAAAAAAACCAACCAACAGCATCTCTGTAGAACAAAGACTCTGAGCGAGGAACACAAAAACACCACAAGTATTTGCTGACCAGCCCCAATGGCCGGCCAGGCATAGATTTGGAAATCATGGACTGTTTGCAGGAACAAGCTCCAGGCTTGGGGTGCATGGCTCAGCCCAAAAACCTGATGGAGAAAACAGCTTTGCCAACCCATTTCCCAGCAAGCGAAGTGCCATATTTTCTCTTTCTTCCCTACCTATGTGGAAGGAGTTGCTTTCCTGATGAAATGGATATTTATTGATAGCACAGAAAGTACCTGCCATATTTTTACATGAGTAATAACTAGCCCCTTGGGTGAAGGCTGCCAGTAAATTTGCTACTCTAGATGTTCCAAAACTAAAAAAAAAAAAAACCAAAAAACAAACAAAAAAAAAAAAAAAACCTGAGAACATGTTCCATTTAATTAAGTGCCCTGCGTACACATTTCACTGACATTTAATAAAATAGTTATTGTATGTTAAACAATTGGCACTTGATTATTGCTTAGATTTATTGCAGTTCAACAACAGTAAATGAGATATGTATCTCTTACGTGGTTTCTAAATCCTTTGAGCATATGTTTTCAATAATCAGTTGGTATTTATTTAACATGAAATTACCATCTTATTAAATTAAATGTGCATGGGTGACATTCAATTTCAATTGTTGCTGAACATTTTTTCAGCAGCAAAAAATAGTAACTTTATCCCACAGGTTTCGAGGTAGCAAACACAAAGGAGACTTAGGATTACTTCAAATTACTTTTGAAGAAACAGACTTCATATGCTGGAAAGTTTCTAGTGTGGAAGAAAAGATATTATTTATTGTTTCTCAAGTGCTGCCAGTGGGCTTAGTGTGTGCCAAAGGAGAGGACTAATATTTCTACTCAAATGCTAAAATTATACTGACAGCGCAGCTCAAGCATGCAGTTCAATGGATAACCAGAAAACTTCTTAGAGAAGAGATAAATACAACAAAGGTGCGTTGGCACACACCCCCACACAATCTACCTCGTCCAATCTCATTCAAGAAGTCAAGCCCATCTAAAAAAATGGTATTCCTAATTTGTTGTGCATTTTATCAAAAGAAATGGCCTTAGAACATGGCTTCAAGGTTTTAAAACTAGAAGATTTTAAAACTTATTTTAGCATCCTATTTCCAGGAAGGACAAACTGCCTAGTTCTGGAAGAAAGCTAGAAATCTTCTGGCTTGAGGGAGGATCCAGAACCCAACTGAAATTCCATAGCCCAAACCTGCTCTCTCCAAACCTAACCCAAACCTCCACCATCCCCACCACAGAGAACAGAGGGACCATTGCTGCCAACACAAGACATTTGTTTGCTTCCCATAATCTCTGGGAAACAGTCCAGTCAGGCAGCCCTGAATTATCTTCTGGAGTGGATCTACCCAAATTTTAACATAAATACCATTGTACTATGGCCTTCCAACTGTTTCCCAACCATGCAAATCCTGCTTCACAAGCCCAGTGGATTTTCCAGCCAAATCACCCACATCTTTAAGACTTTCAGTAAAACAAACCAAACACTCCACAAGACCCAGTTTAATTCACTTTTTTTTTTGTTGTTGTTGTTGTTGTTGTAAAAAAAAACTCCCATTCAAGCCACCAATAGCAACCACATTCCAAATCCCCCGGCTCCAAAGATAGATGTTTATTTCTGAGACAACCTGCTCTGATTCTTGACACCTTCCTTGTCCCTCCTCCCTGCATGCAGCATTTTGTCACCTATCAATTTGACTTGAACAGCTCCCAAAAAATAGGATGCCCAAGTTCATGCTTGGTGATACAGGTTCTCCTTGAACTTTGATAGTCAATATTTAACCCAGTCTGGGCACTGTGCAGGGTTTAATAAGTAATTAGACATTTCCCTCATAGACAGGCGCTTGTGTGAGCAGTGTGCAAGTAGGAAATTGTAAGTGTCATGGTTTATGTCTGCAGGAAAACAGAAAACATGATGGTTGACTCAGTGCCATACTCAGGAGCGATGGGAACACAGACCTTTAAATAGCTGGTTTGCCTTCCTGCTAGTCCACAGCAGCAAGTTTTCAGGCATAGACTGACACAGGACCCCTTTTCACTTGCATCCAAGGACTTGGTTTTCCGCAAAATAGTCTTAAAAATCTTTTTTACCAGAATTCACTCTGAGAAATAAAAGTGGAGAAGACTTTAAACTCTTCCATCCACTGCTGTTTCCTACTGGCCTTTCCCAATATCCAGGATGGAAAAGGTGTGATTACTGCACTAAGGACTCAAGAAAACCATCTTGAACACTCGCTCTCAATCATGAGACACTGCCAAAACATCCCTAAGCCTTCTGCTGTTGGGAAATCAGTGGCAGTGCCCTGCATGGTGAGGCTGCTCTCAGCCCTCCCTATCCTCTGCCTTTGTCTCTGGGGGCTTCTATGTTTGGTCACCACAAAAGCGTGGTAACAACTGTTTGATGGTGACCACAAAGAGATAAACATTGTGGTATTTAAGAACTAGAGATATTTTCAGAGGCTTCTCTAGAACAGAAAGCATTTCCAGCTGAATGGCTGCTGCATAGCAGGCTTGGTATGGAGCCTTTGGCAGAACTGTTTTTTCTATGAGAAAATTACAATCTTTTGCCAAGACACAAGACTTTACCTTTACTCTTTCAAAGAGTTTTGCTTTTTTCTCTCCCCTTTTCTGCTTGAGAAATATTTTGTGTAATAATTTTGGCCAATCAAAGCAAAACACATGCAAGAAAAAAAGTTGTGATTTTAAAAGTATACTGATTAAGCAATGGTAATATTTTTAATTGGTTGTTGTGTTCCCAAAACATGAAAACAGTTTTGATTTTGGACAGTAATAAACAAACATATATATTTCTATTTATTTATATAAATATAAATATACATATTTATATAGCAGCAACTGTTACCTGGGTCCTTGGGAAAACAAAAGCAGAAGATGTCCTCTGGCATTCCCATTAATGAGCTCTCAATCTACATGACCCGACTGGAGCTGCTGCAGAATAAACTCCCAAAAATGCCTTTAGTGTGAATATCACCTCCTCAGCACCTAATATTTCACTTTAAAGATTTGTTCCTGTTGTGCCATTCTATAGTCTAGTTTATACACACCTGTACACCACTTTCAGGAGGGGAAAATACTTGAATGCACTTAAAAATAAAGTTTTCCCATGGTTGATTCATTGAAAACCTTAATTTAAACTCACGAGACACCATGTCTCCTGCATTACCACTGAATTCTTATAGCATTCCCATTTGGTTCCTGCTTTTCAGATGCTGAAGCACACACTATCCAATGTAAAACACAATACACTCAACCAGGACAGAGGCAAGTGCAGCTTTCTGCAGCCTGCCTGCATCTGGCAGAGCTTCAAACAGACCCACTTCCTCTGTCCCTCCTCTGGTTTGCTCACAACAGGGTTAGTGCTCTTACCTAGCTTTATTCATTTTACTATCAGGAGAGAGTGAAGACTTCTTGCTTTCTTGGACTTAGTATGTCCAATTGCACCACCTAGTACTGCCAGAGGGTGTGCTGCAAAGTCTTGGGACATTTCAGCTTCTAAAATCAGATTTGCATTTAATCTGGTATGTCAAAGGTTTGCTGCACCCCTTGCTGCTCTCAAAAGCTGTTTCACATCACCTAGAGGAAGGCATTCCTCCTGTACCTCTACTACACACCAGCCTGGCATATGTCAGGATGAACGGTATTAGCAAACCAGCGCCTAGCAGTGGGTACATTCTGCCAAAATTGAACCACTGAAAACAAATATTTCAAATATAAATCCATTTAGACTCCTCAAACTATCCAAAGGATTTGGAAATACTTTTCTTTGCTGAAGATCCCACATGGCCTGCCTTTTATCCCTGTGTATCTGCATCAGCAATAAGATGGTGCTAATTATTATTTGATACACAAGCAAATGATCAACCCTGTGTTCTTCACAGAGGCTGTAGCTCTATTTGAGAGCTGCCCAAACCTCAGCAGCTAGAGAAGACACGCGGGAGTTTTGCTGACAGAGATTGCTCCGTGATTTCAAGCGACACCATTCCGCTGGCGGGCTGCGCGCTGGAATGTAACATCACATCCAGCAGGTAGATAGAGCCGCTGGAATATCAATTAATGCGCAATCCTATTACCTCAGTGTCTGGTAATGTGCACTCCCAGCTACCCTCCTCCAAGTGGAAGGGGGAGAAACCTTGAGAGCACAGGCACTATCTAGGAAAAGCTGTGCATGGAGAAATATTGTCTCGCCGCGCGAGCGCGGAGCTGCCCCCCATCCCCTCGCGCACGTGCGGGTACCGGCACACGCACGGCACATCAGCTGTCAGCAGGAATTCCTGGCTGCACACTGAAGAGCTGCCACAGCCTGTCTGCCCAGCCTGCCCCAGCAGATGCACATCCGAGCAGTTTGTCCGCTCGCATAAATGTCTCTGCGCTTCCCCGTTCACAGAAATAGGTTTTACTGTTGAAGTGACTTGAACTTGTTCTTGAGGGAAGCCACGTCAGGAATCACTCCGTGCTGCTCGCTGGCATTTCTGAGCAAGGAGTCAAGAGGTCAAAACCCAAGGTCAGAGAACAGCAGACATGCAGGATCCCTTGTTGTACCTGAGGCCGGAGAAACCAGCACATTCCTAATCAGCCGCTAATCCCCTAATCTTTATTGCATGTAAATTCCAACCCCTTCCCAATGTCTGTGCCATGGTATTCTCCAATCTGATTACAGTGAAACCCCATTGGAAGACTCATCGATAAAAGATGGAAATGTGTAAAATCGATTTGCTGTGTATCACAAACAGCGCCGCAAACCCCTCCGGGGATCAAAGAACCGCCATCAAATAGCAACAAATACAGGGCTGTTAAAGACACTTCTTATCTAATAGTGGATGTGACTATTCGACAAAATACAAAAATCACTTCCGAAGGGAGAACAGTCCTGCATTGTTTGACTGACAGTAAAGGATCAGTTCGTGACTAAGGCAAAACAAGCAATGAAAGAAAGGTTGTCATTTAAGGCCAAACTGTAAAAGTGTGAGGGAGGAAGACAAGAGGAACTAGATGCACTCTGACTCACAATTTACTCCACTTTACTTTCAGAAGGGACAGCACAAGCGCTCTTGGCATGGAACAGATGGTCAATTATTTTGTCATTTAGCAATTCTCTTGATATGAAGCAAGAATTATTGGTAGGGCTGAACAAAACACTTCAACTTTTGGTCCTGAATTCAGTCAAGCTTTGCCTGAAATGGCTTCATCAAGAGGGTCCAGAGCTTTGGCCCACAGCCTGGACTCCATTATTATAAGTACAAGGGGTTTTAGTGTTGAAAACAATAAAAATTTGATAATGCTTCTAAAAAATAAAATACCTTGGCAGGATCTCTCTCTCCTACATCACTTTCCTATGGTGAATACAAGGGAAGAAAAGCCTCCTTCATGTAATTCACCAGAACACAGAGAAAAATACTAAATTAGAAGAAAGCAGAGGCCAATCCAACTCCTGTGTTTCATCCTATGAGGGGAATTTACCCTCACAATTTTAATTTCTAAATCTTGTGATATTAGGTGCTTGTTTCTTAATGTCTTACTTTTTGGAGGGCATAATCCTGAAGGAGAATCTCCTATTTATTTAAACATGAAAGGAAATTTGTGACCTTTGTGATTGTGGGGATCACTAAATGCCCAGGAAACAGGAAAACAGGAAACAAATAAATAAAATCCAGTTTGTTGTAACATTCAAGCTATTTCAGACAGAGTACTGGTTTTTGTGGCGGTTGACCGAGGAGTGTTGAACACACAGGATTAGTAACGTGAGCATTTCCCACGGATGTGTCCCATGTGATTTGTTTAAGCATCTTTATGACATGCATTAACAAAAGGCTGCACTGGCTGTGGGATCCAATAGCTGTAGGATCTGAAATAGCTTATGCTCCATTCACCATACAGGACGTTATAAGCAGGTGTCTCTCCTAGAGAAACTGGTACATTACAATCAACAGGAAGCTGGCTCATATTCCCAGATGTTTGTCATTATGGGAAGCAAGGAGATGTTAGGGTCAATAAAACCACACTGCTACTCTTGCAGCACCTAGAGTCCAAAAGGGACTTCAGTAGCTCAGCTCTGCCATTGATAAAAGTTTTACAAGACCTCTGCTCCAAACAGCCCTGAAATCAAAGGTCTGTTTACTTAGCCTTTGCTTGCTGGGCTTTAGGATAGTGCAAGGAAGATCAAAGCAGGGACCTCGTTTAACATGTCCAAGTACACAACCAGCAAGTCTGTTTATGTTGGATCCCTACACACTGAGAGTGCTGCTGTCTGTCAACACTTCAGGCTCATTTTCAGCAACATTGGGTGAGGAGGGAAATATTCAGAAAGACCCCACAGATTTTGGTCCTGCTGAAAGAGAAGTGAAAGTCAAAGGGGGAGTTCTGCTTGTAACTGTGACTGCCAAGGTCAAACACAAACTCCTTGCAGGGAAAAGGAAACCTTCAGAGGTTAGAGACCTCTGGTCTCTACTGAAGGGCTCTACCACTAAAATGCAGCTAAAGTCTCCATGAAGAGCTGGAAAATAATTCTGGTTCTCTATAATCTGGTTCTGTACTATTTGGTTCTATATTATTTTTTATTGGCAATGCACAATGAGAATCAGTTTGGCACTGGTAAGGGATGACACCCTGAGCACCTCTTGCAAAGACAGAGGTGCAACAACCCCCAGAAATTCACATCTCCCACTGGTACCTGTACAACCCTACACTGGGCATGGGGCAGTTTGCAATGACAGTAAATTTAACAAAGCTTAGTTTCCAATACCTTGGCAGGATGTGGAGCTACTTCCCAGGGGGAAAGAATCTGATGACATCTTCATTTGCTTGCTTGTCACCTACATTAATGCCTCTCTATTTAGAAAATTCATCTATATATTTAGAAAAGTCTGAAGACTTGCAATGGCCTTTGCCCCAGCTGTGGTGGCAGTGGGATGCAGCACTATTACAATCCCTTCTATATGACTTCCCATTTTCACAAAGTTTGAGCTTAGTATCTCTCACATCACTCCTTCTCAAACAATGTGTGTGAAATTGGCTTATAGGCTTAAAAGCTACTGGAAGGGATGGAGATGGAGGGGAACTCAAAAAATGTCACCATGTGAATTTCATGTCTTCAGGACACCAACGCAAAGACCAGCCAGACGTGGATAGGTATGGAAAGGGTGCTCAGACAGAAAAAGACAGCTGGTATTTAACTTTCTAAGTAGGGCTCTTTCTTTGAAAGATTTATCTGAGGATATAACCCCCATCTGGTATCACAGCAGAACCTCTCCACCAGAAAATCCAATAACAAACATTGGGATGGATCCACTTTATGCTCATTCCTTTTACTTTTCTCTGTGTTCTTTTAAAGTTTCCTGGGAAAATGCTTTCATGTTCTGAAATAAACAGAAACTTGGGATCTGCAAATGGCTCTAACCAGTGTTAGGAAACCAAGTCTCCCAACAGACAGCTCCCTCTGGAGCTGCCTCCTGCAGATGCCCTGCATCTCCCTCTGAAATACACAGAAAGGCAGAGATGAGGCCCTGGACTGGCACTGGCCCATAGGTGAGCCCAGTAGAAACAAATTAATACCTGCTGCTTGGCTTCACAGAGGAGTAAAATTTTTAAAGGTAAAAAATAGTAAGGAACATGTGGAGAAAATCCAACACACTGTGAGCTAAAGGAGCCCCATTAGGTCTCGTTCCCATCCATCTCTCTGTACTATCTGCAGAAATGGCTCTTTAAAACAGAGACAAATAAAGGGAAGAGAACCTAATGGATAAGGTACTTTCTTAGGTCCTTGTTATTCAGAGAGCAAGGGTCACACAAGGTTCCAAAGTGCCACAAACTGCACAACTGCACAAAGCTGGGGACAACTTCCTCTCCCGAGGTGCTGTGAGGACACACACCAGATTGCCAGGCACCTTGTGATCACAGGCAGATGGGGACCTAGATGGATGTGCAGGTCTTAAGACTCATCAAAGAATCTTCGCAGTTTTCCAGGGGAGATATTTTCCCCAATGAGGCAATAAAAAGACAGCTTTGCTCCACCTTATTCCACTGCCTCTAGTCAAAATCCTCATCTACGCTCCTAAACTGTTCCCTCCCCCTCCTCCTGGCTCCAGTATCCAATCCTTTCGTGCACTTGCAGACAGTTATTGTCCCCTCAGGTGTCACTTAGCCAAGCTATACATATATTTACAAGCAGCTCTTTTAATCTTCTCACATAAATCAGTCCCCCCAGTTGTCTGATCCGATCATCCGGGCCTGTCTCTCTCTGTCCGGACGAAAACCTTGCCTGTCTCCCTGACATCTCCTGGATGTCGAGCTGTCAGCTCAAGCTCAGAGCTCTTAATCTTCCTCCCCCTCCCCACCTCCTTCCTTAATTGCTGTGGACACTGCTACTGTCCCGCCTGTCGCTCAGGCCCACAGCCCTGGTGTTATTTTTTGCTTTGCTCTCCCTTTAGCTCTCCCCATCCTGGCTCGGACCCCGAGCCAAAATCTTTCTGCAGCTCCTTGATAAGCCCAGCCCTGGCTGCCCGTCCACTCACTTGCAGTTTGCATCCAGACTCCCATCATATTTCATCAAGACTCCTCTGCTCCAGCCTTAGTAAAGCACACTCTTGCCTCATCCATAATAATTTTTTTTTCTAGGCACTGCTCTGGCCACTTCTCCCTCTCCTCACATCTACCTTTCCCTGACACATCAAACAGCTGCTACTTTTCTTTACTCCTGGCCTCTTCCCAGTCACTGTTCTATCACCTCTTCGTTACCAGAGGTCCACCCTCTTCCAGCTGTGCCTGATGTCCAGGTTCTCTTCTGCCTTTTTATGTTTTTCAAAGAAAATCAGATGTCTCCTGCCTCATGTATTGGCTGAGGCATTGGCTCTCTCTCTAAAGCTTCCCTGCACCAGGAACCCACCATCACTGGTCAGCAGCCAAGCCTGACATCCTGCTGGTCCTCATGGCCAACACCATCAAACAGCTTAAAACTTGAAAAGAAGAAGAGATTTAGATCAGATAAAATGAAGAAATTCTTTACTCAGCATACACTGGAACAGGTTGCCCTGTTATGCTGCAGCTGTTGCATCCCTGGAAGTGGTCAAAGCCAGGCTGGACGGGGCTTGGAGCAACCTGGTCTAGTGGAAGGTATCACACTGCCTGTGGCAGGGAGATTGGAACTAAATGATCTTTGAGGTTCCTTCTAACCCAAACCATTGTGTGATTATAAGATTTTATGATCTCACTGCTGCTTTGCTCCACCCATCTTCCTGCCATCCTCCTTCATCTCATACCCCCAGGCAGCTCTTCAGGCACAGCCTTCTTGTGTTCACTCAACACCTTGCACAGTGGGGTGAGGGCCCTGAGCACAGCAGTGACACACACAAATCATGCTAATCACAACAGCTTCACTGGCACCTCTCTGCTGATTATCCTCATTTCTGCATCCACAGCATTAACGTATAATTGCATTTTAACAAGCTTCATTAGCACATTGCCTTAGTAAAAGCTTAACACAGCCCAAGCACCCAAGGAAACCTCACAGTGCTTTTCTGCTCAATATAATTTTCAAGGCTTCTGTAACCTGATTTGTTAGGAATAACCTCAGGGCTGTAAAGCTTTTCTTCTGCCATCCAGTAATTAAGGAATAATTTGTCACGGAGCAAGTCAAGCTGCAGGGCAGGAAGGCCCTGTGCAATACAATGGAGCTGTGTAAACCAAAGCCCTGGGTACAGGAACAAAGCGAGCATCCCTCCCCTCCCCTGAGCTGGTGCTCAGCTCCTGTAAATGCTGCACAGACCCCTCAGTAATGCAGCTCCTGCTGCAGGCAGAGAAGTGCCTGCATGCCCCCTGCCAGCACACACTGGCTGTGGCTCTGCCCTCGGGTACTTTTTGGACATGGTGCACAAAGGTAAACAGCCCTTTGCCAAACCATACTGTTGGCATGAGCCGTGTGATGGAATAGGATTTAAAAATGGGCTGCAAAGCCTTTTTAAGAAAGTTTTATGAAGCTCCAAAGGATAACTGGAACTCCGTTTGTTGTTGTTTTTTTGGTTTTTTTAAATAACCAGCCTGGGAAGAAAAATGTGAGCAACTTAGGAATACGACAGATTGAGCACAGGTAATACATCTATCGAGTATGATGGGTATTTCTGTCTGGCTAAACCTTTTCTAGTTTTAATACATTTTCCAGTTATCTCAGTCACATAAAAGTCAAACACTTTCCCAAGCATTCCTGGAAAGATGCCTCCTGTTTTGGTGAGGGAGAGAGGGTATTTTTAAGTAAAAAATGATCTGACTATGCTGACTGTGTATGAATCCCAGTCACAAAACCAGAAGTGGTTTTACAGATGGAGGTTGTTACCTGATTTTTTTTTTCCTTAACTTCCATAGTAACCAGATTAAGGAACTGCTGGCAAACTTCAGTCACATTTCCAAAACCATACGTAGGAGCAGTGTGGCAGGAATAGAAAGCTATAGGATATCAACTGCTACATGGCCCCAGACAGCTGTCTGTGAAAGCAGAAAACATGGGGTTAATGATTCTTTCATACTTTTCTTTTAGTACTTGCAGACAACTGAGGACTGGTAGGGAGATCACTGATCACTGCTGGAAATCCTCCACGGAAAGAGAGACGCACTGATCTTGTGAAGTGTCAGCAACACTCAATTCCCATTAATTTAAAGGGAGATCAAAGTTGTCAAGCATTTTGTAGGGTACTCTAAATCTGTGGACAGATAGGTTCCCATCTCACTATAAAACAGGTTCTCCTCCAGCAAACCCCTCTCCTACCTCTATTAATCCATGCTTTGCAATTTTCCAGCTTAAGCACATGAAAAATAAAAAAAAACAGTTGACAGTTGTCAACTACCTGATTTTACAATAGTTGATTCTTAAGGAATATATACTTCTCACATCCTACTACCATTATTTGAACATTCAGAAGTAAAGGAAAAAACTTCACTCATCCCCACCTTCTTCCCCCTTAACCAGACAAATAAGGCATTCAGCTTGTCTGAATTTAAATTTTTATTGGAGTTGATCCAGCAACCAGAACGGATTGCTAGAAGCCAAGGTCCCGCTTCCTTCAATACACCTCCTTCATTCTGACTCCCTGCTTTTGTACAGCTTTGGTAATCTCAATCTGTGGTCAGGGATAGGATAAAATTTCAGCTATTTCCCCCCCCTCAACTGCACAGGACAGGGCTTGCTCTTAAATCAAAAACCCTGAACCCTAAACCTCTGGTTAAGTACTTAACTATAGGCAAGTCTTTGAAATCATCACAGGCTTCTTTTTTTCTCTTTCTTAGATATAATGCTGAAAGCCACAGAAGTGAACGAAGATCTCGGGAATATCAAAGGTATTCAGAGGAAATTGGGGAAAGGGGGTTCACAGGGTGGCTCTCCAGTGTTTTCTAGGCCTGATCTTCTGAAATAGATGGCATTACCAGTCCTCATCAAAAATGTAAAATTTCCTCTCTTTTTCTCTAGGGTATGAGAAAATATGTTAATTTTTCTGGAAGCATTACGAGGAGACAGCAACTGGAATCCAAGCAGAAGTCACTTTTCTGTCATTTCCTTGGTAAATGACCTCCACCTTCCGGCACAGGATGGTGTGGGCTCCCACATACCTCCTACTGATTTTTAGATTTTCCTCTCTCAGTACTTCTCCTTTTTTCCTCTCATCCCCTCTTCTCTCTACAAACAGTAATTCAAGAACCATGATCACCCCTTCGTTTGGCTTCAGGTCTCTTGCATGGGCTAAAGTTACCTCCAATTCTCCAGCATGGTTTGGGGAATTTATTTATATTCTGTGTTCTGGAGATAGACCCCATGTCTTGCCAAGGGCTCTCATGGGTATTACAAAAGGAACACTGACAAATATTTATGGAACCTAAAGTGAAATTCAAGACACTGTTAAAATAAAGTTTGCTTTAGGTTTTTTGTGGTTTTTTTTTTAGTTCTCCTGAAAAATTGACCTGGCTTTCTTGGCAAAAAAGTCTAATCCAAATGCTATTGGTATCTTAACAGCTCATACAAACCACATGCTTCAAATAAAGCCATTACTATTGGGCATGCTGAGTGGGTCAATTAAACAAATATGAAAATAGACACTTCATCCTGCTTTAACTAAGTGGGCTCATTTCGCTCCTGAATCCAGAATGACAATGAAAATTATATAGTATTTATAGAGCAGTTTTTTTATCCTGAAAGACCCCAAAGGATTATGCAGACCCTGCTTCACACACGACTGAGATGCTGCCACTTCCAAGGAGGAACACATGAGCTGTCCCGGAGCCCTGAGGAATGGCACATAGCAATTTAGACAGAGGAGCAGAGAAGAATTCCACATTCAGCTGAAACTATAGAAAAGAATTTAAGCAAGCAGAATGGAGATTGTTTAGGCTGGAGCGCATCCAGCACAGAGGAGGTATAGTGATCTGGTGTTTCAAGTACGGAAGTTAGGGCAAAACAATAAAAAAGTACTGGTTCAAACTATCCAAACACCAGAATTTAGGGAAGAAGGGGAAATGCCATCTTGAGGGTGAACAATTTCATTCTTCCCACTTCAGCTGCGCATGCAAAATTCTCTAGAAGGTGTTCTTGCTCACTATTCCCTTCAGGAATACCGGAACCAGGAGTAATATTACTTTGCATAGCTGCCTGTCCACATAAGGATGACACAGGATACATTATGAACTAAAAGGCTTCGAAAAGCTTTGTCTGGTGGTGTCACACACGTCAGAGACAGGAAAATACCGGGTCCATCTGCATCACACATCCACTGCTGCCAGGATCCCTGCTGGCATCTCTGCCTCACTTCACATTAGCTGCACTGCAAAAGTAATGCAGCCCATGGGGAGAGAGAGAGAGAGATTTGCCCAAGGCTGCCCTGTGAGTCTGTAGCAGCAGCATCAGGAATCCAGTTTTGACTCCCAGTGCTCCAGTGTGACAAGCAGGTGATGGCTCCCCTCTCCAGCACAAATCCCCTCCTGTGAAACCACAGCCTTGCGTGAGGAGCTCAGCAGCCTCAGTGTACTATGTCAATAGGTGCCCAAACATTTTCCAGTAAAATTTTCTTTTGTGAAAGACGGAGGAGGAAACCACTGATTTATGGAGCAGCGGCATGGCAGGGCATGGTAAAACAGGGAAAATCCATCACTTTAAGAAGTTAGGGACATGGTGACATGACATGAAGTCATGTGGGCACACACCAAATGTCAGCTGCAACTCTGAGGGTCACAGCAAAGACTAGAAGCAGCTCAGTGTGAGGAGTTCAGCCTGCGGATGTGCTAATGATGACACAACTGAAAAAAAACAATCACAGAATAACATGGGCTGGGAAAGACCTTTGGAAAAAAAAGATCAAGTTCAACCATTAAACCAGCACTGTCAAGTCCACCACTAAAACCACATGCCATATGTGCACATCTTTTAAATCCACTCAGGTATGGTAAAGAGAAGCAGCCCTGCCAATATTACTGCAAACATCCCCCCCAACAGAGAAGTGTGAAAGAAAGACAACTGTGCCATAAGAGTTTTTCACCTGGTACAGAGACTAGCACTAGAATGAGCTTCTCTGCAGAACAATTAGCAGAAAGCACCAATCTTATAAAGCTTCTTTCTTTTTTCCAGTTCATTTAGCCTGAAGTAGAGCAATCAGGACTCTTCTGGCAGGATATCACATTCTCAATATGTAACCACTTAAAGGAAGAGGACAGCTATTGCAGAGAGATGTCCCAGGAGAAGAAATCATTGTACAAGTGAAAGGGATTTCTCTGGAGTGACTTTCAAAATAATTTCAAGCTGCTCTTTTTCTTTTCATTCTCCTCTCCTCTCCTCTCCTCTCCTCTCCTTTTTTTTCCCCAGGACTGTATTACAAACCTTTCTTTTACCAGTCAGCAGTTGTTCACAAATCAAACCTGTGGTTTCAATAAAATAAGTAAGGAAGTAATCATGTACTATNCTTCTCCTCCCCTCTCCTCTCCTCTCCTCTCCTCTCCTTTTTTTTCCCCAGGACTGTATTACAAACCTTTCTTTTACCAGTCAGCAGTTGTTCACAAATCAAACCTGTGGTTTCAATAAAATAAGTAAGGAAGTAATCATGTACTATGAAGATGAAGGGGGTGATTCCATGGCTGTACAACCCCTAGGCCCTTTTTTTTTCCTGGAGGGAAGTAGGAAGAGCAAAATGAAAATACTCAGACTTAAGAGATGAGCAAAGAAGGAAGACATGGCATGCTGTGCAAAGAAGAAGACTTCCAGTGGCTCTACAAAATGCCAAGAGCTAAGTTTGTTCTCTTATTTACACGTATTTTAGGGTGCTTTCAGCACTCACAGAACTCACATCACTGACAGCAGAGGGAAAAGTGCATCACTACAGAGATGGTGCATTTCCCTGCCATGACAGGGAACGTGTCCTCAGGTATGAAGAGGATGTGGAGTTCAGCCCTGTCTGGCCTTGAGGTTGCACAACACTCACAGACAGCAGAATTCCAGACCCACACGGCATTGAAGAAAAAGGCTATGAGATAAATCATGGCTAAACAGCTAAGGAATAGAGGAGCCAACTCTGATTTGGGAGGTGCGTTGGACTGAGGCCACCAGCTCTGCTGCTGTTTTGGAACAAGAAACCCTCTATTTTCACCCTTGAGCAAGAGCCAGGTTGGAACTAAAGGGCAACAGTCTGACCTGGAAGGAACTTTGTGCAGCAGCCCTTAAGGCAAAGCAGCCCACACAACCCACAGGACTGAGGATTTCGTACGGCAGTGACTCCATCCCTCTGTTCCTGTGTGAACACGCTGCTCGTGGTGAGTAAGCCTGTGTCATCCTGCAAGCCCAGGGGACACACCCAGCTCCACAACCTGGTGGACGGTGAACACGTGCAGCGCCGCTCCTGGAGCAGCAGCGCACAGAACCAGGCGCCTGCCGGACACGGAGGAGGTGTGGTGGTGATGACTTTGCACAGATTAGCAGTGATGGTGAGGACTTTGCACAGATTAGCAGCCCAAACGTGTGCCTGGTGCTCAAGGAAAGAAACCAAGCCTGGCAGAGAGTGCGCCTTCTCCCTCCCACGCTCCATTAGGAAGGTACGCTGTGCTCTGGATGCAGCTCTGCTGATACACCCATGCAGCAACAGCATTGCTGCTGCTTGCACAGCCTGAGTGCTCCTGCTGATCTCCCCACTCAGCTCCTCCTGCCCTGGAAATGCCCAACAAGCCATCCAGGCTGTGCTAAAATACAGTGACTGTTGCTGGAAATGAGGGCAGAGGGCAAAGGGCAGAGGCAAAAGAGGATGTTTAAACAATGCAACAAATGACTGAAGATACTAAAAATTATTTAAAATCTATTTTTATAAAGAAAAAAGGATGATTTCAGGGCTTAGCACCTTACAGTTGGTTCCTCTGCATATGTATATGCACGCACCATGAGCAGCATGCAAAAATGCTGCATTTTATCACATCTCTTTGCACATCAGGGCATGACACCAACCTACATGCAAAAAAATCCATGTGTGCGTATTGCCATGTATTTTGTGAAAGTAGAACTTTAGCTGTACCCATTTAATGGGTAATAAATACAGTAAATACAGTAGAACTGTATCCATTAAATGTGTGATGTTACTCCACAGCCACGAGGGCTCTCTCTCTGTATCACGGCTATTTTAGCACATGCAGAGCCTACTTTCTGCAACAGCATGACATCACCAGCCCCACATTCAGAGAATAATCATGGCCTTGTCTGCACTGCAAAAACTGGCCCCATAATTAAAAACAAAAAAAAATTTAAAAAAACAACAACAAAAAAAACCCCAGTGCAGTTCAGCCAGTAGCAGCAAGACCAGTGCTCTAATGCAATACTGGACTCAGCTGTTTTAAATGTTAGATCATCTAATCTTGCCCAGAGTGGGGTAAGAAAAACCATGGGGAAAAGCTCCCATACCCCAAAAACCCTTGCCATAGTCTAATTGCAGCAGCCATGAAGAAAGTGAGGGGAAAATGTTTTCATAGTCCACTGATATTTTTGTGAGATGTCAAAAGAAAAATTCTATTACAAAGTACAAAGAGGGGTAATAAAAAATAATGGAAAGTAAGAACCTCAGCATTTTCTTAAAACTTTAATCTGTGAACAATTTACTCTCTGGTCAGATGTTCTATCAGCAGATTGGAAGTGTTTCATTTCAATCCTGATAGCTGCTATTAATTTTTTATCATTTTCAGGCTTTTTTCATAAAAAAGTAAACTAAATTGTAGATCAAACCCAAACTATGCCAAATCAGACAATCTTACATTTCATTTGAAGAAAGTAAATGGCAATCACAACCTCCCTGGGAGACAATTTTACTCCTACCATTCTTTATTTGTACAACAATTAGCCTTTTTCTGATCCAAGATAAAGTCCCCCAGGCACAGTTGTGAAACATGATAATAGTCGAGTGCTGGGGTTTTTTTTTAAATGAACCTGATGAATGACCAAAATCAATCATTCCCTCAAAATTTTAGCTATGATGAGCTGGCATCTTGCACCCTGGAAGCAAAAATTACCTCCAAAAATTCTCAGCTAGACCTAAGGGTGATATAGGAGCATCCTGAATTTCCATGTCTCACAGCAGTTCATGGGTGTTATGTCATTCCATGGTGCTTCTGCAGCTGTGCACTGGAACAGCCCCTAGCTGCTCTTCTTAGACACAGAATACGTAAGATTTCATGCACATCAGACTTTAAAAAGCAAAAGCAACCCCTTCCCCTATGTGGCAATGTCAATGAGAAATGAAATGAAGTGAATTCTTTCACGCCCAGAGCCAATGAGCTGTAACACAGGGCAGCACACCAGCTCCCCACACCAGCCAGCGAGGAAGAAACGCACTGAGACCTCCTGCCAGATGCACCTTATCACTTCACTGGCATGCAGTGATGGAGGAACACACCAGTAATGCACCCCTGCCCTCTGGTAAGTCCCCATCCCTCAATTCCCTTCCAGGGAAAGTCAAACCACAGCAAAATGACCTCCCTTGTGCAGGCACCTGGGAGGCTGCCCCGGGCAGAGCTGTCTGCATGGCCTCCAAGATCTTCCATTCCTCTGCACACATTGCTTCTGGCATCCAGATAAAAGCAGAGGGAGATGACAAAGCACTTGTGCCTGGAATTCCCTGAATTTCATTACCAACCACCAAGGGTTTAGCCACGGCCAAGCTCTGTGCTTACTGCACAGCCCTGCTTTTATTTTGGGGTGATAAACGTCCCTTGCTACCACCGGGGAGCCTTGAGGGGTGGCATGTGGGTGACTCCAAGGTGACATTGGACTGATGCAAACAGCTGAGACACGCAGTGTCACAGCACTTGTCCTGCTCTTGCAGTGCTTAACCTATGTCACCAGCTGCCTCAGCCATCTCCTTCAAGACCTGGCAGTGACAGACACGGTCTGGGGAGGCGTGGGACCTGCTCTCCCTTCCCACCTCCCTCCCACGTCTGTCCACCTGCCCTGCTGCTGGGTTATGGCCACCCAAAAGCTCCTCTGGGGAGGAGGAACAACAGCTGGTTCTCTCCAAACCATCTCACCCAATTAGAGAACTGCAATCAGTGCTTACATGCTTCTATTGTTGATGGGGGCACAAGGTGGAGGAGTGACCTCACCCTCCCTCGGCTGTGCTGACTTAAAAAAATTCCTGAAAAAAGGCAACTGAACAAGTAGGTGCCTCTTGTAGCCCTTAGTTTACAAGAGCAGAGCCAAGCTGCATATTATTCTAATATTGGGGGTTTCATAAAACCACCCAAGATGCCAACTCTGCTCTTTTCACGCTGAGTTAATGGTATTTAGTATGTTTTCATGTAGATACAGCTTCTGGAGTCATGGGATAACACAAAAGGATGAACCTTAAGGAATTTTTTAGCTGTTGTGGTGACAAGTTTGTGGAAAGCTTGAGAATTTGAATGCTTAGCCAGAAAACAAGTAACCAGTGCCTAAATTCAAATTTTTAAATACCTTAATATCCTCCTGAGTATTGGAGACTGAGTCATGGTTCTGGGAAGGGTAACATTACAGCTTTATGGTCTGCTGCAAGACTTGGCTAGGATGAAATCAGAGGTTTTCTGTAATAATTTAGAGCCTCTGTTCCCTCTGAGAAGGGGACTGTCCTCAGCAAGTAGCAGAGGATTCCTGCCTATTAAATTCACATTAAATTAATAGACTGCTTAACAGTCTTCACAGATCAGGCAGAGCAAGGCAACATATTTAAATACCTGCGCAGATTGAGGCATCTATTATTAAACATTTGAGTTTGAAGGTTTGGACCCCAAGTTCTTAATGTTGTTTCTTCCATATCACTTAGGTTTAAATTTAAATCTCTGAACCATCTCTCTAAACCATCACGAACCAGCATCATGGTATTATTCCAGTGCCTATAAACAAACCTGAAATTGAATGAGATGAGCAGTGGAAGAAGTATTTTGTACCAGGGACATAACAAGGTAATATCAGAAGAGCAATTCTGAGCAATTCTTAGACAATCCCAAGTAAAACCCCTCTAGCAAGACACAGCTACTGCAGTGTGAATCTGAGACCAACAAATCAGCACTTGGGCAGGTCAGGGCTTTAGTGGCTAAAGCCGTCACAGATGACTTGAAGACAACATGTCAACTGTACTTTTTATTGTCGCCTCACCCTCCACCCTCTTCTCTCCTCCCAAAACATAAGCAAGCAGCCTTTCTGGAGGAACTCACAAAATAATTTTCTGATGTTCACAAAGCAAAGTGTGACATGCAGAGAGCACTGTGGCAGGGATTCCCCTTCCTCCCTGAGCCCTTCCACCCACGGATCTGCAGAGCCCAGGCTCCAGTGGCCCCAAGTGATGTGTTCTCTGTATACTACTGCTCTCTCTAAGAGTCAGCTCAGCAGCCCTCATGCCCATCAGCTTTTAATCAGGTCCTTACACATTTGGATACACCCCCATATCACCATCCCACACAAAAGCCTGCCTTCTATTGGAACAGAACCCTCAGTTCTGCATCCCCACAGCCTGGTCCTCCTGCAGCCCCCTACACAGCAATCACATAATCCTTGTTATTTATTAACAGGGCCATATATTTCCTGCCAAGTATGTTTCCCCTTCACACAGCTCTTGGGGCCATTCAGCTCTTTGCCAAGCAGACCTTTCAAATACATAGTGTTAAAACTGAAAGGGCCCTTGTAGTTGTGCAGTGTTGTGAGGAGAAATGTTTCTTCCCTGACACACGTCCTACCCCAGGTACAGCTCCAGCCTTACTCATGGGGAGCCGAGGGCTACGCAGGGATATTGCTGCTATTATCCCAGGGCACAGGGAGCAGGGTGGGGGCACAGGTCCGTTCCCAAGAGGACAACTTGATGGCCTGGATGTGGCAGGGCACAGTCCACCCTTATCAGCCAACAGCTGAGAGACAGCAGGGATTTAGACCTGGGTTCATCACAGGGGATGATTCTTGACTTTGCAGGAGACATTGCAGTCAGTTCTGTGTAGTCCCTGAATCTGCTCTGGAGGATCTGAATCTGCTCTGGAGGAAGGGCCACAGATCTGACCAAGCTGGCATGAAGTGTTTCCCAAAACTCAAAACTTCAGGCACCCACTCACCTGCAAGCCTTCACACACAACAGCAGCTCAGCCCATGCAGAAGAGATTCCTTTCCTGTAAAACTCTCCAGTAAGAATCACCAAGCTAAAAAGCCATTAACACAGGTAGGAATCCCAGCAGGACCCACCAGGCTGCTTCCACTGTGCATGGAGAGCTGGAGGCAAATGGCACTTTGATTATCAGTCATCTTCATTACACTCACCATCAGGAACAGGGAGGGGTTTTTCAGTAGCACTGGATGGCCTGGCAAGCACGACTGGTGCTGAAAGACGAAGGGACTTTTGCTCCCCAGCCAGCCAGCAACTTCAAAGCCTTTTTCATTCATTTGCTGTTACGGCAGTACACACACACACACACAACTGCTGTTAAGGTAACACCAGCCTTGGCGGAGGTTGGAGCTGCCTGACTCTGCAGGAACACAGGGCACACAGCTTTCTCCAAGGGTTTTTATCTACACACAGCTAATGCTCTGTGCCCAGCAGAAATGCTGCAGGAAGCACCATGAGAGATTTTGTGCAGTGTGTTACACAAGAGGTCGGGTGAGATCCCAGTCAACCATTTCCAGCTGCCTGCATTTCAGGCAGAAGATGCCAATTTGAGGGGAAGTATAAATTTGGGGTGAAAGCATATTGAAACTGATCTACTGCAAAAAATGTTTTAGGTCTAGGATGGAAATTTATGTTTTTAAGAAGTGCCACAGCCCAGAACAGAAAAATCTCATTGCAAGCCCTGTAATAAATCAGTGACAATTGGAGTTACATATGTTCTCACAGCAGATGCACCTGTACAGCTTTCCTCTCTCTATGCCCTGAGGAATACTGACTTCATAAGAATAATAAAGAGCTCCAAGAAGTGAGACTGGGAGAGCATCACCTTAAATTAGCTGGTGAGAACCAGCTTCCCACCTATCCAAGTGATTTCCCTCCCATAGAACAGGCTGGTGCACCTTTCTGTCTTTTTTGGGTTTTATGCTTGCCAAAACATCACCTAACTCCGAAATACAATTAAAAAATGGGAAGCTTTCTTGTGATATGAGAATCCAAATGATCCCTTTTTCCTTTACAGTCTAGGAAAGATGTTTCTCACTTCCAAATGTCTTAGGATCAAACTTAAGTTTCAGGATCAAACCCTGTAGTGGTTTTTATAAGGGAGTTCCCTGCAGTATCAAGCCTCAGTTAAGGTAAGATGCAACAGGTAAGTGCAAGTCTCCAAAGGAGAAATGGTGATCTGTGAGGAAGAGCACTATTATATATTTTGTACCATAAGGGAAACAGAATAAAAAAGCAAAACACATCAAAACTCTTCATAGGTCGGTTGGTTCTGTTGTTCATTAGTTTTTCCCTGAAGTGTCAACAAGAAGATAAATGAAGATACTTAGTCATGAGGTTAAAGCCCATGGCTCCCTTTAAAAAGAATATTCACTGTCCTCTGCTCTCAGCAGATTTTTATTGAGCAATTGAAAGATGCTGTTTCCAAAGCCAGGACTCAACCCGGTTAATTGTTACACCTCTTTGTGTTGTTGCCTTTTCTTTCAACGAGAACCAGCTAAAGGTTTGCAGGAAGGAGCCTCGGGGCTGCAACAGATGTCATGAGCCACTTCCTACAAATTAGAAAAGGAAAGTAACCCCCTCAGGTTAATTATGGGGAGAGGCCACACACAGAGCTCCGTAATGAGCCAGTGGGATGGAGAGAAGGCAACTGCTTCATATTGGATTTCAAGAGACAGAGCATGAAATCTCTGGTGCTGACTACAGGCTTTCACACTGGCAGAGCAGTGCCTCCTGCCCAGGGAGGACACAAGTTCTGCTGGGGCAGGAGGCAGAGGGAAGGGAGGATAGAGACATAGCCCAGCCACCCTCTGAGGACGCCTCTTGGCCTTCCTGCCCTGTTGAGGCACGGCTGCCACAGCACAGGGGACTTTGCACCTGCCTCCCTATTTACACAGGTGCAAGGTAGTTAGAAAGGCACAGCCTAAGGACCAAAGCGTAAAGACAGGGACTTGGCTGACCTGGATGTTGTTGTTTTCCTGGTGGAATGAATAGGCCAAAGTCCTTTCATCTTTCTCTGCCTCATTTCCCCATCTATATAATGGAGATCGTGGTATTTATCTTCTTTTTTTCTTCTTCTTCTTTTTTTTTTTCTTTTTTTTTTTTTAATGAAGCAGTTTGATTTTCACCAAGGCAAAGCACCAGAACAATCCTAGCTAACATCATCACCAAACAGCCCCGTAAGAGCACAGCTTACGCCTTTTTTTCTCTCTTCTTTTCCATTCCCCCCACCCCAACAGCTTGGTGAGAGCTCATCTCGTTTCTTGAAATAGTTTCCTTAGGTATTGGATCACTTTAAAAAGTCACAGATGCTTTTTCAAAGTAAGTTTGTGCAGCTAATCAATTGTAACAGCCTTGAACGTCAGCTGAAGAATCAGCCCCGTGCTTCCTTCCACTAAAATACACATTTATGGTCAGGTTAGCATGACCTGACAACAAAACCAGCAAGGACAAAAACAACCCTGAATGCCCCAGCTAGAGTGCTAGAAGATTTATTTTAGTGGGTGAGAAATAGCTTGATGTTTACTTAAACTAGGATTTGCAGATGGGGGCCAGGGGGTGTTTAAGTGACACCTAATGGGTTTGTCTACAAAAAAGGAGACTCCTGGCAAAAAAAAAAAAAAAAATGACCTACAGCTTCACATGAAAAGGCACTGCTGTTACCAGAGGAGAGGTCACTGGGATCCAGGACACACTGCCCAGGCAGAGCTGAACCTCCTGCTGCCAGGATGGCCTCGGGTAGTCGTTCCTGAAGAAGTAGGGATAAGTAATTGTGTGCTTCAATGAACTCATGCAGTGGCCAGAAGGAATGGAAAAGGTCAAGATTTTCAGGCCAAGAGGGACATTTTGTTGACATTCCATTCTTGTGGGGGAAAATAAAGTGAAACATTTTGGGCTTGCTCCAGTGCAGAACAGTAGGGGTTTTCTGGTCTCAGAAAAGCAATGGAAGAGAGATCTGCCATCCTTTGGGCAGCTGTAATAACAGCTCCTCCTATAGCATTTTCCCAGTTGAGTGCACATCACCTCTGACACTTTTGCTGACTGTGCTCAAAAAAGAGGCTGAGAAGCAAAATTTGAATAATTTTGTCATAAAGCATGACCAGTCCAGAATAATGCACAGTTCCCTCGCTGACAAAAGCACTGTTTTGTGGCAGTGGATTTCCATCAACAGCTCTATCTTCCAAGTGCACAGGAGGATATTCACACTAAAAATAACTACTGGTCAATGAATGTTAGATGCCTTCCAATTTTTCCACACCCAGAAATCCAATCTCCAGACCTGAACTGACAGTTTGTATGTCATCTCACTTCCCACTTCTTCGAAAACAAGACACACCAAATCCACCCTAGTTTCAGCAGGTAGATTAGAGGCTAAGAAAAACTGGTTTTCTTGAGCAGGATTAGCTTGAGGTGCTTCTGAGATAATCTGTCTGCCTTCCAGGCACTCTCTAAATACTCAGAGGCACCCATTTGTCATCACTGCTGCATTATCCCTGCAAAATGCATCATCCTTGCCTGATGGAGCTACCTGACCTGCAGGGTGGGAGTGTGCATGCCCCTTACCTTGCATCTGTGCCTGCTGGGGAGGAAAAAGCAGTTCGTGGTCTGCCTGTAACAAGCTGAACACCAAAACTGCTCAGATATTGCAGGGAGACACATTGCTGAGCTCTGATCACTCTGTCCCAATGGCCCAGGATGGCACAAGCTGAGTTTCAGGAATGTGGATGGTAGATCCAAAAAACAACTATTAAGCAGGGCTGAAGGAGCAGTTTCACTTTCTTGAAGGAGATATGAGGAGCACAAACACCACCTGGGCAGTTATCAATGTCTGGTAAAGAGCATCAAGATGGCAGGTCAGCTTGGAAATAAAACCACAAGCCCTGCTCCTACTTGTACCAAATTTCTTAGGCTCAAAGGGTTTCTCCAAGATTAGAACAAATAATAGGATCAGAAGGTTTTAAGACGCTCCCATCAACTCAGGCAAGGGGCTCGATCCAGCCCCCTGTGCAGTCAGTAAGTTTTTGAAAAAGCAATCTCCAACTTAAATCCAGCTATTGTGATTTACACCAGCTGAGGATCTCTGACCCTGCCTGCAATGGGAACATGTCCAGGCTGCCTGCCAGCACTTCTGGCTTTGCTGCAGTAGGAGTGACGTTCAGGTATGCGTGACCACTCACCATCAGATTTCTTTACAATGACAAGCTTTGAAGTCAGAGCACTTTGCTCTCCTTCCACAAACCATTTTCACTCAAAACAATAACTATTTAAATGGGAGCCTCACCAAAGATATTTCAGATTTTTTTTTTTTTAACTTTTTTGTCAGTGGTAAAATGCAGTTAAATCACAGAAAAAGAGATACCTGCATCAGAGGCTGGGTATCCCAGCACTAAACTGCTTCCATTTACTTTCAGTGCTGGGAGAGAAGACACTAGCGGCTTCACCCAATAGTACACTGAAATCTAGAAAGAATAAAATCGAGCAAATGACTCTTTTTTTGCTGAAAAAATCTTGTAAAGCTCCTCCCTACAAAACCCACTAAAAGCTGTCTTTTCATAGCCAGCAGGGCTGCTAGAGGCTTGAATGTGATTTGTGGACCTCATCCTGCCTATTCAGAGCAAAAGATAACACCTGCGGGAAGCAGGCGAAAGGTTAAAACCTGGTACCTCTGTGTTTTCCTAAGTGCAGAGCTTGGCACCAGAACAGAGCCTGGGAACAATGGCAGGAGCATTGTGCCTGTTTTCTTTTCCCTTAAAGTAACATTTTTGCTGCAGTGTCATCTTTCTGCTCAGCCAAGCAGGCGCTCTGGGTCAAATCAGCTGCGTGAGCCGTCAGCAGATTTTTCTGGCCCTCTCAAAAGATCTTCAAGCATTGTATTAAGAAGCCGAATCGGTGAGAAAACAGGAAAAAAAAAATTTAAAAAAAAAAAAAAAGGCGTTCAGACTGCCCACACGTTTTACCGGTCAGGCACTCGCATGACTGTGAAATAATCAGCATTCTTTTGGTGAAATGTAGCAGCTTTAAACCAGCAATCTGGCTTCGCTCTCTGGAAAACAGTGTGCTTTCTCGAAAATGCTAAAGCCAGGGTATTACAGCCTGACAGCTTCAAAATTCCTCAGACCTCCCGCAGGAATCGCTCACAAAAGAGCAGGCTGGATGTCATCCACCCATCCCAGGGCTGGATGTCAGGGAAACAGACCCTCAGATGGAAAACCCTCAGGGAAGGCATAACTTCCATTTACACCATCTTTTATGTTTTGGCTAAGTGGCTCGCTTATAATTGTTGGATTTAGGCGAGAAAGGCTTCACCTCTCCTTACAGTTCCTGTAATGCAGCTTTGGGGCCTGTTGGGTCACTTTCCAAACAGAGAAAATAGGAGAAATTTTCCTAGAGTTCTTTCACGTGTTTTGGCAAGGATCCTGCAGCAGACACGGACACAAACAGCACAGAGGACGGTCCCACTTTCACAGCCCTTTGCACAAACCATACCCATTTCTGGGAGCCACCAGGCACCAACTTTACAAAATTAATCATTATTTTCCAGGATTTATATAAATCCATTAAAAAAAAAAAAAAAAAAAAGGAGGGGGGGGAACCAAAAAGAAAAAAAAATGCAGCATTTTTAAATGAAAGCGGCATTTTTAAAAAGAAATAGCATTTTTTTTAAAAACCCACCCTTTCCATACAAAGTTTCTTCAAGGGCTATTGCTGCCCCAAACAAAAGAAACTGAGGACTTACATATGGCACTTCCACACATAATAGCTACCACAAATCCCTCTGGTTTTGCCAAGAATCAACAGATTGCTGAAATTGATGAAGACAAAAGTTTAATTGCTCATAATTTTGCCACACAGAATCATTTGGGCTAAGACTTTCCAATGCCTGGGACATATAACTCCATTCTTAGGAGAGAAAAATAGTAGGAGAACATCTAATTAGAAATTCTATGATTTCGCATATTCACAAATGAGCTGATTTAAGGCAGAAAACGACATCTTCAATTCTCTGTTTTGTGACCTTACTAAATTGTTCAATTTGATTTTATGTATTTGTAAATTTATTTAACTTGGTAATGTGATGGTAAGTGAATGCTAATTCCTAATACTTGGCGAGCAGAGGAGTTGACTCAATCATTGCTGCACATTAAGTAACAGATTAGGCCCTAATTTCTATTTGTATGGCACGAGAGGAGTAGCCTTCAAGCTTCCATGCTGCCTCTTCTCATGTGAACTTCCTGCAGTCTGGACTATAGTGAAAGCCAGATAAAATCATTTCTAAAATGAGACGGAGGCCCGAAATGCAAATCAGGGGAAGCAGTCATCAGAAAGGGGTCCTCATAGAGATTTGGTAGGTTATCAGGTCTTTACCTGCCTGGTAATCAATCCTGGTGCCTGATCAGCTCCAGGGGATGGACCCAGGAGGAGCACAAAGGCTCTTTATTCCCTCTGCTCATGTTGTGGCTCTGCTATAAAGCCTGGTTCGCTGGGAAGGGCAAGGTGGAGCTGGACATGGGGCCTATCAGGTGACGCTAATGCTCAGTCAAGATATGGACCTTGTGTTTGAACGAGACAGACAGTCTTTGAAGAACATAATCTGTGTTGCCAACAATGGCTGGAGTGAAAGGAGCTCGCTCTGGTTACCTCAGAGGATGGACTGGTAAAGCAAAGTTTGGATTCTTATCAAGATGTTGGGTTTGGGTTTTTTAAATCATCGATTCATATGGTAATGGCTGTGAATACACAATGCAAGGTCTTCAAAGGGAGGAAACATAAGAAGGGTATAGTTTCACCCAGTTCACATTAAGGTTCTACACTTTTGTCCTGTGTGGTTTTTTGGGTTTTTTCTAATACATAAACCCCGCTATCCTTGCAGAGACAAATTCTATCCACGTCTTTTCAGATCCCCTCCAATTCCAGTTGGATACAGGCTCGCCAGCAGCAGTGAGAAGCAGCAGCTCTCCTGGGGCACTGTGTTTCTCAGATTGACCTTAGCTCTGTTTACCCTTGCTTCAAAAGTTTGGGCCAACATCTGCTAAATAAACTGCTGAGTGCTGGGGCGATGGGGACAGGGAGGGGGAGTTAAAAACAAATGGGACTGTGCTGAAATGAGAGAGTAGTGAGTGAGAGGAGCTCTAGAGAGATTGTTGTGGGTCAGCACACAGAGGCAAATCCCTTTGAATCAATAGAAAACCTTCTTCTGACATCTCTGACCCAGTTTTCAAGCATGCAGAACGTAGCTATCCAAAGTTCATGTTTCCAGTTCAGACTGAAGCACTCTCCTAAATACCCAAGACAAGCCACACTGCTCTTTCTTCTGTTTCACCTCCACCTCCAGCATACAGGAAATACCCAGGTACTTCAGCCATGCAGGCAGCAGTGACCTCACAATACAGTTTGGTTAAGGGAGGCAGTAGCTTATATTTAAGACAGCAAAATCTCTTTTCTTTTCCACCAAAATTCAAGTTAGTCATCCCAACAGCATCCAGCTGGCAAGCATGGGGGATAGAAAGGTGCTTTCAAAGCTGAGGGTGTGCTCATTCCAACCCATCACAGTTTAGACCCTCACTACCACCAATCACAGCATTTCACAAGCGATCACAGTTCTGCCCTGATACAAGAGGTGTCAGACTATGTCCCACTCAGGTCTTTAGGTCTGGGCAGTGGCCTGCATCATCAGTGGAACAGGCTACCCAGGGAAGTGCTGGAATCACCATCCCTGGAAGTGTCCAAAAGGCGTGTGGATGTGGGGACATGGTTTAGTGGTGAGCACAGCAGTGCTGGGTGAACAGCTGGACTCAAGGATCCTGAACCATAACAATTCTATGGCTCTATCCTGTGCTTGTGCTTCCTTAGGTTTTTGGCTAGGGCACGCTAAACAAAGCTCATCACTCCTGGCAAGTTCGAGGATGCTCAGCACGGATCAGATGTGTAGGTATCATCTCACATCTACAGCCTTCCCAATCTGAAGGTCCCTCGAGCTAGGCCATCATCCAGGCACTAATCCTCTCCTTATTTACCAGCAAAGTGCTCCTTAAATAACTGTATCCTCAGTATTCAGCATATGCCTTTAAAGCATCAGGATTAACATCCCTTAAATAAGAAAAACTGGGTAATATGAGAGGAGATTTTCCCATTATCAACATATCGACATATTTTTTAATCCCAACCAGCATGTGGTCCTGGTATTATCTCATGGCAGTATGTTCCAGAGCTTATCTGGAATAACTTTGCTTTTCAGCACCTTCAGCATTCCCTGAATATTTCCTTGTTTGTCTGTCAGGCTGCCTTTGGCTTTCTGGACAGCTCTGTTCATACTCAAGGCGACTGAGAAACAGATTCCAGCTACTCTAAGACACTGAAAAAGAAGGCAAATGAGGCTCTCCTGACAGCAAGCTATCTGATACACAGCATTAGTGAAACCAGCACAGTGTCGTCTGAGGTCAGCACAAGACTAAGAAAACAATCTCAGTACCATACAGGGTTTTATAGCAGATCTTGAAACCCCAAGCAACCAATCCAAGGTGGCTAATGAGCCAAGAAAATTGGGAAAAATACAATATTTCTTATTCAAAGATGCCAGCTAACCATTAATCTGCTCTTGGTATGAAAACTGATTTCCTACACATGAAAAGGTGGTGCTGAGTTTGAACAAAATGGCTCAAGCCAACCCTTCAGAGAAATTGGGTGGAACTCATATTGTCTGACAGTACCTCATTGAGCCATGCTGAAAATTATCAGTGAGCATGAAGAGATGGGGATCAGAAAGATGAACTGGCCATTTCCTGGGCAGGAAACCACCCGGCATCAGGGAAAAAAGGTCAACCTCTAGGACCTTCCCTAGCAGAGTTCTTCCAAAAGGATCCACAGGGTAAACCTTGCTAAAGGAAATCACTAACGCTTTTGGCAGAGCATAACACAGTTTTTAGAGGCTGGAAGGGGTCTGTCTCAAGGTCTCCAACCCATTCACCACTCTAGGAGCAGAGCTGGATGCCACATCTCTCCAGAGAGAGCTGATTACAGGCAACCTGCCATTTTCTACTGGAAGTATTTCTATGAAGCATCATTATCCTTGTTTCACACCTGGGAAATTAATCCACATGCTGGTGATGGCAAAGACAAAAGGGATTTCTCTCTGATCAGTCAGGAAAGTGATTGATTCACAAAGATTTAAATGATGGTTTGTTAAGGGTCAGATGAGAACAGTAGCCACCAGTCTTTCTCTCCTCATGGTTACATCCTTGAATTCCTCTACTTGAACGGATCTCAGGTACATCATTCCTACATTGGGATATTTAAGGGTTAAATAGGGATTACAAAGAATTTTCTCTGCTAGTGGTAAAGCATTTGAAATCTGTCACAAGTAATTTTTTAAAAATTACAAAGGAAGCTCTACTGATAACTGTCACAGTGAGAATTCCCCTAACTACACTTGTAGTCAAAAGCAGCAAAATAGTAATCTAAGCCTGTTCAGTTCACCTTTAAAAGAAGAAAACTAGAAGAAGGAGGGAGCTGAAATCTGTGTCACTCGATAGCTCCTGGCAAACTCTTCCTGCCTTTATGGTTATGCTTCTAAATCCTCTCAATTTAATGGTGTAGGTTTCCCTATTTTTAGATCACAAATTAAGGCAGCTCTGCTTTTTCCCCTGCATTACTTTCTAACCAGATCATGGTTATTAAACTTAGCAGGCAAAGAAACAAGTGCGCCCTTTAAATTAAAAAAAAAAAAAAAAAAAAAAACACAAAAAAAACCAAAACACTGAAAAAAAAAAAAAGCCACAAAAAACCAAATCACTGTACAAGCAGAATAACCACACGGCTGGAGAAAGAAAATCACTCCCAGGGGCTGACAGACCTCTTGAGTTTCCACTTCAGTGGCCCACGAGGCAGCTCTGCTGCTGGGACTCCCGAGGCCCCAGAGGTGCCAGGACGTTTGGCGACTGACGGAGGAGCTGCCTTGGCACAAGGCTCCCTCCAGCACAGGTCACCCACAGGTCTGCAGTGAGTGTCAGCCCACAACACTTGGGCTGGACTGTGACCAAGCAACCCCCAATTTAATGGAATAATCAGGATGAATTTGGCACCTTGCTGCTTCCTCTCTGCGCGGCCGCAGCGGGGCTGGGGGGTGTCTGCACCGGGAGGGCACGCTGTCCTCCAGATTGTTTTGAAACAACAAGAAAAAAGCTTATCATAATCCTCCTGGCAATTAGAGCCTGGCTGGCTGCAAAGTGCAATGCATTTATCAAAACCTCCTTTGAAGGCGCTGAGGGAAGTGAATTTGAAGCTGTTGGGGACTGCAGGAGTAAGAGAGCCCAGCTGCTCCCGGGGAGCCTGAACTGAGGCAAGGGGGCAGAGGGAGGAGGGAGAATTTCCTTGTCTGGGACAAGCAGGTTTTCCATCAGCCTGTGTGTGCAAGGATAAATAACGTTATCTCTCTCTGTGTCTCTCGAAAGCTCGGCCGATTACAGCTGGCACGCTTAGGGGGCTCTTCCTGCAAACTTTGCCAAAAAATTAACCACTCCTGGAGCCATAAATTGTCTCAAACTGGGCTTCTTCTGTCCTCTTCTGCCCCACCCAATGTGACAAAAAACACAAACTTTAAAAAAAAAAAAAAAAAAGAAAAAAAAAAAAAGAGAGAAAGTTGCCAGTTTCATGAATGTCAGGAGGACAAAACTGGCAGCTTTTGCCTTTTTAAAACATGCATCAGCACGAGCTTCCCAGAGGCAATTCGTACACAGCAACATGTTGAAGGAGCTCATCTGCCCTTGCCATACAGTGAGGCTCTGGTTCAGCAGCATGAGATTAAAACAGTGGGATTAAAACAGTGTAGTCTTGTAAAAACCATCAAAAGTTTCTTTGAACACGCTGAAGCAGAGTTCCCAGAACCTCTTCCAGCACAGACTGGGTACTGGCATCTGATTAAATTCTCTAGACCCCTTTAATTTCCAGCGCAGTGCCCGCTGCTCTCTCTGCAGCCCTACAGATCTCTGGACACGTTCTTCCCTCTCCCTGCTATTCACAATGACAAATCTCCTTAGAGGGCAGGGGGTGAAAATCACTCATGATGCTCTCTCTCTTCTCATGTGCTTCTCTCTGTCCAGTGTGGGCATGCAACCCTTGGCCACAGGACAGCCTCCTCCTCTTGGAGCAAGACCACCTTCCCTCTGAGCACAGACCACATCCCTGGATTTTTATGCTGTAACATAAGTGCTGTCCCTCCATCAGGCAGGGAGGTGGATCAGGACACCAAACCTTCCCTGCCTTAGGGGAAGGAGCTAAGTACAGTCCATGGTGCAGCCAACCAAAACTGCTACAGCTCCTTGCAGGAGCTTGTTGGCACACATAAACCTTGAGAAAAAAAATAAAATAAAAAAATTTAAAAGGGTGTCAGAATAGGGAGTGAAAGCCATGGGAGAATGGGAATAAGCAGATGGGAAAGTAAAGATACACTAAAGATTAATTAAATTGCCCTGAGCAAACTATCTGCACAGAGCAGGACCCCTGTGTCATCTCCCTGCATCTCCAAAACCCCTTCCAAAACAGCTTTTCTCCTCTGCAAGGTTTTGTTCATCCAAAACCACTGAACAATCGTTGCCTTGAGTATTATTTTAATCATTCCCAAATGCCTTTCCTTTGGAGGATTCCTGCTGAGATCCCAAGCTGGGTTCTCCACCAGAGTAAATCAGCCCAGCTACTGTAAGTGGGCTGCTGATTTACACCTCCTGGAGACCCACCCTCCTCCCAGCCAACTCCACTCCCTAGGCTCAGCCCTGCACAAGCCTTGTCCAAAAAACTCCTGGAGAAACCTTGCTGTGCATCCTCCCCTACACAGGGCTATTCTTGGGATTTAAGGAATGCGGGCATTCTGTTCCTATGAAAAGGGGCACTGTCCTGCATTTATACACGGGAAGGCTGCAGGGATGAGAGCCGGGGTGAAATGGCTTTACATCTGTGACAATGTTACAGGCATGACAACAGA
>VWZN01000381.1:180328-222304 GCA_013396955.1 Regulus satrapa | reverse complement strand
AAAAAAACAAAAAAAAACAAAAAAAAAACAAACAAAAAAAACACAAAAAAAAAAACAAAAAACAAAAAAAAACCCCACAAAAAACCAACTTTGATCAATCCTGGAGTACAAATGCAGGTTTATATCCTTGCCATCTGGCAGAGTATCATGTTAAGAGCCGAGCAGACAACAGTGGCTGCTGCTACACAGTGTACTAAATACCAATAAAAGCTGAATGGATCTGCAATAGAGCACACTTTAGAAAGAGCTGTGAAAGGAGAATCTAGGCCACTAAGTGCTGTTAGAAACAATGTCCTTATATTTTTTCCCTTCCCCTGTGCTATTCTCCTCTGTCTTGCTTCTGCTCTTGGGATTCCTCTTCCCTCCCTTTTCCCAGCGCCGGTGGCTGCACAGAGAGCTATCAAGTGAAATGCTGAACCTAAACTAAAGGTTGTGTTCATTTAACACGCATTAAGTATAGGTCAGGAGGGGCAGACTGGCAGCTGCCCTCACAGCTGAAGCCAATCCCCCTCCAAAAATGGTGAAGCACAGCATCTCCACGAATGGAGGAGGTAGCTGCAATCTCTTCTTTCCTGCTTCTTCCTCCCCTACACAGCACTATGCCATACAAGACCCACTTTGACTCAGAGACCCATGGATAAAACCCTGGAGTAGTGTAATCATTGTCTTTTGCGCTTCTGCAGAGCTTCTTCAGCACAAAATGCTCCAATCATTCCTTGAGCCTTACCCAGAGCAGCTACAAACTCCAAATAATCCACCACTGCCCAGTGGTGAACACTGCTCTGCGAACATCTCAAACGCAGATGTCTTCAGCTCAAATGCTATTTACTAGAAACTGAGTGGACACACTCTGCCCTGCACTTTCCACACGCCAAAAGCTCAGGCACATGCAGGAGTGCCTTACACATTGATATTTAGGCTGCCAAGAGACTGACTGTCCCTCTCATGGACATCAGGAGGAACAAAACCTCATTTCACTCACGAGTTCACCATAGCTTAAGGATATTTGCCCATGCTAATAGCAAAGTCAGCGAGAGACTGGTTCCCAGGAATTGGTTTCAACACCAAGACCACCACTCCTGTGTTATTTAACCTCACAGGCCACAAACCTCAACCCAAAACATTGTTCTTCACACCAAGCTGTATAAAATGTCTCAGCCACCAAACTGTCACAGAGACAGACAGAACTGCCAAGAAGGACTCTCCAGTGATGCTCTTGAGAAAACACCGTGGACAATGGCATGTCTCCCGAGGGACCCTATGGGATCTCTCCTCTCTGTTTTGGTATGCATTTCCCATTAAATGAGTAAGAATATTAACCAGCAATTAGATGGAAGAAAAATTTAGCCTGGCAGCTAAGCCTCATTGTTACTAAGCTTTCCTATCAGGAAATACAAGGGTCTCAGAAGGGAAGCAATGGAAATGATCACTCAAAACAACTCAACAGGCTGCTAGACTAGACACTACAGGCAGCAGTCCTGACCTGACAGGAAAACCCAATAGCCCTATTTTTCCTCTTTGGCATCTGTGATCCAACAATTGCTCAGTCACTTCAATAAATCCTTCAGCTTCCCTATCTGGTTTCATTATTTTATGGACTTAATTCTCAAAAGATCTCACTGCACATCATTCAGGCCAGCTTTTCATCTTCAGCTGCAACTGTGATCTTCCCAAATATGCTCAGAACCCAAGAGGCATCTTCGGAAAGTCCCGGGGGAGGTGGCATTACCTTGCCAAGACTCTGAAGCACTGAGTGCCTATTTCATGGCTGCCTAACTCTTCAACAGGAAGAAATGTTTGCATGATGCTCTTATGGATGTTCACACTGTCAAAAGGGCTAGATAGTATTTTCCCAAAGTAACTTGACCCATTTAAAGAACTTCTCCGGGAAAGCCAGTTGAGTATCTCTGCCATCTGCACTACCACACACACTCTGGTATTAACCATCCCCTTTATCTCACTGTATTTTTGCTGATAGCTGAACTATGCAGTGCAGTGGTTCTGGCATCCCAGCAATGGCTAGTTATCAGGAGCAAGAAAGCACGAGGTCTGGGAACTCACTGAAAACATTCAGAGGCGATACAAGAGGGACTGCAAGAGATTACACAGGGTTTGCTGGGGCTCCAGGAATTTCTGCAACTCAGGGGTTGCATCGCAAGATTTCTTTTTTTGCATGGGACAGCAGCAAGCGGCAAGAATGAATTTCCATTTCTCTTTAGAGCTCTTTTGCCAAAATTGTCACACGTGTACAGCTTCCCCCTGGTTTTTCTCCACTGTTTCAACCTGGTGGGGTACCCAGGGCAAGTCCTTGGAGTAACAACCCTCATGTACACTGGAAAGGCTCAACTAGGCTCTCATTTCACCAGGAGCTAGACTTCGGAGCCGGACTGAAAACATCCACAGCTGCCTGTCCAGCAATTCACACTCAGAAAGGGCTAATTAGTGTGAGGTAATTAGTTTCAGGCAAAGAATGCTTAAAAAATATTCTCTGTGTATAAGGTTAGCCATCCTACATTTTGTTCAACATACTTTTTTTCTTCTCTGCTGCTGAAAGAGATCCCAGAAAGATGATGTAAGACACCTAAACCAGGCAGATGCTGGAGATTCAGAGAGGCAAGTGTTAAACATACTAAAATGCCTAAAGATGCAACTTGCACCCTGAAGGCTTCAGATGTGATGTAACAGGCATATAAAATGTGGAAGTTTCATGGATGATGCTAATTATCCCAAAAGCTCATCTCCCTTTCCCATACGCCTCCACACCTAGGTTCTTATTTTTCCAGGGGAAAAAACCCAAGGCAACACAGAAGTGTTCCAGCAGAAGACAGAAGTGCTGACAACGAGGTCTGGCCAGAGTTGTGGCTGAATTCATTTGCCACTGGGCTCCTGCCCGGTCATGGGGCAGCTGTGAAAACAAGGCCATTGGGAAAGCACCACATGAGGCCAGAGTGGAAATGCCAACACAACCCCAAAGCAGCAGCAGCCAACCTCAACCACAGACACTACAGTGGCAGCTTTCTTGCATTGTTGTTGTTTTTCCCTAAAATAGACTCCTTGATAAACAGAGCCAGTGATTAGCTAAGTGCCATCCCCTCTGATATGTGCTGGGCCATTATCTGCTCCTGACACCTAACATCTAATTGCAGTGCAACACTCCAGCAGGACAGCCTGTCCCAAGAGGGACTGAATGGACTGATCAGGAGAGTTAAAAAAAAAAAAGAAGGGAAAATACAGCTTGCTGGCACATGAAAGAAATTAAAAGGCTGAGCTCTATCCACAGGGTTAGGGTGTCAGAAGGGGGATTTGAACAGCAACGGCGCTGGAGAGGTTGGCTACCTCTCAGGAGCACACCCGGATTCCAAACTTGGGTCTGGTAATGCTTCCCACCCTCAAAAATAGCCACATGCTCCCTGTCAACAAGACCTGGGCTCTTCCCTCTTGCCTTCCTGTTTATAACACATCTTCTCAAGGATGTCAGCAGAATCAGCAGCTCTCTCTGTGCTCCAGAGACAGCCCCTGCCTCGCCAAGTGAAAAATCTCCACAGAAAAAACAACAGGGGTGAGCAAGAATTATCACAATCTTGCCACTTTTTTTTTTTTAACTGCTTTAATTTTTTTTTTTTTTTTAAGTCGTTAATTTCAATTATGCTGTTTAGAAGAACAACATACCAATCCCTGCAGGCTCTGGGACTGACACAAGCCACCCTTGCCCCTAAATGCAGGGCTGAGTCCCCCATAAACATTACACTGTTTAGGTGCTTGTTGCAAACAGAAAGATACCATATTGGGAACTTCATGTTTTTCATGCTGAAGAGAGAAAAAATATTTGGACAGGGACACCAAAAGGAAGGCTGTGTGGCCCCACAAGCACCACAAGCAATGCACAAACACACACTGCACCAGCTAGGGACTAATATGTAGCCCCCTTTGTCTCTTGCTTCTCTCATTTTACTCTTATTTCAGCTTTTTCTCCGGAAGAAGGTTACAGTTTGCCACCCATCCAAGATGCAGGGTCAAGTGTCTCTCCCTCTCTGGAAAGGGAAAATACATTTCATTCCAGATCAGAGATTTGATCTTTGAGATCCATATCCTGAGCCAGCAACCTGAACTCCAGATGAGGAGCACCTTGCTGTCCTGCTCTTCCTGTGTCTTGGCCTTTTTGGAGATACTTCTATTTATGT
The DNA here is from genome assembly GCA_013396955.1 of Regulus satrapa. Lineage (NCBI taxonomy): Eukaryota > Metazoa > Chordata > Aves > Passeriformes > Regulidae > Regulus > Regulus satrapa. The sequence goes on along the minus strand of VWZN01000381.1, from coordinate 218,123 downwards.
TTTCTTCTTATGCAAGTATGTTGGTCTCAATAAAAGTACCAAAACAATTTCAGGAAAGCTTAATTTCCCAAAAAATATTTCCAACATCTCTCGTGGTAATTTAACTTTCTCTGAGTATGCACAATGTGAGCCCAGCTGCAATGTGTGTTGTGTAAACCTGGTGAGACCCTGCTGAAGTCAGCAGATGTGGTGTGGATTTGCAGTGCCTTCTTGGAATGAAGAACTTTGCCTTCTATTTATCACACACTTCCTTGCTAAAGAAACACTCTTAAAATGGCATTCACATTTTCAGTAAATGCTTTAGAAAAAGAAACAGAAAAGACCATCAATTACCAGGGGAAAAAAAAAAGAAAACACCTTCCTATGCAAGGGCAAAAAATAGCCTGTAATCCAAGTTTTGCTGTTACGCTGACATAAAGTTGGACTCATCCTGATCTTGTCCTTAACATGACTGCTCAGTCACTCTAATTTAAACAGGCAGCACAAAGCTGTTCTCAGGCAAATAATATAAAAATCTGCCATGATTTGGTAATACTCAGCCTAATTTGACAGCTATCCCTGCCATCAGACAAGTATTGATTATAAAGATAAAGAATGCGAAACTTGTGTTTAAATCCTAAGCAATTAATAACTAAAGACAGACACAGGCAGATGAAATCTGTCAGCACATGGAAAGGATCCACTAATTGCACTGCACATAAGTTGCAAAAGTAGACAGCTTTTACTGTTTTGTTTTTCAGAAATACAAGCTTCTAAACTATGATACTTATCCGTGGCCGCAGCTCCCCTCTGAACAGGACAATGCCACATCTGCCAAGCACCTTTCAGGTGTCCTACCCCAGCTCTTCTCCACAAGGGAGGTGAGACACCATCAGCACCACTCCCCCCATACTTGGATTTTCCTCCTATTAGTCAGGTGACTTCCCTGTTGACTTAACTTCCTTTTCTTTAATGTCTCTAAAGCTGAACTTTCCAACATAAGTCCCATTCATATTTAATCTCTACCTCTATTTAACTTGTCAAGGCTCTAATAAATGAGGAGAGCACTCTTGGCCGAAGGTTTTCCTCTGATCTGCTTGGCCCAAACAGGCCCACGGAAGTGGGTATGAACTCCAAATGACACAGCTCCCATCTGGGAGGATGCGGCCAGCAGCGGGGCATGCAGGCACACAGCACACCCACCACAGAGCCACAGAATAAGTGAGGCTGGAAAAAGACCTCTGAGATCTGAGTCCAACCCAAGACCCAACACCAGCATGGCACTAAGTGGTGCTACGGAGTGGTTTTGGAGAGATCCAGTCTCTCCAAACACCTCCAGGGAGGGGAACTCCACGACTGCACCCCTTCAGACTGAGACAGACACCAGGCTCCAGCTCCCACCTTAGCCTTGCTTGAAGGTCACAGTCAAACCCCGAGAGAAGGAAGAGCAGTCACACGGTGAAAATGCCCACGACCTAGGCTATGCTAATGCAGTTTTGAGGACTGCAGGAGGCTGGGATGCTGAGTTCACCACAGTCTCCTCTCACCTTGGACAGAGACCACTTGTAGGAACTGGTCCCACTCTTCTGAACCCCTTGTAGCTGCTTTGTCTCTGAGGCCTAATTTGCTAGTGCAACTTATGCTGGCACAAATCCCACAAACAACTGTTAAATAAAAGTGTAAGACACATGACAGGACAAGAAACACCATAAAGAAAGGCTCCAAGGGCAGTGGTTCAGAAATCCTATTTCTATTTGACCACACCTTCATCCCATTTCTCCCCTGAAACCCTTGGCATCCTCACTGCTCCCAGCTCCAGAGCTGGCTCCCAGTCCCTGGGACCTTTCCCCTCTCTCTCTCTCTTCTGCNCAGCCCCTCACGGCACACCCTGCAGCAGCCCAGACCACTCACTCGGCACACAGAGCAACTGACAGGCCCTTCTCTGCCTCAGCTGCCAGTTTTTCCTCCTCCAACCTCCACTCCAGTAGACATTTATCTGAAAAGAAGTCACCTTTGAAGCCAAAACCCATTTGGGGGCTGGATGCTGGGAAGAGGGGGACTTTTCTGTCCATGCTGTAGCAGCACTATCTCAGCTTGGCTCCCTCCTCAGCCCCAGACAAACGTGGCTTCCCTCTTGACTTGCTATTTAAAACCTGTCCCAAGACAGGCACATGGTGGTTTCAGATTAAGGAGCTGGAGCCATGAGGGACGGGCGGGGTCCCTGTCCCCTGCTCAGTGCCAGGTGCCCCCACAGCAGAGCTCCTGCCTCCTCCGTGTCAGACCAGCCCGTTTAGTTACGGGTGGCTTTGTCTTACTGTTTAATTTAAGGAGGATCATTCCCTAAAACACATGAGAAACTCCGGCTGCAGAGGAGTGGAGGCTCAGACAGATACACTGCATGAATTTAAGGGTTTATTGCATTTACACATCCCCTCTCGGCACACTTTACCAGAATAGCTCTTTATCGGCAGACATGGCTCGTTGACAGGCTGAACGTGGAGCCTGTACTGGGGTGAGCAGCAGAACTGAAACCACTTGGCTCCCTGAGTTGTGTTCCCCCTCCCAGCCTGCTCCCTCAAGAGCTCCCAGCTGCCCAGCACCTTGCACAGGGCACTGGAAGCCTCCTCCATCCAGGCTTTGGCACAACACAGGTGTTTTGTTCCACGCAGATTTCAGAGATTTGGAAATCTGGACCGAAGTGGAGCAGCAGCAACACCTAAAGTGTGGAAATTGTCTTACAAGGAAAATCTTATTTTCCTTTAGAAAACAATGGACCTGCTGGAGCGAGTCCAGAGGAGGCCACAAAGATGCTCAGAGGCCTGGAGCACCTCTGCTGTGGGGACAGGCTGAGAGAGCTGGGGGTGTTCAGCTCCATGGAAACCTTCCAGCAGCCTTCCAGTATCTAATAGGGATTAATAAAAAATGCTTATTAAAAAAAAAATCTTGGACAGGCAGATAGGACAATAAGGAGGGACTCAGATTATGAAATGCTAGTAAGAAATTCTTTACTATGAGGATGGTGAGGGACTGGAACAGGTTGCCCATGGAAGCTGTGGATGCTTTATCCCTGAAAGTGCTCAAAGCCAGCCTGGATGGGGCTTTGAGCAACCTTGTCTCATGGGTGGTGCCCTTATCCAGGCAGGGGGTTGGAATGAAATGATCTCCAAGATCCTTTCCAATCCAAGTAATTCTACAATTCTATGATGATTTTCAATAGGATTGCCTATGTCTCAGATTCAGCAAAGCCCACAAAACTCTGAGAGGTGCTCTAATTTCAGTGGGAAAGGATTGCGAATTCTGAAGGAAATAGTTATTTTCAGAGGTTTGGGGTTTTTTTCTTTTTTTTTACTCTCTAAAAGTAAAAGGTAATTACAAAAATTAGAAAATAGAAGAAAAAGAGGAGTGCATATTTATAAATATACATAGAGAAAATAATAAATAGAGAAAATAGAAGAGTCTGTATTTGTCATTCTTTGATGCTCAGGGCAGTCATTTGCAGAGATGTAAAGCAGGTTAAAGCCCTGTCACATGAACACAGTAAGATTTTACATGACTCCTGTGGCAGTTCCCCCAAGGTCCCAGTCAGGACCAGAGCCCCAGACTGAATGACATATAGTGCAAAGACATAAAACCAGAGAATGTCCAAAGGGACAGAGCAGAAACAAAACAGGACGAGGAACAGAATTATGAAATTAATTTGCCACAGTTCCACAGGAGATCAATTCTAGGGCCAGGAATTCAATCAATTATAGGGCCAAGGGCAGGTCACACCAAGCTTTGAACAGGTTTGCACAACTGTAAGCAAGCAGACACTTTAAAATCAAACTCACTGCAGAGAGAAACATGGGTTTGGGGCACCAAGAGTCCAGACATACATGCCAGGAATGTTCTCTTTACAGCTCACAGCTGCATTCCTGCTTTCTATGGCAAATCAGGACCAAAAGAGCATCATCAGTACATAGTGACAATTTCATATCTTTGCATTCTTAGTGCACGTGGCCAAGAAAAATATTTTCTATTGTTTTGGGATGCAGGTCCAGTACTCTCAGGATTTAGCTGTACTGCAGGGTGAGAAGCCTGGGGAGACCAGTGCTGGGTAGAGGAAAAGAAATAGCCAGCGAGAAGATTAACCTAAACAAATTGCAAAAAGCGTGACAGTGATGGATTGGCCCCAGTGATAAAACCAGATGCAAAACACAAAATTACTTTAACACCTAGAAGCAACTCAAAAAACCCCACAGGAACATGGACAGACATTTATGTCATCCTCGCGCGAGCACAAGGCAGCAACGTGCAGATGGTGAACAGCTCAGGCTGTCACCATCTGCAGGGCTGAGGTGACAACCCCCAAGGCTGCTGGATGGGAAGAAACTCCACTGCAGTGGGTGCAGCCTCACAGCATTCTGCAAGCCCAGCTTGGTATTTCACATTTCACACCATGGAATGTGTGCTGCTTTCCGCATGCCCAGTGATGCCAGAACAGCAACAGACGACTTTAGGGGACTCAGGTAATGCCATCGAGTCACAGCACCCAAAAAGAGGGGCTGGAAGTTGAAGGACAACTTGAAAGGCTGCACCAGCTTTGTTCCCTCCTGACACTGTTTCATGCATACAAAAAATACGTGGCTGCTGTGGAAGACGCCTGAGTGAAAAAGAGCAGCATTTGTATTCTAACCCTAGGAGCTGTGTGGCTGAAGTCAGTGAAAATGTGGCCTATGATCCCTACAAGAAAAGTCACGTCCTAGGCTAAAAAGCTACCGTCAAGTCCAGCACAGCTGAAACTGTGGACAGAAAATCACCATGATCCTCAAGCCCATCACCAGATGCTGGCTCTTTTGTGTCCCTTCAGATTCAGATGAGGAGAACAGGGCATTAAATCCACAGCAGATCTGTGTTTAGGACTCCAGCCCTAAAAGGGAAGCTTTACATTACTTATTTTTACATTCCAGTCATATATAAACTAAGAATATAATCTGCTTCTGAGGATTTAAAGTCCATGGATCTCCCTGTCTACGTTAAGGGGCTTGACTGGTGTCATCATACAATCTGATGTGCTACGTGGATTTTTTTTCCCCCTAGCCTAATGTTTTAGAAAGGGAAGGAGCACAGGGACCAACCTCCTGCACTGAGATACCTGTGTATAGAGGCAGTATCTTCTACCGAGGGGTTGGCTTGTAACAAGAAGGGGAAGAAGAGAGGGGAACTTCTCTCCAAACTCACACACCACCTGTCCAAGTGGCCAGCTTGCCTCCGGTGGTCTCTTTGGCTCTGGATTTGGGCCGTGAAACTTTGCATTGCAATAGATCTGTAGAAGTAAACAGCCACCAGAAAAGGAAGGGGGGGAAGGTCTGGCTTTCCTGCGAAATGTAACAAGCAGGAATTAAAATGTAAAAGAAACACCCTCCGGGGTCTTCACAGAAGCTGTAAACCCAAGCAACTGTTTTGCCAGGTGGTTTCTGTGCAGCGCCTGCTGTTAGAGTGACTCTCTGCTGGCACCTGGCCGTCTCATCTTCCCAGTGCCCCTGAGCCCACTGGGCAGGCAGTGCTGAGCTGGGCAGCCGGGGAAGTTATTAGCCAGCCCTGCTCGGCAAGGGCTGCCCTGGCGCCGGGCTTTGAGCCGCTGAATGAAGTGTTGTCATTTCCCAGCTGGGAGTGGGGAAAAAGCACGGTGCCGCTTCCTGATGCTGTTATTTTATTTTGCAGCAGCTTCCCCTTCCCGCTGTCTGAATGTCACAGATTACTTCACCGCTGTGCGAGCCCGGGAGGGGGGAGCAGAGGGGGAACTGAAAAATCTGGCAAGTGCTTCCCAAAGTGCCGGCATCCCGATGCCCCAGCGGCTGCGGAGAAACCAGAGGCTGGAAGGTGAAGGGTGGCAAGTTCACTTTTTGGGAAGCAAGAGCCACGCACAGGTCAGTAACGCAGCTGCCATGGTCCGCTAACACCCCCAGACCCTGCTCGCACCCCCACCTCTTTAACCCCTCTGCACTAGGGCTGGGGATGTCTTGCTGGCTCAGGAAATATAAGCCCCGGGCTGCTTTTTGGAGCCTGTCAGCAGCACTCTTTTGTCAAGCAGAGGCCTTCCTGTCAAGTGATACAAAGTGCTCGCTCTCCTTTTCCCCTCGGGATCCGCACACGCTTCCTCCCGCAGCAGCCGCAGCCTTTGTCAGCCCGAGGGAGCGGGGCAGCTGGCAGGACTCCCGAGAGCCTGGCAGGGACACCACTCTGCACAGCCTTGGAACTCACCCCTGCACTGCATGCAAAGGGCCTGGGCAGGGGAGGCACTGGGGAATTCGGGATGCCGGGCTGGAGAAGGGCAGAGATCACCAGTGAGGGTGGTCGGAACAAGCGCAGCCATCCTGTGTTTTCAGACACCTTACAGAGAGCTCCTTCCCACAGCAGGACCAAGGGTCCAGCCAGGGCTGGACTGAAGCTCTGAAGCTCTGAGATAAATAACAATAATGACTAAAAATAAGAAACAAAAAAAGACATGGCATGATTTCCCCAATGAGACAGCACTGAGAACATCAAGGGAGCAGCAGCAGTGAGAATATCAAGTTCTCCAGCAGGAGAAGTCTCTTTCACCAGAGCATGCTTGTCTTCACTCATCTCTGAAATTTTACCTATCCATGGCCCTGTTGTGGAGAATTGACTCCATATCTGCAAATTGACACAGCTGGGGTAATCTAACACTGAGCTAAAGTGCTGTCACTATTGGCTAGGTCACTATTATCTTTCCCTTGCTGCTTGGTTTGGTGGAAGCTCTTCCCTCTGTGCCTTGGATTTGTAAAGCAGGGACAAGGGTGCCAACTACCTCTGTAAAGCATTTTAAGACTTCTCCACTATAAGGTGGAACACCCACTAATTTCAGCAGGACTGTTGCCTGAATAAGGCAGCACTCAGAGCTCAGAGGGTAACCTGAGGCTACTAAAATCATCCTTTGTTCTCACACAAAAAGAAGACGCAAATAAAAGTATTTTGCTTAATTTTTTTCATTCTGAACAAGTTGAAAAGGAAGGATAAATAAACAGCAGAGATTGGGGCAGCATGGAATGCCACCTTGACAATCCTGTTTGCAGGTTCCTCATCTAATTGTCATGCCAGAAACAACTGTCATATCTAGAACATCTAGTAAGTGTTGTGTATCAGAAACAAATAAATTTAAAACATTTAAGCGATTCTAAGCTTAAAGAGCACACTGAGATCCCTGCAGAAAATGCAAAAGGTCAGACTTGATGGCAAAATTAGTGTCTCAAGAAAGCCTTTTCTGATTGCAGTGGAGGTCCTGAATCATGTTTTCCAAGGGAGGGGTAGACCAGGGCAGGGCAGCAAGCAGGTGGGACCACTTCTCTCCATAGCAGTACCAGCTTGTGGAGGCTGAAATTACGAGTTTTAAATACTGTCAACTCCAAACCAGAGCACGGATAACATTTAGTAGTGCACAGCACAGTAATTCAGGCTGGGAAGCACCCACCAGGACACAGCCAAGCAGAGTTTAAGCAGACAGGTTGTGTTAAATCCCATGTCAACATGCAGCCCCGGGCTCTAATGTCTGGCTTGAGTGAGTGTAACTCTCCACTGAACCCTGGGGTGAGGGGGAAAACACTATCTTAACATCCCTCGAGGCACAAAGAAAATCTTTTCATTCTCACTTCTTTCTCACCCCTCTTAAAGCGATGGCATTCCTCACCAGCTGTAATCAGCACGCACACTCTCCCCAAGTGCCATTTAATACCGTCACACAAAACTGCTGCGTGACCCACTTTGGGTTATTATGTGCAATAATTATAAGACACCACAGTCCCGGTCTGCCAGGCTCCGGGAGGCTTCCTGCAAGGGCATTCCCTCAATTCTCCCTTCCTGTGGACTCTCAGCTTCATGCCTGGGAGATGGACAGCATTTCTCTCCATCGCATCCACCCCCACCTCCGCTTAATTTCATGCATGGACTGTGACTACACTAACAGGGCATATCGAGTTTCTCCCTAGTACACTGATTAAACCGACATGGTGCTTTGCACAGTCTTTCACGGACTCCTTATCTCAGTAACAAGAGGGAGGAAAAAGCACAAGGACAACCCTGAGCAAAGCAGCACAGTCTCCTTTCCTGGCACAAGGCTCCTGGGGAAGCGCTGCGCACCCTCTGTCAGGAAGCTGAGAGAGAAAAGCTACGACAGCTCAAGGGCTTGTCAGGGCAGGCTGGTCCTGGTTAAATGGGAAATTCTGGAGGTCTCTTTACCAGCATTTTCCAGCCTTTTCACGGTACTTTTCAACAGTATCAGATTGAGGAGGTGGGTAGAGACCAGAGGCTCAGAGAGGTGGTGTTTCAGTAATGGCCTCTGCTTCTGGGAGCTCTGCAAGAGATGCCCAGGAGTGGGCAGCGGCAGTGCCCTGCCTTACCTCAGTGCATGCTCATGGCAACCAGGGTCATGGCTATGGTTCACAGAGCACTGAAGCCACAGCTGAACGACTGTCACTTTTCATCAGTTCAAAATTCACCAGTTCAGTTTTAACCAAATTATTTTTCCCAACAGTGTCTCGTCTTCCAGGCTTTGGTGTTGTGGTAACCTAGCAAGCTTACAGAGTTTTTCTGTCTTGCTTCAGGACTAAAGAAACCCCAACACTTTAAAATATGAAATGGAGGATTTTAATCTACTCCCATTTCTTTGATTTTTCACTCGGTCATAAAAGAAGGGAATATTCCAATAATTAAGGGGAATTGCTACCATGGCAGGATAAATCAGTGGCAGAGTCATGGATAGAGGCAGGAATGGAGAACAGCTCTCCTGGCTCCAGGGCCTTGAGTCACTCCAAACATAAGACTTCCAGAGGAGCTGGCAGGTCATCCATATGGAGCTGGCACATGGGACCCTGAACCTGTGGAATGCCATATTCCGGTGGGGTAACAGAGCTTTGGGGAAAAATTCCCATGTACCAGTTATGTGATCGGAAAAGCAAATAATGGCCCAGATTTCTCCAATGCAGCTGTCCCTGTTCAAGCCAGTTCCCTTCAGCTCGCTGCACCACAAGTACAGAGAGATTCTGTTCATCTTATCATAATGCAGGCACTGAGGACAGCAGATGATTCCCACACCAGGTCTCAGCCCACAGCCCAGCCCACCCTCATCAAAGACTCCATTTGACAGGCTCTTCAGGCCGCAATAGAGCAACAAGGGCACACACTGTCAAATAATTTGGTCCCAAACCAAAGACTTCATCAATCCTAGGATTTGAAGCTCTAAGAGACCTTTGGAAAAGGCATTACTTTGCTTTTCTCTCCTGTCTTGTTCTTGGGTTTGAGCCAACTACAAAACTGCTTTGGTACCTTAAGACAGACTTTTCACTCCTCATGGGCTTGTGAAGTACTCACAGCTCCTTTCAGCTCCTACTAGAACCATTCAACACCTTTGCAAGTTCCTTGGTTTCTCAAAGGAGCTAGCCCAGCATCTGCAGAGCCAATTACAGGAGAGCACAACACAAGTATAAAAGAACTGACTCTGTTTCCAACACACACATCAGAGGCTTTGCTTAGAGAACCTCCAAATCTATCACAGCCTTACTAGCTGCCTTCAAATCTCCTTGCCACAACCCTTGCAAAGAGGGCAGTGCCTGGAAAAGGAATGGGAGCCGATTTCAGAGGTGGATTGATTACCTGGACACACCTCACTGATGTGAAGGTAGCAGCTCAGACCTCAGCTTTTCCAGCAGACCCTTTGTCACGTAAAGCTATGTTTGAGAGAGACTTGTTCTACTCACAGACCCACAGGTGACATGTGCAGTTTAAAACAGGCTGTTTTCAGGAGCGTATTTCCTTGTTTGGAAACGCAGCTGAGTGGAGCTAGGCTGTCATTACAGATAGATGGTCTGCTGGAAAGTGCTTTCACACATGCACATAAACACAGACAGACAGACACACACACATGCACGTTTGACTTTGGCTGGGCTGGTTAAAACACCACAGCACTTATTGCTCCTTGAGGCCTATGAGTTCACTTCCAGGCTCCTGGCCAGCTTGGAAATCACATAACCCACGTGAGCAGCAAGGTTGTAAGGAGACATTTGTCCAGAAAAAAATAGTTCCCAAGTGCTGTTCCCTGCCGGACGCATCTCAGCAACCCTGAAACCAAGATAGTAACTAGTCAACACTTTGGGGACTATCCTTGGTGAGGTCAGCCAGAAATGACTGCCCACCATCACGAGTGAGAGGGCTGCCATGCTGGGGATATAGAAAAAAGCACCTCCTTGGCCTGGTTCTTTTTTGCAGGGAAGCACAGAAATTTTTAGTCATGTTCTAGTGCTTTTCTGCCAAGTAAAAGGGCCAAAGAGACATAAAAATCATGTAAATCATTCATGCTGTCTAGAAAAGACAGCAGAGCACAGGGCACCTTTCAAGGACCTCTTTGCAAACACCAGCCCAAGGAACGAGGGCAGGATGCCAGGTAACCAGAGGATGGCACACTGAGGAGGCATGGAGTGGGTAGCCCCAACTGGTCCACAGGGCACCTCATTTACAGACATACTTCTAAAGGTGACTGCAAACCACCACAGGTGTCTTTCCTCCAGCAGAGAAAAACAATGGGCTGACAGCAAGGCAGAAGAATGAGTCTCAGAGATCAATATTGATGCAAGGTCCTTTTCCCCAAACAGTGCTGGCCCTTCAAAAACCCTTCCCACTCTGTCCTCCCTCTCCAGCACCTGGTCCGTCAGGTTCAGCTGGATCACAATGGGGTGAGAAGTGGCTCTGAGGCACGAGGGGGGACTGGGCCACCTTGTCAGGCCAAATTCAGATACCTCACAAGCACACGCCATCCCTGCACAAGGGGATTTGGCCCTTTGTATGGGGATGAAGTTTATGCTAAAGACAAGGTAAATTCAGGGCAACCCCCCCGTGCATCGTGGTGTAACAATCTGCATGAAAACACAGCTATTGATATAATCAGGTTTCCCATCCCTAACACTCATCTTGTTCTTCTCTTGCTTTAATTTTTGCTGATAAGAGGTAGCTCATTATTTGGGGGGAAGGGGAGGCTGCCTGTGTTTTTTTCACATTAAACTGTGGCAGCGGTGTGCAGAGAAGCACGGCACTTCCCCTCTCTCACCGGGTAAGCTGCAGCACAAAGGCTTTGGGCTGATCTCACATCCTCTCCAACAATTAAAAGTCAAGGCCAGCAGCATAGCCAAAACTTGACACGCTCTTTTAGAGAACAAAGGTCACTAGATTGAAGTCTTCACTCCCTGCTTTGGCTGAAGCAGCATGAAACATCCTCTTCAAAACCTAAGGCAGTTGAATCTTTATCAGGTGATGATGGCTTTTTGGAGAATAAAGACAACTGACCTCTGTGTCTTCCCTCCTACTGTTCCACAAGAAACCTCCAGGCTGCCTAATTAGTATAAATCATTTTCCAGTAAGCGCTCCTGCCCCATGACGGCCTCATCAGACACCAGGTCCAGAGATAAAGCTCAGATGGCTGCGATAGGGTTCTGGGAATGACGGCTGAAGGAAGCCAGAAGCCGGGCGGTCACAGCCACAGCTGGCTCCAGCTCCCCAGGAGCAGGCTGAGGTGGCCACTGCAGAGGTACAGGTGTGACCTCCACAGCCTGGAGACAGGGGCTGGAGAGGACAACAGCTGAGCAGGAAATGAGCCGGGGAAAGGCTACATTAGAAACCACAGCACTCTTAGTGTTTTTGCACAAATAGCGCTTTTTGGAAGATTAAATGAAATAAAAAGTCATTACATGCTTAAATGTCTAATTTCATGGCTACAGTCATAAAACTGATAGAAGCCAGAGCAGCCACAGGGAGGCCCTGTCCGAGCCTGACAGCATCAACACCCTCTCAAGAATGAGGCTTCACTAAGTAATTTGGTTTGGGCTAAATGGAATTCAATTCTAGAGCTTGTTGCTTGGTGACCCCAGAACTCTCACTCTTGAAAAGTGTCCAGAAGATAGACCCCCCCCTAAGACAACAGTCAGGCATCTTCTTGCCCATCTTGGGGTAGGACTAAAATCCATCCCAGACTATCTGGAGGTCCTTCCTGCCTTATCTCCCTTTTTAATGTTCCCTGCTTTGCCCAGCACACTGAAATCATTACGCAATCCAAAGGTAACCTCCAGTTTGAGGAGACTTTTGGTGTGACTGGTGAACAGGCCTAACATGATCCCAAGTTCACCTTATCTGGTCAAAACAAGGATGACCCAAGAGGAGAACCCACAGTGGTGGCCTGAAATTCCCGGGTTCCATCCTATTCCTTCCACTGCCTTGGACGGTGCAGACTGACTGCATTCCCCCACACACTTCACTTCTAGCACAGATTTTGCTCCAGCACAGAGCCTTCCCAACATCTCTCCAGCAAACAGGGAAAACCCTCACAAAAGGGATGTTCCTAGGAGCTGTTTCCTCCTATCAATCTGAAGAGCAAGTGGCATTTCCCCTATCATTAGCCTAACAAAAATAGAAAGCACAAGGCCCTGCAGCATTTGGCCTCTCATTTCCATGAAGAACTCAGAGGCCTTGGGCTCCTTCACACTCAGGCTCAGAAAACCAAGAAATCCTCAACAGCACCACAAAATCACTTGAATGCCCCAATGAACTTGGAGAAATCTAAGTTCAGAGCAACACTGAAGCAAAAATCAAACTGACTCCTTCCTCTCCTGGTTGTATGGTCATTCCGAGGAGGTGAGAAGGAAGATTCAGATCATCAAATCACCAGAAAATCCTTTGCTGCATTACTTTTCAGTAATTCAATGAGTCTGACTGGCCCAGTGCAGGCAGAGAAGAGAGAGATGGCAGCAGCCAGCCAGCAGCAGGAAAGGATGAGGGAAGAAAAGGGCCTCCAAAACAAAACTCAATGGAAAATACCATTTTTATATGAAACAGCCTTTGCTGACAAATAGTTCTTTGTCCCAACACAAAGAGCATGCTTCAGGCATGAGTTGCTAAGACAGAATTTCCCCCATGCAATTCCCTGCTCAAGATATGCTGCAGAAGCCAGTACTGCCTTCATGTGCCCTACCTGCTCTTGGGTTAAGACAAAACATTTCCAGCCATGTCCTTACAGAAATAAGTTCTCCATTTCATGCACTGATCTACTCCACTTTTGCTAAGACAAACTCAAAACTTTCCTCCAGGGCCAATGGAGGAAGTGAGAGGACCCAGGTAGAGCCACTCTTCTCAAAGCCTCATCTGTGTTAACTGAGGCTCAGAAAACATTTGATCAAACATGATGGAGCTTTGATCAGGCCACAGTAATTGACACCTTAAATTCCAGCATGTAAATTAAGTTTTAAGAACTGTGTCTCCCAAAAAAATCTTTAGTGTGGAGGGGAAAAAAAAAACCCTAATTTTTGTCAGTTTTCTCTCATGGGATATGGATGAAATCCCAAAGAGTTAATTGATAGAATAGAATAGAATAAATTGTATTTTAACTATGGGATCAACTCAGTGCTGTCAGGATCCTCCATCCAAGACTATCCCAAGAAAACTGGTTTATCAGATATTACCTACCAAAAAAAAAAAAAAAAAATCACCTCTTCCTTAAAAACAGTGATTAAAAAAATTGATAAAGAAGTCATAATGGATGAACACACATATGCATTCTCCCTGCTCCTTGCTAACCACATCTCCTAATAGGAGATAATGGAAGCTGCTTTCAAATGAAATGTCTAAATGGGCCTAGAGCTTGTTTTCTCCAAACTCAGCCAGGCATTACTGCTGCCACAGCCACTTTCAATCAAGCTTTTACTGCAAAGGAAAACAAAGGAAGAAGTTAAATCCATGGGAGATTTCCAATGAATACTTAAAAATCTTTTCATGGGACAGAGTGAGGGAACTCTGTACCAGCAATGACCTCAGAAATCTTGTGAGTTCACTCCATTGCAGGCTGTTCCCTCTCTCCCCTAGATTTTAATTAGCTAATTCAAGGCCTTGTATGGAGGAGGAAAGAGTAGTGCTTAAACAGCAGAAAGTTCAGCTGAATTTGCTGTGTGCTCGGAATTTAATAGACAAATACCGAGATCCTTTTGGGAACTGTCATTTCCCACAGTTCAAGGTGGACATACAGCCACTTTCAAAGGACCAGGGGCACAGGCAGTGTCTTCTTACAGCAAGAATATGCTGAGATTTGTTTGCCACCCTACACCTTCCATGGGGAGAGGTGCTGCCACGCTGTCCCCACACGGATCTGTGGCCATGCAGACACACAACACACACCCGAGGCATTCTCCCTGTGTGCCTGTTTCTCCCCCACAAGCTCTTTTCACCCGCCCGAGGAACAAAGCCAGCAGCTGAAAGATCCAGCAAAAGTGCCTTGTTACGCAGAAGAAAGAGATACTTTAACTCAGCTGTCAATAAGTTTTGCCCATTTACATGTGTGCGGAACACTTTGAATAAATTACGTTTCCAGGATTTAGCTCCACGACAGTGGCCTAACAAAAGGGGACTTAGAGCTCCAGGGGAGAGGAGGGGGACGAGGGGGAAACACATTCTGCACAAGACAAAATCCCTTCCAGAACCATGAGGGCAAACTGGGTTGGCATTTTCCTTTGACGAGCACAGCTTTTACATCACTTGCAATCTATTTTCAGACACATTTTCTGCATTTGCATCAAGCACGGAGAGTCACTTCCACATATGGTCTCCGTGGGGATGAGGATGGGATGGTTTTGCTTTTTTAATTACAGACACAGCAAAAGTAAAAACAATGGGGGAACCATGGGGTGCTGCTGATGTCAGGTGGAGCTGCGCCCCTCAGGGGACCAGTTTTACTTGGGGAGTGAAATCTGCTGTTCCAGCTTTTAGCAGAACCAGCAGCCAACAGAAGCACATACAAGACACTGGGTGGGGTTTGTATCTTATTTTAAATATGCACACACGTGTCTCCAGATGACTACTCTGAAGAAAATTTACCTGTGGGGAGTGAAAGAGAGGAGGATGCAGTCTGTTACCTCACCACGGGGCAGGAAAAGCAGCTTTCTCATGGACCAGTCTTCCTACACTAGGAGAATCACTTTTTCGCTTTCCTGAGCAAGACACCCTAAAGGGGAAAAACTCACTGCGGTAAAGTCAGTGGGATTATTACGAGAAAAATTGGGAAATTAGGTTTTCTGCTTATTGACAGAAGAGTGTCAGATTTAAGAATCTCACCTGTATCCTTTACTTGCCTGCAGGGAAATAATCATATAGAGAGATGACAGAATGGATTTAGTGAACACAGGTTTGTCCCCCATAAGAGATCCAGCAGGTGAAGCTCCCAGCTCTGTGCCAGGCAGGACAGAGCAGCCACTCTAATGGCACACGCTGATCCTCGCATCCTTCAAATTGTAATGCCATGAAATAAAGCCTGGCTGCCTTCCAGGGTTGCACTGGTCACTGACTTTAATAAAAACAAGTGGAGTAAAATAGATCCATGAGGCTGAAAGCTCAGGCAGGTTCCCCACAAAAACAGCAACTGAAAATATCCCCAGCTGACAGGCTCCACTGTGCTTCGACGGCAGCAGCTTGGGATGGGCAGCCAGAAAGAGCCCAAGACTACCCGAACCCTCCCTCCTCAAAGGCAGCAAACATGAATTCCTGACCTCCCTGATATGAAAACCAAATACACTGAAAGCAGGAGAAAAGGAAACCACCGACATTACAGCTTCGTGTTTAGTATCAATGGGAACACGCAGAACCTTTCTTCACTGCTTCAAACAAATGAGTGACTCATTCCCTTCACAGCAGCAGCCCTCACAGCCACTGCCAGCCGAAGAAACAACGTGGAAAAAAAAGAAAAATCCAAAATCCGTGTCAATTAGGTGAGTTCTCTGCCCCCAGAACCCACCAGAAAATGGTGCTTGACAAATGATACAGCAAATTTCTCATCCTCCAAAATACCCTCTCTGTGATTGCCACCCAGAGCCAGTAAAAACCACTGCCAGAAGCGTGCCGATTTCCATGCTCTTAATCTTATCTGTGGAAGAGTATCCAGTGCATCAACTTCACTGATGTTTCCAGGAAGAGAAGCCCTAATCAAGCATTTCTGCCCATGAATAACAGACAAGGAATGTCTCCACTTGGCCAGCAGTAGCCTGTGAAAAATTAAAAAAACATTGTAAAAAGCAGCTTTGGAAGCAGAGAGAGCTGAGGGGTGATTGCTGTCTTATCTCCACCAGCACAGATGCTGGAAGGGCAAGGCTGACCCACAGACAGCTGTCGCTCCGAGACAGCCTAACCAGATCCACAACAGAACGGGTCTACAATGCTGGGTGGCCATCACCCAAAATGGAGTTCTCTGCTAACAGATGTTTGTTTTTTTATCATTAACAGAGTTGTAATAGTCACTGATTTTCTTAAAGCTTCAGCTGCTGTGCAGTGCAGAAGTCACAGGCAAAAAATACCCATTTTTGGATGTTTTTTCAGAGAACGCTGAACATGCACCAGAAACAGTCAGTGTATCAGGTATGAACCTGAGACCAACCAGACCCAGACTGGGGCCTGGCCCCTTAGCTCCAGAAGGCACCAAATTGGCCAGGTTGACTTTTACTAGAGAATACCCCTGAAAAAGAAAAGCAAAAATTAACAAGTCCTTTTTTGTGCCAACTGGGTCTGCTCATTCCCAACCAAAACCCACGATCCCGCATGCTTAGCAGAGAGTACTGCATCTGCCAGGAATAACTGCTGGTGTTGGAGTGCCCATTCCTGAGCAAGCGAAGTGCACATGTGCATGCAGGTTTTGCCATGGCACTTTCTTAGAGATCTCACAACACACAGAAAAGGGTCAACAGTTCTCTCTGGAAGGCTGTGTTGATATCTGCTGCGAGATAACGCAGCCTGAAGTCAAAGGAACTTACTTATTTTCTAAGCACGTTATCAGTTGTTATTGTAAGTAAAGCAGTACTATGTCAAATGCCCCTTCGTTCTGACCTTACCATGGGCAGGACCCACTAAGATCTCACGGAATGTGAAATAATCATTAAGACACTCTCTGGCAGTGCTAATAAATCATATAGCTCAACGACTTTTAACAAAGCCATAAAACTCTACCAAAGACACACCAATAAACTGCACACTCGAGAACCATTCCACCCCCAGCCTCTTCCCTCACATTCCAAAAATGCAGAAAAGCAGCAGTGACGTTAGCTCCATCCTCTAATCCCCAAATCCCTCAATTACACCAAGGGAGCTGAAGATAACACAGATTTAAAGACCTAAAAGGAAGCTTCTTTCAGAGTTACAAAAAAGGTGTTATATCAACAATCCTGGGTAATGGATTCATTTACCATGACACTTCTCCCTGCGCAGACAAACAGGCAACAGAGTGTCTATAGAAATTATGCCTTCCATCCAGACAGGAGTTTGTGGTACCTGAGCCTTCTGCAATGAGCTGAATCTCTTGCCATAAGGAAAAGTTTTGCCTGTGTAAGGAAATGGGCTGGCTCACGTATTAATCCTTCTAACTCTCACTGAAGCCTGAGGGTAAATTCACATATATTGGTTTTAAATTAGCCTTTCCTTTCCCGACTTCGAAGAAGCCATTCCCGATTTACACCAGAACATGCTCAAAATCAGATCCTATCAGTCCTTCTTCACCTCTAACTTCAGACACACAGAGCAGAGGCACCTGAGGGGTCCCTCATCTCTCTTTACAGAAGGAAAACATGCTTTTAGGGCACGAAACCTCTAAATCTCACGCAGGTAAAGAGCGAGATAAATAAATCCTGCTCTGCAGCATAGCAGCCAGGGGCTGGACAAGCTGCTCTCCCTCCCACTGTCGACGGGACCACTGGGGCTCTGCACAGAGCATTTTCTGGTGTTTTTTTCCGGCTGCTGCCAGGATTGGATGCCCCTTCTGTGACAGGGAGATTCCAGGCCATGGTGTCCATCTTTTACAGCTCACATGAAGCAGGAGCTGCTCTGTCAGCCCTGTGCCAGGCCATGGTGAAGGCCACCAAGCCCTCTGCATGCGTCACCAGCCTTGTCAGCAAGGGCAGGATTTGCAGCACTAACTCAGAGAGAAAAGTTTTGCTTCCAGCTCCTGATCCACCACCCACAACTCCTCCTCCTGGATCTAGCTACACTCCCTCTGCTAGGACTCTAAAAAAAAAAAAAAAAGTTGTTTTCAGGGTCACTGTGAAATGATGTTGTTTTCAGCAAGCAGAACTGTCTGAACCTAATTTACTGTACATCCTGTCTGTACTTCACAATGAAAACACCACACAAGGTTGCAGGTCAGACCTCTGAGCCCCTCCTGCTAGTGATACTAATTCCTGCATGGTGATGAGAAAGCCCCAAGGGCTATCAATCCTTCCCACTCTGATATATATAAACTGATCACCAGGAGGAAGGAAAACCACCTCTTCCCTTGAATACATATTACACACATAGGAGCAAGGAGCCTGTGTGTGAAGCTTCCAGATACAGCTGCTTTGTGGACAGTGACCCAAACGTATCATAGGAATGCACATCATAGGAACATCCCTGGATGTTTAACTGTGATATGTCCTCAGGCACACCTAGCAGGGAGGAGTTGGGGGCTCTGGGTAAGAGTGGCTGGAGATATTCAAGCAGCTATGGAGTGAGATAGAGCCTATCCAGCTCTAAAACCTCCTGTGATTTACCTGTAGGCTTTAATTATTGTCACTGCATGCAGATATGCATGAGCTATATATGACTGTGGCAGCATCACCATTAGCTACCCCAGGAACTTAAATATGGCCAGGACCCAGCTCTTGGGTACATCTAAATTGAGGTCTCAAACTCCCATTACAGTCTGCAGAGAGATGGTCAATACTGGCTCAATGCCCTACTTACCAACATCCCCATCAGCCTGGAGGGCAGCTCAGACACTGACACATAAATGATTTTATCCATGAGCTGAACACTTCTCGTGGTGCCCTGGCTTCAGGCTGCAGGACAGCATTCCCACGCCTGGTGGGTGAGCCCCATAGAAAGGACAAAGGGGTCTCCTGGAGCCCCTTCCCCACTTGTTCCCACCTCCTCACCCTCCCCAGGGGTGCAGAGGCTCCCTGCCCACCCACAGACTCAATGCACCTGCACAGCTGGATCAGAAAATCATCTGCAGACCTGCAGATGCAATGGGATTAGTTCTACCTGAGCAGGAGCACAGGGAGGGAGCAAAGCCCATGGGTTCCTCGGGACTGTCCTGATGCTCCTTGCGGGCAGAAGGCAGCAGGAGAGGGGAGGCAGTGAGGGGAGCCCTGTGGGCAGGCAGGAGCTTTCAGAAACGCTTTTTCATTCTCACTAAATCCTCTATCTAAACCTTTCCCTTTTGCTAAAAGTCTTTGCAAACACTAGCAAAACCTTTCCCGTTAATCTTTCTCCATCTCACTAAAACAACACAGACTGTCTGTCTCCAGGGAAGGCTGTCACAGGATATGGGGGAGGAATCTATCATTTGTAATGTACGGAAATATAACTTACATATATCAAAGGCATTTGCTGCAAAAAAAACAAATACGCAGCAGAGATTGGGAGGCCAAACCCTCATTGCCTTCAAGCTACTGTGCTTAGCGATCGTGTGAGCAACAGCCTGAGCAAACCCAATTAATTTGATTTGTAGATTGCACAGATTAGCAATTGTGTTCCAGTGGTAAATCCCACAAGGAGCCCCTCTTGCTTACGTTTCTGTACAGCTCCTCATTTGTTACCCGAATATGCAAAGGCTCCTATATAAATCCCTTCCATTTATTTACTGCCAGGGGTGCAGCTCTGGCTTCCAACAGCACCTTCCGTGCAGGATCTGCTGAGACCTCTGCAAATTTTAGCTCTGAAAACTCTCCAGTGTCCATGTCAGAAATATAAGAAAAAACCTTGACCCTGAGGCACCGAGTGGCTCAGCAGAGGTGTTTACAGACAGTCTGGAAAACAGCTGAACTGTCTGTAGGACACTATTTCTGGTGGCCTTCACTGTAGCCACCAGCCATGCCAGGGCTTCTCCACCCGCCACCACCTCTGGCTTGATCCAGATTTAACAAAGGGTTCAGATTCAAATGTGAGACCCTTTGCATGATAACAAGCCAAGAGAGGGCCATCTAAGCAAAAACAAACATCTCCGTCTGAAAATTGAAAAATGTTGTATTACCTAATGTTAAATTATTCCGTTTATTAGTATATTTATTATTAGTATATTTATTATTACTGTTAAATTATTACTGAAAATTATTCTTTCAGCTTTATAAGCAGTTATCTCTCAAGTAAAAATGCCTGATGAAGAAGCATATAGTCAAAGCTGCATGAGATTCTAGTAATGTTTCTTTAAAGCCAGAGATGTTCCCTTTAAAATGAGGTCTGTGAAACTGGGAAAAAAAAAACCAAAACAAACCAGTGACGAGAGAGGGGTAGGGAAAGCTGTTTTCCTAGCTTTTTAGTACTGTATCTACTAAAGAAACATGTTCTGCTGGTTAAAATAAGAAAAGCAAGATTCTACTGATATTGACTGGATTTCAATATATCTAAAAACACGAGCACTTCATAAATACACTGAAATATTCTGTCATCGCCAGACAGAACATGCCGGGTTTCTATAAATATAGACATCTGGCAGTGGTTTCTTCTACTGCTATAGATTTCTAGTGTGAAGAAAGCTGTTTTGTAAGCAAATGCATGTTGGAAATTAATTTCATATGCGACAGGTTACATTAAAGAGCAAGAAAGATTTGCTGGGCAGAAGCGCGTAACAAAACCAGTGTTCCCACACCGCTCCTGACCCTCTCTATAACATTGCCTTCACAGTGCTGTAGGCATAAAATATGTTCCTCCAAGCACTTCTGCGAAGTTTAATTAAAGCATGCCAACAAATTGCATTGAAATTTGAAAAGGGGGACTTAGTTTGGCATCGTAATTCCAGCTGTGGTGAAACGCCACTGACAAAACGATGAATATTAAATATCAGCGAGTAACAGCCTGCTTTTCCAAACCACCTGAGGGGTACCACAAGCAACAGCCAGATACATCAAATCCAGTGCTGGAGGGCTATGCCATGACTTTTAGTCTCTTTTATTCTTTTTTTTCTTTTTTTTTTTTAAATAGGATTTCCAGTCATATCTATGTCCTAATCTGACCCATGGTACAACCATCCACAGAGTTGCATCAGACAGAGGGCCAGAAATTAGGGAGAAATTCTTTCCTATGAGGGCAATGAAGCACTGGAACACGCTGCCACATCTCTGGAAGGGTTCAAGGTCAAGTTGAGGGGGCAACCTAGTGGAAGGTGTCCTTGTTTATGGCAGGGGGTTAGAACAAGATGATTTTTAAGGAGTCTTCCAACCCAAACCCATCTAGGATTCTATGATTCTACAAAACTGGGGACACATGGGGTCATTACAAAGAGGTGAGCATGAGGGGAGCACTTTACTCCACTAAGAGCTCACCTGGGCCAAAAATGGACCCTAATATCTTACTCTAAGAGTGACAGAAGACATCTCTGTGTAAGGGCATGGGCTATGTTTTCTATCCACATCTGCTTTGCTCTCCAAACTCCCTATTACAAAGTTATTAGCAGCAGCAGATAGATCAATTTCTGACTGGAAAATTTTCCCTTCTGGTTAATATAAGCCAAGCGTAAACACTCCCTCAGAGGTTAACAAAAGCCAGCAGCCCAAACAGGGACAACTCTGCAAGAAAAGGGGAGTGGGAGTCAGGGGGAAGTTGAAAAGACAATTAATCACAGGATTTCATACACCTTAACACATTCCTGCCAGTGATGAGGCATTTAGAGTGACTCTGTATTGCTCCTTACCCCCTTTAAACCCTCTTTGGGAGGAATATTTTCAAAGTGGAGACATCAGAACAAGAGATCCCAGAGCCACCCTCGGCATCCAGCCCCTATTGCCCACCTTCCCACTCCCTTCAGTAAACACTACTAATTCCCCAGCTCCATCAGTCCTTTTTTTTTTAAATTCCAAATCAACCTAAAAGCATTTTGGTACCAAAGAGAAAAGCAGAGGGGAACCACTAAAGCCAAAGTCTCCAGACAGCTCTCAGAGTCTTGCTCAAAAATCCAAATAAAGACAAACTCAAGGAGCCTTGGTACCTTGTGTTATCTTTGCAGGCTGGCTGCTGCCTTATCAGCTCTGACAGAACCCAGCATTTAAGAAAAATTCAGTAGCCTTTGGGTGGAAGTTAGTTCCTAAAAAAAACATGCAGCCAAATTGCTGGAAGTTGGTACAAGAGGAGAGGGAAAGTGGGTAAGAGATGTTCTGAAAGCCCCAATTCTTGTCTTGCTGTTCCCTCTCAGGAAATACTGCTGCCATGTAAGATTTTTAATTATTTCTTCATAACTCACTCCTCACGTTTCACACCCACTGCACAGGCCAAGAGCCACAAGGGTGAACAATGGCTTGAAATGCTCACATTAGGAATGATAATGGAATAGAATTAGGACAGAATCCAGGCAAAGCCACCAGCTCTTCATACCAGGTTTTCAAGCTCATCAGAAGTGGATGAAGATCTTCTGATCATGTATGATGCTGGTCTTAAGCACCAGTGTCCTGATGGGGAAGGATAAAGATGTTTCATCCTCATCTTCACTTTAAAAATATGCTCTTTTTGGATAAAGTCTCAGTGGAAGAATTTGGATGTTAAGGAGCATTTCTTTCATGAAAAGCAGAAGTTGTTTGCTCTCTCACATACCTCACTGTGCGTTTTTGCAGCTGGACTTTACCTATGCAGAGGCATGAAGGTCCTGCTCTTGAAAAAGTTATAAAATAGTTACAAATCACCTTTGCTTGACATTAATTGATGGGTAGAACCAGTTAGCAAGAAAAGAGCTGTCTCAAGGCCAAGGGCTGCTTTTCAGAGTCTCGTTTGTAATGTGACAGAGGGAACAGCTGGGGGAAGGAATCAGGCTCTTGTCAACCCCAGAGGGATGGACAGACAGACATTCCCTGGGGAGCTGCCCTGGCATTATAAGCCCCTCTGATAGAGGGTGAGTGGCTTTCTACCTCTGACCTGACCCTTTCTCCCCCAGAGAGTCCTCACAAGTCTTCCTCAACAGCAAGCAAAACCTGAAATGACACAGCTGGGCTCCCAAAATAACCCTTTTCCTTCATTTCGTTCACAAGTTTTGCCCAAGATAACGCTGCAGGGGAAGCAGAGGAACAAAGCAAAGGGAACTGCAAGAGTGGAAGGTCCTCAGCAAGCATTTCTTTAAATACAACTGTCTCCAGGAGCTTGCAGTAAGTATGTGCCTGAACACAAGGAAAAATGGTGTCTGAGAACAGAGACTTCTCTAGTTGCAAAAGTGTATTGAAATCCTTGGGTTTGGACCTCCCCTTGTGTGCCTCCAGTGTTGTGCTACATGGCTTTCAGCAGATCCAAACTGGGATGAATTCAAATAGATGTGTCATACACTATTTTCCGTGTTTTATTTGACTTTAATTACTTCTTAACAGTACTGCTGTTTGAAAAATCTTTCTCAATTGAGGGTGTTGGTTCTGCCTAGGGCTGCTTGGCCCTTTTCCACTAAAATGCCCTTTCAACAACCACCAGAAGCCTTTGCAAGGAAAACGAAATCTCTTGGAAGATCTCTCCATGGCTGTGTGAAAATTTGCCTCTCTCAACTCTCTTTTCTTCTCCCAGCTTTTAGGTTGGATGTTCTTTCCAGCCCTCTAGAAAGTGAAAAACCTGCGGTGGGCTCCAGCAGGATGTGGAGCAACACCAAGGAGCAGTCAGACCTTGCTGGTAGCATAGATGAAGACACTTTGATGGTGACGAGGATGATAATAACAGGAATAATGCTTGAAAAGTCTGTGTAATTTTGTTCTCATTCCAGGGCTTTTGATGGCTGTTTTCATAAAAAATAACCATGGTGTAATGCCATCTCTCCCTGAAGTCAATGGTGCCTTATGCCCAGCGGAGAGGGGACAACTGAACTTGCAATTCATGTGAACCTGAACCATGGTGGGTGTTCAGTGCAAGGCTCCAGCCTGTGCATGGACAAATGTTTGCATCTGTTCCACCTTGGGCACTGAAACAAGGTCTGGGGACAGAATCATTGGCCTGGTGGGTCTGAACTGGAGCAGCAGCAAGAAATCCTTATCAAGGCAACATCTGCTTTGTACAGGGTGCAAAGGTACCTCACCATTCTCAGGGGTACACAGTAAATAAAACTCAGCTGACCAAAGGGTCTGGTTTTGGAAGGGCCCTTTGTCAGAGGAAAACAAAGTCTCTGTCCAAAGAGCTGTTGCATTTAACACTGTGGCTGTCTGTTCTTCATTCTGAGTTTGACATGCCTTACCACAGCAACAGTGCTTTGGTAATGAGGACTTCCAAGCATTAACCCAAATCTAAAAAAATAAAAAAAAATAAAAATAAAACACACCAGCTAATAATAACAACTTTGCCTTATGCTGTGTTCATCATACCAACCAAAACCACTCATTTGCTGACCTGCTCTCTGAGAGCTCTATTAAACATCTCAGATGTTGCAGTCCTCCTCAAGCTCTACATTAATATCTATCTTGTAAATACCCTCCAACACATGCCACAGGCAGAAGGCCCTGAGTCAGTTTTAACTCTGGGTTAACTACAGCAGAAAACCTGTTCAATCACTTTGTAGCATTTTTCATCTCCCTCAGACAAGTCATTGAGTTTGCAGTTTGGGGTTATTTTGCACTTTATAGTATCTGCCTTACCCTTACACAGGTGAAAGGGAAAATGACTGTAAGTACACAAAGAAAATGACCCAAACCAAAATGCCATTAAAATTCATTCAGGGTTATTCCTTGCTGCTGTTATTTCAGTCAGTCTCTGATAACTAAGCTGTTCCCTTATTTTTTTTTTTTCAAACACTTCTCTCAGTGAAACTCTGATGCTGTTTTTCCTTCTGGAGAAAGAAACCCCAGAGATGTATTTTCAACCTCCTGGCTCAGTGTTTCCCAGATATTCTGGATCGGGGACTGTTGCCAAGATTCAAATTTTCCCCAGACCACCTCACACTCTCAGCTTAAAGCAGATCCAGGGATGGACCCTGGAGTGGTCCTCACTGTCCTGTACCTGTTGTCCTTCTTGCAGTCCATGAGCCAGTACATGAACCTACGTTGTCCCTCTTGCATTGCCCAAGAAGGACCCATTGTCCAGCTATGAGAAGGTTTGGCAGCATATTTAATAAAGCATATTTAAGAAAAAGAAAATATTTTTCTTTCAATAGGTAGAGTTACTGAGTACCAGGTTCTAATTTTCACACCTGTACCAGAGTTTAGTCTTCCAAGGCAGAGTAACCCCAGCAGCCTTCATATGGATACTGATACATGCGCCAGGATCTTTCCCCCTTCACAAAAAAGTGGATCAAGAGGTAAAAGCCACAGCTTCTCCAGGGTCACGGAGTCATGTTTCAGAAGGTTAGACTCTGTCAATCATCCCAGGACAGAACTCCTGCACCATGTCTCACTGGCCAACATCAACAGCCCTTTCCCCTAAAAGAAATCCCCTAAAAGTCGTGTTGATGCAGCCCTGCAGAGTTACCTGTTTAGCCTGCTGGCTCTGGAAAAATATTTTCACCCACAGGGAGTATTTTTGCCCAAGTTGTTTTCTCTGCCTTATTTTTGCAACCTACTGAAGCAGTGTCAGTAGCCAGAAGTTTTGTAGAGACAAAGTCAAGCTTGAAGAGAAACTTCTGGGTGACATCCCACAGTCACCTTGGCTCCAGGGTGGACACATACTGTGCCTGGACCAGAGGGACCACCTGGTCACCAGCAGCACTGGTTGCAGCCACCTTTGCTGCCCACTTGCTTCTCATGGAGCAGCTCCTTCCTTACAGCAGGCAATGCCACAGGCAGGCAACAAACGCTTGCAGAATTAACTTGATATCTTCTATTTCCCCAAAATGATCCTCCTGCCTCAGAAGACAAAAGCAGAGACAGAGGAAAGAAGACACCACCCATTTCCCTACAAAGTACTCCAAATTTCAATGGATCTTTGAGACAAACAGAAAATTGCCACGATGCTGAGTGTGAAAGATGCAGTCTCCCAGTGAAGAATGTCCAGCCATGGACTGCCCCTGAGCTGAACCAAGAGTCAAATATGACTTTTCAGTCTTTGCATTCACTGCCCTAGGCTATGTTACATTTTGCCCTGTGGACCTTGATGCATTTGAGATTCCTAAAGAGTCATTTTATAAATGTTCCCATAAATATCCAGTCCTTCAAAGTACTGATCCTTCCTGGCATGACTGGGAACAGAAGAAAGGACTTGCTGACTGTGGAGACACTGTGATATTCCACAAGCTCAGCCCATGCTCCTCTAAGAATTTAAACCATCACACTTTTTTCCAGGTTATCTTCCTGCTCAAGTTTCCTCCCCAAAACATCCACAGCAAGGTCAGAGGAGCTCTCCCCCTGGCACAAGGGAGTTACCAGGCTGGGAGCAAAGGAGGACAAGGACAGGCCACTGATGGGGTCAAGTTCAGTCATCTTCAGCTGCCATGAAGTCACACCTGAGAAGGATTTACTGCCAGGATTGAGCTGCTGCAGTCGGGCAAAGGAAGGGGGGATCCTATTTGTGCATCTAATGACCCAACTTAGCCAGACAGAAACCAAGTACTTGACCTTTCTCAACATCATGTGAAGCAAATGCTCCATATGACACGGCTCCAGCATTATCTACCAGGCACAGGTGCATGACTGCAATTAGAAATGACCAGCATTTCACACATAACAGCACCTTTCAACCCAACTCAACCCATCCAAAGCCACTCTGAGACTCAATTACCATTTTCTTCCCACCCAGCCTCCCCAGCTCCCTTGCCAGCTCGAGCAGCACCAAATAATTCCTCATGAAGTCTCACAGCTGTTATTTGAAAATTAATTTGGAAGTCACGACACCTCGCTGCACGCTGGTAGATCTTACACTTGGCATTTGGTTTATCCCAACACCATTCCTCACCCCCAGCCCTAAACCAACTTCCGCGGAGAACAAAGCCGCCGGTTTGTGTCCACAACAGATTTATTTATTCCCCCCTTTCCAGCAGCTCACAACGCCCGCACCTTCAAGGGGCAGTAGCTGCTCGAAGCGAAGGGTTCCTTCTGGTTTTGTGGAAAGAAAAGGCTGCCCTCTATAATCGGGGTATTGTTCTCCCTAAATGGAGCCAGACTCTGTAAACACGCTGCTCTGCACAGCGCCGGGAGGGCGAATGCCAGCGTGTGTATACGTACATGCAGGGAATGTGTCTCGTTCCAAACAACAGTAAATTATGGTAATTCATTTCCTCTGCCTAAACAGTGCTAATAAGCTTCAGGAAAAGAGGAGGAAAAAGTAAACAGGAGTCCGTTACAAAAAGGTGAGGGGGAGAGGTAACCAAATAACTCCACCAAATGTCTCCTCTGGGGAAGGACATTCACGTTTCAGCTCCCACGGGCTCCACACAGCCCTCCCTCCATCCTGCCGGAGGTGGGAATGTAACAGCAACAATTTCTTTCTTTTCTTTCATAAGGTTTCAGCCTGTTTTCACGAGTTCAATCTCGTGAAATGGGAAATGAGCCCCCACCAGTGCCCTGATCCACAGCAACTGCATCCCTGGGGGCTTTGCACTGCATGTGATGTGAGTGCTCTGGTGACCAAAGCCAACGTGAATAGTCAGAGCCTATTTGTGATTTTCTAACAGGAAAATAATTTCACTAAGCAAACTGCCTTGCTTGGACTCAAAACCCTGATTAGCACAGTTTGAAAACAGGGCAGCATACTGTTCTGGGAATTAACTTGCTTGACCCCTAGTCTATAATGGCACTCAAATAATCTGTGAGTCAGACCAAGTTGAAAAACTCTTGGAAGACCACACTGAAAGAATTTACTGGATTTATTGGATTTTCTAGGATAAAAGAAAAATAAGCTTGGAACTCCACTTAGTCTGTGGCCTTCAAAAAGACAAGCTTTTTCTCCTGACAGTATCTAGAAGAGAAAGACTGCCTATGCTGAACAGCACTTTTTGAGTGTCTTTTTAATGTGCTGGAAACTCTCAATAAATAGTCATAATTACTAAAAATATGCAGGTCTATTGCTATGATTGCTTTTGAGGATCACCTTGCGCTACCTTTCTTCTTTGGTATTGATGGTAAAAGACAGATTCCTAACCCTGTGAATCTACAATCTTCCTCCAAACAGGAATACTCAAAGGGAGGAGAGCCCTGAATTTAACTTATGTTTAAATATCTAGAGGCTACTTTACAAATTGCATACAAGGACTACTACTCTGGAGCTTTCCAAGGACAAGAATGAGCCTGCATACATCACCATCACAAAACACTGCTTGAAATCCTCCAGATCCTCTGGCCTACTCCTGTTTGAGCAGGCAGGAAATCAGGAAAAGCATTCTGCCTTAGGAATACAAGCAGGACTTTGCCCTGCTCTAGATAAAACACTGACCCATCCCCACCTTATGGTTTCTGCAGCTCCTGAGCAAAATGCTCTCTCCAGCCTCTGCTACTTCTTTGTATGCCAGGAACAATAGCTGTGTGCTCAGAGCAGTGGCAAACACCTTCAGAGAACAAATCCAGCAATTAGCAATCAACTGTCCAAAGCCAGTTCCCTGCATATGCAAATATCTCCCTAGCAGGTTTATGATTCCTTGTCAATCAAACCAGACAAAGTAAACACCTGCTCACTGTGCTGGCCATGATTAAGTTGAAAGTTTCACTCTCATTAGCCCTTAATGAAATTAGCCCTGGCAATACTGCATTTCTGATTGGTTGGGAATAGCAGGGAGGAGGAAAGATACTCATCAGCTCTGATCTGTTATTCTAGTTTTATATTAACTATTGCAGATCATGATGAACCCTCCCATGGTGTGATGCCACCTCACACAGAACTGAAACTCAGCCTGGTCTGGCTCCAGTTTCTGCTCTCTGGTAGGATTATATATTTAAATCCTACTCACACCTACTCATCCACAAGTCACTGAACCTAAAAGGACTATCATCTTTGTAATCCAACCCTGAACATTAAAATATGAAATGACTTATCAGAGCATGATCTCCATATGCTGGAGGAGCTGTCAACTCCTCCCCAGTTTTTCCATTCCAAACTGTCCAAAATACATTAAACACTTCCCAACATTCCTCATCTGGATAAAGAGGCACTGTCATTGCCACCACAATATTGAGTTCTGCAGAAGAACAGGGAAAGGAAGATTTAGGTTCACCCAGAAGGTGAGCAAGGTGACCCACAGCGCCCTCCCTCTGAAGGGTATCCACCCCTGCAGGAATTAGAGCTACCAGTTTAACACTGACTGGTCAATGACAAGCAAGCATCCTTCCTTCCTTCCTTCCACAGAGAGCCTGGAGTATTCCTGAGGACATATTCGACAATGGTCAGAGGTTCATCCTGTTACTCATTAACCCTTCCATCCTTGATACACAGTTCATACACCTGTAGCTCATCTGGCACTTGCCATTGCTTAACCAGCAGTTATAGATCTGTTACAGATCTGTGTTACCAGATCTGAGAACAACCACCGAGAAAAAGAACTTCCTCTGTTACTCCAACTCCCAGAAATCCATTAGAGAGGAAAGAGGAGGGAAATAAACCTGTTCACAGTGCTCCAGCATCCACAGCAGCCTAACTCCAGTACTCTGGCTTGTGCAGCTTTGAGAGACTGGTGAGTTTGAACAGCTTTCCTTTTTCCCTCCTCTGTGATTGATTTTGCCTTGCCCCATCACTTCTATCTAGAAAAAAGGAGATTACAATTCATACAAAGCAATAGTAAAACAGTAGCTAGCACAATGAAAACACCCCTTTTACATTACAAGGTTTTTACTCAGAGTCACGTATTGGTCAAAAGCCAATCAAGTCTCACACCTGCACATGGGGCAACTGGGAGGACACAGGAGACGAGAGAACTACAGCACAGACTTGGAAAAGCTGCATCCCAACATCCCCTTCAGAGCCACACACTGCCTGCTCAAGATCCTCTCCCAGGCACCAGCAGGCCTCAAGAGAGAGGTACACTAACTAATCCGAACTGAATTCTCTCTTGGAGGCTGGCTAACACATTTCCCTCCACACTCCTCTCCAGCTTTTCCCCTCTCCCAGTATCCTGGGCAGAACTAACAAGTCCAAAGTTACCACACTAATACCTAACTCTTAAAGTCATCAGTTCAGGGGGTACATGGAACAAACCCACCAAGGAGAATATTTTTCTTTTTTTAATTCCTATTGCAAAAATTAAGTCCACATTTCCCTATTTGTATGCTGTCCCTGTGTTTTTATCTGATAGGCACAAATACTGATGGCTCCTAAAATACCCACCCAAGTCAATGCCACCTAAGTGGCATCTAGGGAATGACACCTCTTGCATTACTCTTGACAGGATACCCAAGATTGTGTGAATCTCTCATGAAATAAATTTACCACGTACCAGAAGAAATTATTTTGTGTCACATCCAGCAGGAAGCCACTAGCAGAGAAGCTGAGCACAGGGGTGCAGCCATCCCAAGAAACATTAACCTGCTCAAAGGAGCCTCTGTTCCCAATTTACATTTCTCTTCTTTCCTTAGCGAAGCTCAAAATTAAGTTTGAACACTTAATGGAAGAAGTAGCCTGAAGTTATTGGCTGAATTTCTTGGTGAAAATTGGAGTGGCTGGGATGAAATAACAACATCAGGTTCCTTGCAGCACTGCAGGATGCTGTGTTTCTGCTGTGATATAAAGGGGACACTGAGTAATCAGAGCAACAACCAAACTCCACACAGCCCAGGTTTATTTATTTATTGGGGAAACTCAGAGGTGGGAATGGATTCAGCAACAAACAGCACACACTCACTGATTAAACAGCATTGAGGCAAGTCTTCAGCCCCTCCACACCCAGAACACTGCCCACAGTACAGCTCTCTGTCTTTGGGGATAAACCTTTCCACGCCAACCCAAAGTTTAAGCAGTGAATTTCCAAATCGTTTTCAGCCCCAGCAGCTCCACCCACCAGCCAGAGCTGGCAGCCAGGAGCAGCAAAATGCGCTTTTCTAGAATAAAAAAATGTGAGCCCAAGCCACGCAGTCAAGCAGGCGAGTGGCACACTTAGCCCGCATCCCCTCTGCTGTCACACCTGAGGTGGGTGTCACAGAGAATCTGAGTAAGTCATCCTTCAGGGATGGATCCAGGGATGGGAGGGAGTAGGAGTCACAGCACCAACACTCACAGGCTCTGAATCAGGTCCTAACCTGTCACAACTGGCATGGGCTGCCTCTGCCTATCTCGTACGACATCAGGACAGCACGATCAGATTAATCAAGCTTGCTTTTGGAAATGGTTTTCCTTTACCATAGCACCACAGTTGCTATGAAAGAGCAGCAGACTGAACAGATTTGCGTCGGACAGAGATCTTTGCAAACTCCTGCATTCACATTGGCTCTGCTCTCAGAGAGTTCCTCATGTGACCAAAAACGTTTCACCTTGTTGCAAAAGATTAGAACAGGTGAACACACCTAAATAGGTACGGGGGTGTTATTATCAGAGAAAGCTCAGAGTAAAGGCTGATTACAGAGAACAAGATAAGGAACAGAAATCCAAATTAAATGTTCCAAACAACATGAAATCCATTTTAGCTTGAGCGGCCCACCAGAAAATACAGGAAGAGGTCAGATGAAAGACAAATTACTTGAAACAAGACAAAATGAGGAGACTAATGAAAGAAATGTGAGAAAAGAGCACTTCCACCAACTCTGGTAATGCTGGGATACATTTGCACAGATCCTTTT
Source organism: Regulus satrapa (assembly GCA_013396955.1). Lineage (NCBI taxonomy): Eukaryota > Metazoa > Chordata > Aves > Passeriformes > Regulidae > Regulus > Regulus satrapa. The sequence continues at coordinate 186,468 of VWZN01000381.1, read as the reverse complement.
GGCAGCATGGTTTTACAAGGCACTGCAGACACAACTAGGAGCTTCACATCTTAGGAAAATCAGCTGCACCAGTTCAAATCTCACTGAATAAATAAAGCTATGACTAAAGGCTGTTTGGGGTTGTTTTGGGTTTTTTTTTTTTAATTCAATCAAGACACAAGAGGATCTCTTCATTATTATTTTCCTCTTCTAGTGGAAATTTTTATCTCTTCCAGTAATTAATCCAAAAATGCACCGGCAGACTCTACTGCACTCGCACTATTCCATGATGAGTGCTCTGCGCCCAGATCCATCAGCGTCACTTATGGTGAGACAGACACTCAGAGGAATTATCAGAGAGACACTGGAGAAAAAGAGCTCTATCAGCCAATTCATGTCAAATGGAGAACTTCAGCTTTAGTTAATAAACTGGCACCAATGGCCCCAAATCTTGAAAAGTGAGTTCCTACTTGCTAGCAAATGTCACTTCTTTTTTAAATTTAGAATTATATTATTTTCCTGAAAAAAACCACTTTCCTGTAATATCTAAAGCACCACCCCATGGCATGTGAAGGTTGGTTCTGTGGCTAAGACTCAGGCTTTGGAGTCCAGCCTTTGCTGTGTGCAAGTTCATCCCAGAAAAGACACATTTTGATTTGCTGCTTACGTCTTTTAATGAAGGTCAAAGAAACATATGGACTTGGAAAACAGAGTTATAAAAACTTTAGGGAAAATATAGATGTATTTGAGCAATTTGCTGAGTTTTGTAATATTCCTAATTAAAAACAAATAAAATCAACCCTAATTTTCCAGTATGACGCACACAGAATTTTATGTTTAAACTCGGCCACAATTTAAAGCAGCCGACAGCCTCAGAAGAAGGGAGGAACCAGCATTTAAAAAAATAACCAGAATTTTCTTAGATCGTCATGTTGACTCTAGGTACAAGTCATGCTGACAAATTATTCATGAGCAAGTTCCCCAAGAGCAAGATCCAAAAAATGCCCCAAACTTCACCAGAAGATGTGGTGTGATTTCCATAAAATCTGAATCAGGCTGTTAGATCTGAACATGCTTCTCTTTCACAAGCGAGAAATTACCTAATCGTTCTATCTGGAAACAACCACTCAACAAGAATAAAGGCATAAAACAGAAGCCAATAACCATCTCTCTCACGTTACCATTATTTATCTCTTCTGCACTTACTTACAACCCCCAAAGCTTACTCTTATTAAAAACCTACAGAATGGGAATTCTGTTCATCAGGACGAAGAACTCGACTTCCAAGAAATAAAAAAACACCTCTAGCATCCTGTTCCCTTTTCTTCAATATTAAGAGAAACCAAAATGGCATATAACATTATTTTTGCATGAGACCACTGAATTTTGAGGTGGCCCAATCAGCAAATTCCCTGTAAAGCAGACCCCAAGCAGGTTTGCAAGCCAAGGTCGCACAGAGAAGTGCCAGAACAGAAAGCAATTAAGGTCCTGTTCTTCCCCTCCCTACGCAATGCATCGAAAATGAAATCAACATCCAAACTAATTAGTTTCCAGCAGAATATCAGTTTACTTGCTAACAGGAGCGTGGCTACTGCTCTTACCAAAAACTTCTAAACATACCATACAAAATCTTGCTTAAGCCACGGGGCCAAGCCAGGCACATCCCAACGTTACCATATACGGTCACCAACGCGAATATGATGGCAACTTGACAGATTTGGAACAAATATTGCGTTGTCTGTCACTGAGATAACATAGGCAAGGAAAATATCAGATTGTATTACCTGTGTCCAACCGGAGGTGTGGCGTGGCAGGAGCTACATTGCTGCAGGGCATAGTCACTAAAGGTCAGTGACCCAAGATGGCATTAATCCCCACAGAGGAGGGCCAGGGCAGGACGCTGAAGGCTTTTATGCCCAGTATGGGGCTGCTTGGAGGGAGCAGGAACGGAATAACACAAGGGATGAGCCGCTGGACCTGTGCTGTTATCCCAGGTTCAGAGCAGGCATTATCTGCCATGGCTGGGAACCAGGCTAAAGCCGCTGCCCCACGCCTTGGCTGTCAGCTGGAAGGCACAGTCCCTCTCAGGAAACCACAGCACGCAGGTTTTGTTCTCCAAGAGTGGCTTTTAAACACACAGCCATTCTAGTCTTCAGCCACAAGGGAAAAAAAGGGGCTTGGATATCTACCAAAATAGCTCCCAAGGAAGACTTATGTGGTACAGGCTCCCTTCAGGAGATCCTTAGCCTGGAATAAGATTGGCCGCTGAGATTTATTTGAGACTAAGTTTTTTGGAAGGGTTCTTCCAGAGCATTTGCAGGTGACACACAAGCCCTTAGACAAAGTCCTACCTTTTCAACCCCAAAGGCATTGGTTCAGACACAGCCAGGGCTACCTCACCCCTCATCCCTTCAAACACAGACAGTTCTACCACCTGTACCTCTAAAACCAGACCTGCTCTCTGTTTTGCCTGGATAATTCAAAGGTATTGCCTCTTTCTTAAGGATTGGTCTTGGTTTGCTAAGATATTCCCTTTTTTACACTGTCTTCTGCATCAGTGATGAGATACGTTGGTGGGAGAGAGCCAGCAGGCACAGATCCGACCCTGGAAAAACGCCCCTTTGTGCTGGGAGGTGGAAAAAAACCTGCCTCATAAACCCAATCCGTCATTCCTGCAGAGCCCTTTGCCTTAAAAGGTGCCACCTAAATAAAGATGTAAAAATAAAACAACATAACATTTAATGCAAGATTGCAGCTGAGCATTCAACTGTCAGGAAATATCAAAGCTGGAGCGCGTGGGCAACTTAACTCTGCCCCCTTGTGCAGATGCACCAAGGCACAGCCCTTCCCCGACCACGGGCACAGCATTCAGTCAGCTCCAAATTAACACCCTAATTAACCTACCTGTGCCTATAATGAGTAGAAAAGAAGGACCATCACTTTCCCAGAGAGCCTCCCCAGCCACCTTCCCCACCAGCCAGCAAGCACCTATTTGACTTCTGACTCCTCAGATCAGGAGGGGCTGGCAACACTTTGGGCCACACACGTCTAATCTGCAATCAGGACACAGATATTAAATGCTGTTTGACCAAAACAAAGAGCCCTTCTTCCTCCAGAGAAGAGCCTCACGACCTCAGGGTGAGATTTGGCTGAAGGACTGCCTATAAAACCTAAGCAACTGCAGCAGGTAACATTTACACATCTCCAGCGGCCAAAGCCCTCATATGAGGCATTCAGAAAATCTCTGCAGGCACATGAAAAGCCTGGCACATTTTTCCAAGAACCTGAAATTATCCCAGTGCAAACACCTAACAATGGGAGATGTTTGTCAGCACAAAGTTTCAAAGTTCTGGGAAGTGTCTCATCTCTGCTCACAAGTTGGATCTTCGATCTACCTCCTTCACTATCAAAAACGTTCTCCTTAAGGAGGTCTAAAGCAGGACTTAAATGTCAGAATTTTGACTCTGTTTTCACAGCAATAACTCCTTTTTCTTCTTTACTTCCCCTCTCTTAAATCAGCACATGAATGAAAAACATTTTTCATGGGTTTGGTTCTGGCTTTTAACTTCTATTCCTAGATAATTTTAAATAACCAGAACCATCTCTCCATACATTTATAGGATAGGTTTTTCCAGCTCTGAAAACTGTTTAAATAACCCAATTACCAATATTATCCTATCAAAATTACATTAAAAATTCCTTTCCACAGGAAAAATAATGACATCCTGAAATTACTGTCCTGAATTTTCTGTCACTTCTTCACATGACAATAGCCCAAAGCGCTTCACTTTCCAGGGGCAATAAATTTATGAGCAAGAAAATTGCAAACCAAATTTAAACAGGGTCAGCCAGTAAAGCAGCTGATACCCAGCTCACATCAAAGACAAGAATCTTTTTGTCTTCTCCTGCCCACTTCAGATCTCTTCCGGAACTCCACCAACTTCTCAGGTCCATTGCAATAATATACATCCATGAAGTCATCTTAATTCATACACTACTGCCCATCGCCCACAACTTAAACTGAGTCTCCATTGTAAGCCTTGCCTGGAATTCAGACTTGCAGGAATTACAGCCTATATACTGTTTTCTTTTTCGTTCAGCTTCCAGCCAAATCATTTTATAGTGCTTTTGCCTCCATAAAATATTTGCTTGAGAGCCAATGCCAAGAAGGGAAAAAAAAAAAAAAAAAGCAGCGCACTAGACCAAGGGTTTTCAGAGTAATGTTCTCCCTCTCCTTCCCACCCTCACCCCCCAAGATTTATTTTTGGCAAGTTACAGCCCAAGTGAAGAGCAAGTTTAAACCTTTTAATTTGCAAGTCCACCACGCTGGATAACTTGAAAGTCTTCCACAATTCACGAAACTCTGAGACTGTCGGGAATTGCAGCTGGAGCAATCTGCATCCTAAAGTTGTACCCCCATTCTCCTGGAACAATGCAGCCCCTGCTTTGTGACCAGAGGCAGGGAAGCTGAAAGCCTGGATTCCCATTCAGGAATGGGAAGGACAGCATCCACCAAGGTACAACACAGGCAGAAGCGCAGGAAGTGCCACTGCTCCTTGCACTCTGAGCCCAGAGCTTTGCTAAAAGCACCTTGCCATAAAGAAACTTCTTTTTTCCTGCCCCCATCATTCCCATGTCACCGTATTTCAATTTGCCTCTGGAAGGGGTAACCTGTTTATTGAAATCTGATCAACTGCTGGAGCCTCAGTGCTAAAATACGCTCTCGCTGTTGAGAACTGTCATTTGTCTGTCACCAGGGAAGTTAATGGATGTGTTTGTTTAGTTTGTAAGTGGGAATATACAGGGAAGAGGCTGGAGGGATTACAGGAGGGGAGAGGTATTTCTGATCCACAGAGGAATGCAGTTGCTTTTCTTTAAAACTGTCTGTGTATTTTTACACAGGCACAAGAAAAGGCCCTGGAAGTTCACCTGTGCCTAGCAGACCTCAGCAAAGCCGCAGTGCCGGCGCTCCATCCCAAACGACGGCCCCGAACCACGCAGGTAAGGAGGCACCACACTGGGCACGAGCCTGCACCTCTGTGCAGATAAAAAATGTGTAGGGGACGAGTCCCTGCCGACAGCAACTCCCCTGGGAGGGTCCCTCCGGGGGCACCGCGGGCGTCTGCGGAGCAGGAGCCCACGGAGCAGAGGGAAGGGAGAGAGCCACGGGGTGATCGCACCAAGCGCCGTCCCCTTACCTCTCGCCGAGTCCGAAAAAGCAAATATCCCTGCGAAAAGGAGCGCCAGCTGCAATTCCATTTTGAAAACCAGATCCCGCCGTATCGCACAGGCTACTGTCCTCTCAGACCTGGAGGCAGGAAAAAGGAGAGCAAAACAGTTACTGGGAGGGGAAAAAAAGCCCCGAACAGCCCCCAACTTTGCAGGGCTTTAAATCCTATTGAGAAGACTGACAAGAAGAAATAGCAAATGAAGGAGCAACGTACTTGTAATTCATTTATTGGTGCTCAGTGAGTAAAACTTTGCCCTCCTCTCTGCCTTAGCCTGATATAAATCAAGAACCCACTGAGGCCAGTAAGCTCCTCTAAGTTTACAGTTAATGCATAATTCTTTGGTATCCTGTACAGAACCAGTCTGGAAGGCAAACAAAACGCTAGCAAGTGGCCATAAAACAAGATTTCAGGTTAACAATTTGCGGAGGAACTTGGTGGAAGGGGGAGGAGGAATACTACCTCTCCCATCAGCAGCCCAGAAAACTTTGTGTTGCTGCTCCAGTGCCCCTCAGCCAGGCTCCGCTCTGGGTACGCGCCTTCCTCCACTCCGAGACTTCTCTGCACAGCACTGATTCCTCCTTTCCTATTCTTCCCCCCGCGCCACGCTCCCCCCACCAGCAGCCCCGCTCGTTCCAGTGGGCTCCAGAGGTGCGTCCCAAAGCGCAACCGCGCTTCGTTACCCAGATTCTTGAAGATGCCTTCTCCGCGATACGCACACCCGGGGAAGATCAGGTTTACATTAATTACACCCTATTCTCCTCCTAAAACTCTCACTCTCTAAACGCCGTCTGGATTCCTCACCCTTGTAAACTCCCGGGTTTAAACACCCCGTGCCCCCAGGACACACAACAAGCCGCGCACAGCATCCAGCGAAGCGAACGCCGCCGCTCCTGCGGTCGCTCCGCCGCTGGCGGCGGGCAGCGGGAGGGA